>OY728166.1:800705640-801102763 GCA_963277665.1 Viscum album | reverse complement strand
AGCCCCGCCACCCCCGTGTATAGCCCGCCCACCCCCTAGACAGCTCTCCACCCACATTGATATCCCCCGACACCTCGGACACCCCTACCCCCCATGACATCCCCCACCCCCATGGACACCCCCTACCCCCTAGATAACACCCACCCCTGTAGACAGCCTGCCCACCCCCTGGACACCCCATACCCCAGGATATCCCAGACACCCCCATGGACCAAACACCCACCCCATGTACACCCAAAACCCCCATGGACAGCCCCCACCCCCGTGGATAGAACACCCACCACCTGGACACCCCCTACCACCTAGATAGCCTCCCCACCCCCGTGGATAGCCGGCCCACCCCCTGGACACCCAGTACCACTAGGATAGTACCGCCACACTAGTGGACAACCCAACCACCCCCCATGGTCACCCCCAACCCTCATGGACTGCCCGCCCACCCCCCTAGACTCCCTCGTACACCCATGGACAACCCCACCACCCACATGGAGAGCCTGCCCACCCCCCCTGGACACCTCCTACCCCCTGGACAGCCCCGCCACACCTGTGGATATCGCGCCCACCACTGGACACCCCATACCCCTTAGACAGCCCCACCACACCCATGGAAAACCCTTCCAACCGTTGTGGACACTCCCAACCCCTGTGGATAGCCCACCCACCCCTGGATATCCCCCACCCCCATGGAAAGCCCTCCCACCCCCTTGACACCCCTTACCCCCTAGAGAGCCCCACCACACCCATGGACATCTTTCCAACCCCACAGGACACCCAGTTCCCCCTGGATAGCCCCTCCACCCTCGTGGACAACATTCCCACCCCTTGGACACCCCGTACCATCCTGGACAGCGCCACCACCCCCGTGGACAGCTCGCCCATACCCTGGACACCTTGTACCTTATGAATAGCCAACCACCCTCGTCGATATCCAGCAGACCCCATGGACACGCCATACCCCAATGGAAATCCCCGCCACCCCCATGGACTGACCATCCGCCCCCATGGATAGCTCCCCCCACCACCTGGACTACTAACACAACCCTTGAACACCCACACCCATGGAGATCCCCCCACCCCCATAGACACCCCTACTCCTCGGACATCCCCCACCCCTGTGGACTGGCCGCCCACCCCCTGGACACCCCTACCCCCCTGGATAGCCCTGCCACCCCCATTGACATCCCACCCACTCCCTAGACACCCTGGACCCCCCCAGGACACCCCGCCACCCCCATGGACAGCCCTCCCACCCCCTAGACACCCCATACCCCCTCGACATCCCCAACCCCCTTGGACGGCCATCCCACCCGTAGACACCTCGTACCCCCCTGAATAGCCCCCACACTGGTGAACAGCCCGCCCACCACCATAGACAGCCCTCCAACCACCCTAGACAGCCCTTCCCCTTGGACAACCCCGACAACCCTATTGATATCCTGCCCATACCCCTGAACACTCCCTCCCCCTATAGTCATCCCCACCCCCTTCGACAGTCTTCCCCAACCCCTTGACACACCCTACACCCCTAGAAACCATCCTACCCAAAATAAATTTTTCTAATAAATCATGTACGATTTATTGAATTCATTATATATCCATTCAGCCCCACAAAAAACAAAGGATAATTTAATTATCTATGAATCCCCATATTCCGTCTCATATATGTTTTTTGGGTTACACATTAGTTATCCTTTTCTAATTAATTCCATTTTTTTCAAATGAAGGAAATCCAACCAATTGAAAAGAGAAGATATAAAAAGATTATGGACAACAATAGTCGCATTTCTGAGATGGGCATTCCACCACCAGTTCCTGTAGTGAGTATTTTATTTCAAATATATATATTTAAATAATATATAATATCATGTAATTAATTTTTTTTAATTTTTTTTGCAGTATCCACCTATTTGGTGACAATTATTTTATGATTTTCTTAGTCGTGGTGCTAGTACTCAGGGTGTTCATACGATTGGGGGGTACGAGGGCTAGCTGATCTGGTCGACTTACCCTAATAGACCATGCCCCTCCCACTGAAATACCATCAATCCCACATTCTGAGCCTGGTGTATCATTAGGGACACTTGGGATATTTAGCCCTCGAATGATTTCACCACTTTTTATATCGGAGTCTCCTCCCCCATCTATTCCATATCTGTTGATTATTCCCACTCCCCATCAAGCATTCATCTAGTCATATGTTCCATTTTCTTGTACTTATAATTATTTATAACCGACCTTTTATATTCCATATTATTCAACTCTTGCTCTACCAGAGCCTCTACCTAGCGAGAAAATATTGGGACTCACTCCACCTACACTAGGTGTTCCTTTAGTTTCTGCTAATCCAGTAGTTCCCATTGATCAGACTACTACAGTTATATTTATATAACCCTAAAAAAAATTATACCATTATGTTTTTTCACTATAACATGTATTGATAAAATATTTATTTTATTTCATAATAGATACATCTAATGATAGAAGGAGAGGGAGGGGGCACACACACATGCATGCAGTGTGGGACTGTTACACACAGTTTTTGGTGGACTACAATGAATATAGTCATATGATAGAAAAAACAGTGCAACAATGTAGGAGTTTTTTGGTGATGCATGCCAAATACTCTGACACCATTCCTGTTTGCTCAATTTCATGGGGACAGTTACCAAATTAAGTCAAAGATAATTCTTTGGAAGAGATATGGGTAAATAAATCTGTTTTATTTAATGAAATATATTATTTTGGTAATTATATGAATGAATATTTTGATGTAAGCTTGTCTTTAATTTCGCTGATGTTGAGGGTGCACGACCATCACGTTTAAAGGATTTATGTGATTATTAGAGTGACTACAAGAATGAGTTGTATACTGGTTGGCATGGTAGAGATGGAAAAGATTTAGAGGTAGTCCCTGTCATTGATGGTTATCCAATAGATCAATATCAAAATAATATTACTTATTGTACATCTACACGGTTTATGTTATTAATCACATTTGTGGGATTTAAATGAAAAATTATATGTTTTACATTAATAATATATTTTTTATTGTTGAATTTTCTATAAGAATAACCCAGAATAAATTAAAAAATTGATGCTAAAAAGATACCTCCACACATTGGGGAATACTACGATGCCATATCATGAAATAAAGTTGGCATGATTGTTGTTTATAATTTTTATTTAGAACTTGTACTTTCTATTATTTAATCCATAATTTATTTAATTTATAAAGTTGTTATATAATTTTAGTTATGAAATTAATTATTGGTAACGTATTTTTAATTATGGTTTATTACATTTAATTTTATTGTAGAGGAAAAATTTGAATATTGAAGGATGGGTGCCTCAAGAAAAATTGTTTTTCTTGAGTCGAAGGAAGAAAGATAGAAGTGCGGTTAATGAACCAAATCACTAGCAGATTGTAATTTTTACTATGTTCTTATCAAATTTAAATATCTATTTTGTAACATAATAATCTACTTAAATTTGAAACAGGTTTCTTTAGAGGCCCTTGATGCCCTAGAACCTGACAATTTTGGGTCAAACTGTCACTTACTTTAAGTGTTGGGAGATGAGCACCCTGGGAGATTACATTGCCGACTTAGGAAGAGTATAGTCCCAATGATATATTAGACACCCTCATGTACGATTTGTAGGGCCACTGAGTTCCAGTAGGTTAAGGAATAGGTAGAACATGTTAAAAAACGGGCCACAGTGATGGCCAAACAGTATGCTAGGGAAAACCCTGCATTTATGAAACTGTTGGACGTTTTGCATCCAACAAATCCACCAGAGGCCATCACAGATTGTGATGAATATATTTCGTCGATGCGTTATATATATGGTGAACCAGGTGGGAGTTCTAGTGGTGTTTGATATGATGTAGAGGTGTAGGCCGAGGTGGAGGAGGAGGTGGGTGAGGAGGAGTGCGAGGAGGATTATGAGGGCGAGGAGGAGGCCGGGGAAGAGTACGAGGGTGAGGAGTAGGTCATTGAGAAGGGCAATGATGATGATGGGGATGATGATGAGGAAGGGGGTGCGACTGATGATGACGGTGATGATAGTGATGGTGATGTGGCATAAATTGATGATGACGGTGATGATAGTGATTAGGTATGTCACTTTATCTTTATTTCTTTATCTATAAATAATAAAAGATGACTTGATGATTGTTTGTGACTGATTCGCCACTCCTATGGTCACCCCCCCACCCCTTGGACACCCCCACCCCCTAGACACTACCCCACCTCCATGGAAACCACACCTCCCCCCTTGGATAGCCCCCTGACCCCACCGATAGCCCCCCCCCCCCCCCTCTAACACCCCCAACCCCCTTGGACAACACCCCCAACCCCTAGTCAACCCCCACCCCCTGGACACCACCCCACCCCAAGACACCCCACTAGAATCCATATTTTAATTGGATATTTTTATATTTACTAAAAATTTAGATATTCTATTATCAATTGTATATTTAGAAGGTAGATGTATAAACGTTTTATTTATGTATATTGAATGATATAGGAAATTATATGTTAAATTTTAATTTCATTAATTTTATTTAGGCCTATGTTTTATATTCCTAATCTTTTTTGATTTTTAGATAAATGGTATGTAAAAATGTGTTATTATATTTAATATTAACCATAATCATCACTTCCATGCTTAATGTTATGATTAAATGAAAAATGGAAACAATGGAAAAGTCAATATATGAATGATGCTAATCAAGATCTGGAATAATATCTTCTTTAGTGTGTAAATATAGTTACTAAATTATGTTATCATAGCATCTATAAAGATTGTTATATGTTTCCAAGAAAAGTAATTTCCAATATTACCCCCCACTCCATGGACACCCATACCCCCATGAATACCCCCCAACCACCCTGGACACCCCCACACACTGTGGACACCCCTACCCACCATGGAAATTACCCTGCACCCCCTTGGACAACCCCCAACCCCCGGGATAACCCCCACCCCTTGGACACCACACCACCCCCTGGAAACCCCTACCCCTTAGATAGCCACCATCCCCCTCGAAAGACCCCATCCCCCGGAAAACCACCCGCCACCTGGACACACCCACCCCCTGGACACCCCTACCCCCTTGGAAAGCCTCCAACCCCAGGACATCCCCCACCCTCCTTGACACCACCCAACCCCCTTGGACACCACCCCACCCCCTGGATACCCCTACCCCTTGTACGTCCTCCCTGGATAGACCCCCCCCTAGACACCCTCACCCCCTGGACACCCCTACCCTCGTAGACAGCCCCGATCCACCTAGACAACCCCCTCGGACACCCCTACCCCCTTGGACAGCACCACAACCCATGAACATGCCCCATCCCATGGACACCCTTTACACCTTAGACATCCCCTACCCCCTTGGACACCACCCCACCCCCCTTGGCACCCTTGCCCCTTGGACAGCCCTCCCACCCCACCCCTAGATAACCCCCACCGGAAATCCCACACCCCCTCTCAGTGGAATATTACTATCATCTAACCCAAATATGTCCCAGTGTTGTTCTTTTTTTCTTTTATATTGTGAATTATTTAATTAATTTTCAATTTCATCAAATGGATGCAATTTTTGAAGAAAAATGAGGTGACTGAACTAGAAGCATGGGTGGATTAGAGTGATGGATGTAGTGATTCGACTACACAGTCTCAAATGTTGAATCATAGTAGTTTTATCAATTGTAATATATGAATTATATAAATTGATATTCTTCTCTTGGGCCCAAAAAGTGGTATCAATTCTTGGTTATAGTTTATTGGCTGACCAATTTACCAGGACTCGGAATTTGAGATTGGTTGGAAGACTAATGAGAAAACATTCAGCTAGTACATAGTTTCAGTATTTTGTAATTTGGAAGGTGAGGGTTTGGAATGTAACTACTATGACTAGGAGGAATATTCTAAAATGTTTATCTTCGGGTTAATATGGAATGTAATTTTTACAATGTATACAATGCTGGAGTCTGGTGTATGCAATATTGGATTCTGTGTGTAGGTGTATTGGCTTGTGTATCCAGGTGTATTTGATTTTCTGCAGGTGTATTGGAGTCCGGTCTTTTCAATATTAGAGGCTTTTGAATATTTGATTCTATGTTCATGTGATATTGGATTCTGTGTGGTGTTTTTTCCTAGGTGCATTGGCTTCCTACAAGTGTATTGGGTTCGACATACTTTCTAGGTGTTGGGTTCAGCATGCTACAGTGAAATCAAGGTGAATGATATACCAAGAGTTTATAACCGTTGGTATACTTCTAAAATAAATTTTAATACTATAGTAATAGTTATAAACCATTTTTATAGGGATAAATGAAATTTTAATGGTATACCCACGGTTACAAAACTATTGGTATATCAAAGGACATATGCATTTTACCAACAATTTTCTACAACTGTTGGGAAATAAACTATACCAACTATTTTTTAACCATTGGTAAAACACTAAATTATTTGTAAACCAATGGTTTTAAACCGTGTTTATATATTTTTTCCAACGGTTCAAGCTAAACATGGGGAAGATTTGATTTTTGTCAACATATACCAATGGTTATCTAGAAACCATTGGAATATATCTATCCCTATGATGGACTTACCAATGGCTTTCCAAACCATTTGTATATTGTATGCTAATGGGTTTCCCTCCAATAACAATAGTTTCTAACCATTGGTATAGTTTATGTTTCTAGTAGTGACACCATGCTTTGACTAAGCACCTTTTTATTAGATTTCCTTACCAGTAGACATTAAATTTTACAGTTAGGTCCTTATCACTTGACCTTAAAAAGGTATTATGTGTCCCATTAAGTGGCACTGAACTAAAAGGGTTCTCATTCATTTCACAAGGATATGTAGGTAGCCCATTTGTGGGTATGATCCCAACATTGAAACAATATTTCTTTACCCTTGATGATAATAAATTCTTGAGTTCCCCGCTGAGTGGATTAAAAACTAGTATCATTGTAGACGCCGGAAAAGTCCGTTGTTCCCAAACGAAGCTCCGGATGTGGAAAGCGAAGTGATATTTGGAGTCAGAGGCATGTTCCGGAGGGCCCGGAGGACTTGCGCGAAATTTCAGAGGCCCGCGCGCAAAGTTGAGTCGTGGCGCGCAATCCTCCCGGGATGCGCGCAATGCGCTGGGCCGGTGCGCTATTTTGCGCGCCCGTGGCCTGCGCGGCTCTCGTGCGCGCCGGGTCCTGATTCCGCGCCCGCGAAGGGAATTCCGCGCCCGAGACTGGATTCCGCGCCCGGGGTTGCCTATAAATATAAGGCGACCCCCGACGTTTTGGAGGTTTCCAGAATCCGAAGCGTCGCTCGTTCGCGCAATCCAACCCCTTCCGCGCGCAATGCCGATCTTCAGGTAACCTCCTTTCTTTCGCGCAATAGATCCTTGGGGTTCGCCTTCGCGCGTAATCCCCTTGGCTCCTTTCCTTTGAATAATCCTTAACCCGAAGGCCTTTGCGCGCAAAAGAAGCCTCTTGCGCGCAATTGCCCCCCGGGTGCGCGCAATCCAGCCCGATTGCGCGCACCCCCCTCTTCAAAGTGGCCGTTCGTTAGAGAATGAGCCGTTGCCCCCGTGAGCTGTCCGAAGCCCGGTGCGCGCAATCTCAATCATCTGCGCGCAAAGCGTTGGCCCAATTGTGCGCCAGCCCGCACAATTGCGCGCTGACCCGCGGTATTGCGCGCAAAGCTCCTCTTTTGCGCGCAAACCGCCGGGGTCGCCCCCTTTGACCCCCGAGGGTACCCGCCTGCATGGCGCCCGATGATCTTCGTCCTGGGTGCCCGCACCGTGCGTTGTCTTTCCGTGTGGCCCTCCAGGCTTGCGCGAAGTGACACGGACCCATCGGCGGCAACCAACGTCCAACATGACGTTAAACTGCACATTTGTCCAGCATGGCGTTAAACTGCACATTCGTCCCGCATGACGCTAAACTGCATCCGTCCAACATGACGTTAAACTGTACTACGTCCAAGCTGCATGACGCTAAACTGCCTAGCCCCTATCGTCCGTGCTGCAAGACGTTAAACTACCAAGCACCTTCTTCCTCAGCACACGACGTTAAACTGTACTTCGTCCGGCAAGACGTTAAACCGTCCGCTTCGTCCTCAGCACACGACGTTAAACTGTACTTCGTCCGGCAAGACGTTAAACCGTCCGATTCGTCCTCAGCACACGACGTTAAACTGTACTTCGTCCGGCAAGACGTTAAACCGTCCGCATCACCCGATCTCGTGCCTCGCACGCAGGGTCCCCCCCCGGTTTGGATGTGGCCCCCACCCGCTCGTCTCTGCAGGGATGTTGGGATTGCCCCTCTTTAGAGACGATTTAATGGGAGCGGCTTTTCCCTACGGGGGTAGGGTATTACAAACCCCTAGTTTCTTGTGGGGGGCTGCACATGTGTATCTCCATTGCGCTCCCCCACTGCCGAAGCCAGTAGAGGGTGTGACTGGGATTGAGGTGTCTCTTACTTTCGGTCCAAGTCCCTTCAAACTGAGTTTTGCCGCATCCGGGCTGCCTCAAGTGCGTAAGTCCTGACAGAATGAACTACGTGGACTTTGATCCCTATCTTCTAAACAGGGTACGTAGGAAACCTCCCTGAGGTTCAAGCCCACCACCTGGTCGTCCCGGTCGTATTCACGTCGGTTCGTCCATCAGTGGACCCCTCCAGGGTTCACGCTTGCGTCGATTCACCTATGAATCTGCCCCTGTGGGAGACTGCCCGTGTGTATCTCCACTGTGCCTCCCCACAGCCCCTTTTTCCATTTCTCCTTTTATCGTCCAGCATGACGTGAAACTGTGATCCACCCGGCCGTTCCATCCCCCTCTGTGCGAGGTGGTTCGGTTCAATCCTCCGCCCGGCGGCCTCGACCCCTTCGTGAGTCGGCTTGCCGAAGTCCAGCATGACGTTAAACTGTATACCCGAACTACGTTGACATTGATCCGTGCTAACGCGCGGTACGTAGGAAGCCCCTACGGGGTCCAAGCTCTTCACTCCATCATCCATCCTGATCCTTACCCGGTCCGCCACATCCCGGTGGGGTCATTCCACTTCTCTCCACTCCACGTCACTTGGGAAGCCGCCCATGCGCTGGCCCCAGCGTCGGAGGTTCCCCGCAAGGGGTTCTGTCATCTGATCCACTTTTCGTGTTGATCGGTCTGATGCCGTCCCTGCTGGACGTTAAACTCGCGGCGTACCCCGTGTTAAACATGGGAAGCTGAGGAAAACCTCAGGGGACACAGTTCCCCGCACCCAGTGCGGGATGCCTCAGGCCATCATGCCTTCGAGAAGCCCTATTAGGGACGGAAGACAGACGTGTAGAGCCGCAGTGTTACGACACGCCCCCAGCACCCAGAGCCACCCGGTCTCCTCACTGCAGGTTGCTGCCCCGACCAGACTCCTTGGAGCGTCCGGGCGGAAGCAGCGTAATTAACCGGTGTCCATGAAGATATGGCGCCGGGAACGAGATTCACGAACATTCTTAAATCTATGAGGGAGACCCGGATTAGGCGACGAGTTCCGAGGAGACGTCCAAGGAAGGAGGAGCCGACATCCCATCATCCCGGTTTCGATCAAGGAGTAGACACCCCTGAATAAGGGACGGATGCCGCCCGCCTTTGGAAAGCGGGACTGCGGGACCACAAGCCCCGCGCCCATCCCCTCGGGTTGACGGGTGCACGCGCGAACGCGTCCTGGCGGAACAACGTAACCCGACGCACATCCGCACCGAAACAGAAAAATGGTGAACCCGACGTGAATCTCTTCTCCTCGATACGAGGACCGATGGCTTTCAGAGGTGTTGGAAGACCGACATGTTGCCCGGCCGAGCAATCAGTTTTTACCCGCCAGGGGCTGGGGAAGGGAAATCGGGAACTCCGTCTCACGACGTCGATGGCCTGGGTTCCCCCCCCACAGATGGCGGGTGTTGGGTACGCTTCGGTTAACACCGTCGAGCTGGTAAATCCCTTTTCGGTTCCCGACGTTGAAGAACACCAGGTGGACCTCCCTAGTGTCCCCGGTCGTCGCCACCGTCGGAAGAACCGCAGCAGCAGGAGTCGTCGGGGCACAGCCGTTGGTACCTCCAGCCAGGCCGTGCACGCCACTGAGACTAGGCAGCAGGCTCAAAACCGAGCACAACGTGCGCCCCCCCCCCCCCCCATTCGGGGATGACAGATTCGCCTCCGCCGCTGTTTGTGGTGTGGGACCAGGCAGAACCGCCTCAGCCGCGTCACGACCAGCTCCGCCCTGCCACGGGTCCATCCCGGCCTCCTGGCCCCAGTACGGTGACCATTTCCCGGACTGCAGCCAGTGAACAGCGAGATGCGCCAAGTACCAGTCGGCCGCCGATCCAACCGGCAAGGCGCGTCATGCTTCCAACCGCAGAGCAACCTCCTACAACCAGGGGCTCACGCTTGGCCAAAAAGTATGATGTCCTGAAGCACTTGGCTGACATCCCAACAAGGCTCTCCATCCTTGAGGCTCTGCGCATGTCATCTGAGATGCGCGAGGCACTCGCTGAAGCCCTGAAAAGCCCCCTCCAGTTTGAGACAGAGGTTGCGGCTGCAGAGGCCTTTCACGCCGAAACGATCGAGGACGCCGAATGTCAGGCAGTTATCTCGTTCTCTGGTAAGGATGAAGACCCTCCTATACAGGGACACATTCGTCTGCTGTATGTCACTGGCCAGTTCAATGGCCTTGAAGTCCGGCGCTGTCTTGTCGACACGGGGTCCGGGATTAACCTGATTCCAACTCGGACGCTCCGGAGATTGGGGTTGTCTGAGGATTACTTGATTCCCTCCGACCTCAGGATCCAGGGGTACGACCGCACCGAGAAAACCCCGGTCGACAAGATACGTTTGAAGACCCAATTCGGTGACTTGGTTGCCAACACCGAATTCATGGTAGTCTCTCAGGACACTGCGTATAACGCATTTATGGGCAGGCCATGGCTCCACCTTCACGCGGCGGTTCCCTCGTCATACCACCAATGCCTCAAATACTCCCTTAATGGTCGAGTAGGCGTGCTTCAAGGAGATGCCTCTCCTTTTGCCTCATGTGAAGCCCGCTATCTGGACGCGGACTATTACAAGAGCAAGGATAAGCAGATCCTGGCAGGTGAGGTTGAGCCTGTCGCTGTTGCAAGTGATCCTTGGGCAAGTCTGGATGACGCTTACGTCCTCCCGATTTACCGGTTGGACGTCGCCATGGTCTCGACGGCCCGCGAGTCTCCTGATGAGATGACCGCGACCGCCTGCACCAGCACCAGTGGCCCAGCAGGATCTGGTAGCCCCAATGCAGTTTCCAATGCAGTCTCTCCCGTGGACGATCCCTCCCCGAGTGGAGAGGACGTGGAAGATGCACCCCCAGCCTTTGAGGAGGGCGTCCCCGCCACGGTCGATGAGTTAATACAGGTGAACCTTGGAACCGAGGCCGATACAAGACCCACATTGGTCAGTGCCGCCATGCCCTCTGAGGAGAGGCAGCAGTACGTGGACTTTCTCAGGCAGCACCGTGATGTGTTCGCTTGGGGCTATGACGAGATGCCGGGGCTAGATCCTCAGGTAGCCGTCCACCGCCTTGGTCTCCCGGCGAACCATCGCAGGTTCAAGCAGCCTCCCAGGAAGACGCACCCATCCCACGGTGCCATGGTTGAGGCCGAAGTTGACAAGCTTATCAAAGCCAACTTTGTGAGGGAAGTTCAGTACCCCAAATGGCTGGCCAACATTGTGCCGGTCCGGAAGAAGAACGGGCAGATCAGAGTCTGCATCGACTTCCGCGATCTCAACCGCCACTGTCCGAAGGATGATTTTCCCCTTCCAGTGACAGAGATGTTGATTGACGCCACGGCAGGGTTCCAAGCCCTCTCCTTCATGGATGGATACTCCGGATATAACCAAATTCGGATGGCCCATGAGGATGAGGAGTTCACTGCCTTCAGGGCCCCCCATGGTACCTTTTGCTACCGGGTCATGCCTTTCGGCCTGAAGAATGCAGGTGCCACCTATCAACGGGCGATGCACCGCATATTCAAACCAATCCTCGGCACACTGGTGGAATGCTACGTCGACGACTTGGTTGTCAAATCGCGCCAGCGTCAGGACCATCTCAAAGATCTTGAGAAAGTGTTCGGCTTCCTCCGGTCTCGCTGCCTGAAGATGAACCCGTTGAAGTGTGCCTTTGGGGTCACCTCCGGAAAGTTCCTTGGATTTGTGGTAAGATACCGGGGTATTGAGATCGACCCAGAGAAAATCAGGGCGATTAGCCAAATTCCTCCCCCAGGTACCATCCGGGAACTGCAAGGGTTCCAAGGCCACTTAGCCTATATACGCCGATTCATCGCGGATCTGGCCGGCAAGTGTAAGCCCTTTTCTCGGCTCATGAAGAAAGGTGCCACCTATGTATGGGATAAAGAGTGTTAGACCGCTTTCGAGGAAATCAAGCAGTACCTGCTTCAACCTCTGGTCCTGATGCCGCCCGTATCCGGAAAGCCGCTGGTCCTTTATGTGACCGCCATGGAACGGTCCCTGGGTGCCCTTCTCGCCCAGAAGAACAACGAGGGAACGTAGAATAGCCTCTATTACCTCAGACGCAAGCTCCTCGATGCGGAAGTTAGGTATTCCCCCATCGAGAAGAGCTGCCTGGCCTCGTATTTGCCGTACAGAAATTACGGCACTACTTGCAGCACCATGAGGTACAGTTGGTTTCTCGGGTAGACCCGTTGAAATATATCCTGAGCCGGCCTATGTTGACTGGCCGTCTAGCATGGTGGGCTGTGATTCTCCAGCAGTTCGACATCAGGTACGTGTCTCAGAAGGCCATCAAAGGGCAAGCATTGGCAGACTTTCTGGCAGCTCACCCGACCTCCGCGGATCAGCCGCTGGATCTAGGCTTTCCTGATGAGACCATTCTCTCAGTTGATCGAGCCGATCCATGCTGGCAGATGCACTTTGACGGTGCCTCCCGGAGCCCCACCGGTAGAAGACTCGATAATCCTAAGCTCAAAAGAGTGGGCTTGGGCATCGTCTTCATTACCCCGGAGCGAGCCGTGCTGCCATACTCGTTCCTGTTGTCAGAGGGCTGTACCAACAATGAGGCGGAATACCATGCCCTCATCACCGGCCTCGAGTTGGCTCTCGAGATCGACGTTCCCCATCTGTGCGTGAAAGGGGACTCCGAGTTGGTCGTTAAGTAGATCAATGGCGACTATGTTGTCAGGAAGCCGGAACTTGTGCCATTGTTGGAGTGCACCCTCCTTCTGATGGCTCGATTCCCTTCTCGGCCAGAAATTGTCCATATTCCCCGGTCGCAGAACGGTCGAGCAGATGCTTTGGCCAGCCTTGCTGCGTCACTTGCAGAGCCTGAACAGGACAACCTGATCGTCCACGTGACGCGCCGCATGCTCATCGCTCTGGTTATCCCGGAAGAAGATCGCGGCCCGTTGGTAAGTAATCTCACCGCGGTTGCCCCTATGCCCGGAGCCCCGAGTACCCTAGATATGACAGTCGGATCAGCCCCTGATTGGAGGACGCCTTTGGTTGAGTACCTCCAACATGGCACTCTTCCATCGGATCGGGCCGAGCGCGAGCGAGTTCGACGCCGCGCATCGCAGTTTGTCCTCCAGAGCAGCCCCGGCCTTGAGCAGATCCTCTACAAACGCGGATTTGATGGTGTTCTCCTCCGTTGCCTTCATGGAGTTGAGATCCCACGAGTCATGCAAGAGGTTCATGCTGGTTCATGTGGCGCCCACCAAACTGGACCGAAGCTGTCCCACCAGATTCTGAGGTTGGGATACTTCTGGCCCTCCATGATCCATGACTGCATCGAGTATGCCAGGAGGTGCCATGCGTGCCAGGTTCATGCGAACTTTGTGCATCGGCCGCCAGAGCCTCTCCATACCACCAGGTATTCTTGGCCCTTTGCAGTCTGGGGGATGGACGTTGTGGGACCCTACCCGCCGGCGACAGCTCGCCAGTGCCGGTTCATTCTGACCGCCACGGACTTTTTTCTCCAAATGGGCGGAGGCGATTCCGCTCAGAGAGGTCAAATCCTGTTCGATCGCTGACTTCGTGACCTCCAACATCATTCATCGATTTGGAGTGCCTCACGCTATCCTCACGGATAACGGAACCAATTTCCGAGCAGCCGAGTTGAAGAAGTTGTACGCCAAGTATAACATTCGCTCGAACCATACATCTCGCTATCATGCGCAGGTGAATGGACAGATCGAGGCGTTTAACAAAACCCTCTCTAACATTCTCCAAAAGATGGTTGGTCAGAACAAGAAGAGTTGGCCGGACAAGCTCCCCAACGCCCTCTGGGCTTATCGGACGACGAATCACAATTCCACCCAGATGACCCCTTATTCCCTGGTGTATGGAGCTGAGGCCGTCCTGCCCAATGAGATCCAGTTGTCGTCCTTGCGCACTGCGGTCTACGACCAGCAAGCGCCGGACAGAGTTGCTGAAGCCCGTCTAGTCGAGTTGGAAGCACTGGATGAGAATAGACTTCGCGCTTTGCACAACTTGGAGAGGCATCAAAGCAGAATGGCTCGAGCTTTCAATAAGAAGGTTCGCCTCCGCTCCTTCCTGCAGGGTGATCTAGTGCTAGCCCTAAGAGCACCGATGATCCCCGGCAGGAAGCCTCCCAAGTTGGAGCCCAAGTGGGAGGGACCTTTTGTTGTTCACAAGGTCTATCCCAATGGCGCGTACTCCCTAGCGACTATGGATGGTGAGCGTGTCACTCCTCCCACCAACACTAGGTTCCTCAAGCAGTACTTTGTCTGAGTGTACCAACGTCCAGCATGACGTTAAACTGCACATATGTCCAGCATGACGTTAAACTGCACATTCGTCCCGCATGACGCTAAACTGCATACGTCCTGCACGACGTTAAACTGCATACGTCCAAGCTGCACGACGTTAAACTGCCTAGCATATCGTCTGTGCTGCAAGACGTTAAACTGCCAAGTGTTTCGTCCAACATGATGTTAAACTGTACTACGTCCGAGCTACAAGACGTTAAACTGTTCAGCATTCGTCCTGCATGACGTTAAACTGCCTCTCGAGAACTACGTGCGTCTTGATTCCCATCATTATGGGATACGTAGGACCGCCTGAACCTTCATGTTTCAGGCCCAGCCCCATCCTTCGGGAATTTCCATCCCATCTTGGGCCCTTGGCCCAGTTTCCCCTGGGTGTGCGGCGTATGGTGTGAGCGCGGGGCTATGCCCTCATTCACGTCGGTTTGCTCGTCACGCTGTACGCCCCCCCACGTTTGGGGATGCCTTCTGCTCCCCCAGTCCTTTTTTCTCTCTTTTCGTTCTGCACGACGTTAAAATCCACTTCAAGAACTATGTGCGGCTTGATTCCCATCCTTATGGGATACGTAGGACCGCCTGAACATTCATGTTTCAGGCCCAGCCCCATTTCCCTGGAATCTCTATCCCGCGTTGGGCCTCTGGCCCAAGTTCCCCTCCTTTTTGTGCGAGGCGTATCGCATGAGCGGGGGATTATGTCCTCATTCGCGTTGGTCTACTGGTCGCGCCGTACGCCTCCCCCCGTGTGTGGGACCACCTCACACCTCTCATCGTCCTGCATGACGTTAAACTGCCTCTCAAGAACTATGTGCGGCTTGATTCACATCCTTATGGGATACGTAGGACCGCCTGGACGCTTGTGTTTCAGGTCCAGCCCCGTCTCTTGGTTGATCACGGGGATCTTCCCTCTTTTGGTTGCTCTCAGGGTGAGTCCTCCGACCCTTTTCGGTGATCTGTTAACATGTTTTGGGTACTTCGGTCTATGACTCGTAGTGTCAGATTCAATCCCGACAAGTCCTGTGTTGCTTGTCAGGCCTCGCGCTTCCTCTTGTTCGAGCCTTCACTCAAAGGGATCCTCTTTAGCGGTTTGGGTACGATGCCTCAGAGCTCTCCTACCGCTCCGGGTCGATTTACCGGCGGGTCTTGGGCCGCAAATCGATATGAATCCTGCGATTGAGCGGTCGATGCTCGTTTGGTTGCCCCGTCTTAGGCTGACGCGATCGGATGTTGTGTTGCGAATATGGTCAGCAACGTCCTTGATCGCCATGTCGGCTCTTTCAGGCTCTGAACATTGGTTGCGCAGTCCTCATCACACTCCTCCTTTGTGCGTTGTAGTTTAATCTCGACACTCTCTTCATACTGACCTTCAGTACACCTCTACACGTTAGGCAGACCAACCAGGGTAATGATGTCGTTCGAGGCTCCCATGATCTGAGCACCAAGGATATATGCGGATATCCTCCCTAAGGGCCATGCGTAGCTGGACCCTCGTCCCCATAAGGAGGAAGGAGTCGCCCGAACAATCGCGTTCTGGGCCCAGTATATCTGGAGGCTAGCATCTCTGCCCCTCGGGTGATGGACATACGCAGACCCCTATCTCAAGACTCTTCTCCTGGAATCGTGCGTGACCACAGGGCTGGGTATGTTCCCACCTCCGCCGTGTCCGCCGTACCGCGGTAAGAGGATTCCTCCATGGTCCGAACCACAAGACCTTAAACTGTGTTGTCTGGTCCTACCACACGACCGTAAACTGTGATCGTCTTGGCCGCCCGACGAGAAACGGCACTGCATCGTGATGTTCTCCTCAGGGGACACTCATGTTGGGCGCTAGTTAATAACCACGCCATTCATCAATGCCTTCCGTGGCTTGATTATTGTGGCGACGCCAGAGATTTCTCAATCACAGGCATGTCGCCGCACAAAGGAAAAACCATTCATCTTTAAGGAAAAACAAGAAATATCAAATGTCGCTCCTTCTGTGTGCGAGGGTCAGACCCGCACTCTTCCCCGCGCTGGTGCCTGATTGTGTTGCGCCGCGCTTCAAGAACTACGTGTGGCTTGATTCCCATGGGATACGTAGGAACGCCCGGATGTTTGAAACTTCGGGTCCAGCCCCCCACCTCTTAGAGATTCCCCCTTCTCTGGGGAGTCCTCCGCCTTCGGGTCACCCTCAAGGCGTGTCCCTCGACCCCTTGCAGTGGTCCACCGGTGTCAAGAGTACTCTGGTTTATTGCCAGGAGGGTCAGGTTCAGCTTGGTCAGGTTCCTTCCACTTTTCAGGCTTCGTGCTCCCTTTCATTCGGACCCATCGTCTACGCCCTGGGTGGAGCCCCCGTGAACGGTTCGGACACAATGCCTCAGTGCTCTCCCACCGACTCGGGCCGGTACACCCAATGGCCTCGGGCAGCAAATCGATATGAATCCTGCGATTGAGCGGTCGATGCTCGTTTTCTGCCTCATTCCACCAACGGTTAGTGCGATATTGATGCTGCTTTTCCGCCACGGTCGGTAGTACTCCCATATCGTTACTCCGGTGCCCCCAGTCCTTGAGTGAATGGCCGCATGATTCACATTTTCCACCTCCCATTCTGACCAGGCGAAACCTCGACACTCTTGACAGTATCCGTCAGTGCATCTTCGCATATCCAGGGAATAGGACCACGATGTGGCGTACTTTGAGGTCCTTATGGTCCGAGCTCTAAGACCTTAAACTAAGATCTCTCCTTATGGTCCGAGCTCTAAGACCTTAAACTAAGATCTCTCCTTATGGTCTGAGCTCTAAAGACCTTAAACTAAGATCTCTCCTTATGGTCCGAGCTCTAAGACTTAAACTAAGATCTCTCCTTATGGTCCGAGCTCTAAAGACCTTAAACTAAGATCTCTCCTTATGGTCCGAGCTCTAAGACCTTAAACTAAGATCTCTCCTTATGGTCCGAGCTCTAAGACCTTAAACTAAGATCTCTCCTTATGGTCCGAGCTCTAAATACCTTAAACTAAGATCTCCCCTTATGGTCCGAGCTCTAAGACCTTAAACTAAGATCTCCCCTTATGGTCCGAGCTCTAAGACCTTAAACTAAGATCTCCCCTTATGGTCCGAGCTCTAAGACCTTAAACTAATGTCTCCCCTTATGGTCCGAGCTCTAAGACCTTAAACTAAGATCTCCCCTTATGGTCCGAGCTCTAAGACCTTAAACTAAGATCTCTCCTTATGGTACGAGCTCTAAGACCTTAAACTAAGATCTCCCTAAACGGGATTCTACGTCCTGCATGACATTAAACTGCACTCTCAGAACTACGTGTGGCTTGATCTCCAGCTTGATGGAGTTCGTAGGAACGCCCGGGCATCTCGACACGGGTCCAGCCTCAGGGATCGTTAAGTCCCGCCCCTCCTCGTCGCCGGCCGTCTGTCCTGACTTCGGGTAGAGTGGTGCAGTTGTGATATTCTCCCCGATTCAGTTCGGGATGCCCCATCGCAATGATGGGAAGCGACGGTTTCCTCGTCAAAGAGGTTCTGTCTGAGAATTGGGGTGATTCACGGCCAGATTAGTGCATCCGCCTAATACGCTTTCCCCACGGTGGCGCAATTCTGAGAGCGTTGGATTATGTCCGAACAATCGTCACTTCGCCCCACGCTTCGCATGCCCTGTTGATCTGGATTTCCACCCTTGTGTCTGAAGGAACCTCCAAAGCAGTATTCATGATGACATGTGGTCCGCCTCCTGCAATATGAATGATGACCTTCGGTCCGTCTATTGCAGTTGTTATGGTCGATCCACTGTCCGCCTACCGTCTTGGGCATTTCCTGGAAGGCCGGCCGTTGTGGATGTCTGGATTCGGGACACGCGATTCACCCTTTCTCATTTCCCTATGTTCGGATAAAATCTCAACACCCCTAGCATTGTCCCGCTCGTGTGTTGGAACAAGTTTGGGGGATGATACATTGATTAGGCTTGAGGTCACCTTTCCTAGGAATGACCTCCCTCTTTTCTCCAGCAATCCAGGCCCAACTATGGATTCCTGATGCTTGGTTAACGCTCCCGCAAAACAGTGAATTGTGGTTGAGCATGTTAAGCCAAAAGATGCAGATAAATATACTGATTCATACAAATGGATCAAAGTAGCGGAAGAAAATGTTTTGGGAACGGCAAAACAAAGCCCTTAGGGATTAGCGTGCTGAATGAGTCTTTCTAATGCCGCTACCCTTTGGCTGGTGGCCTCCAGAGCTGCTTCTCGCTCTCTGCGTGCCCTCTCTTCGTCGGCGGTCGCAGCACGCAGTTCGTCGATTCTGGCCTGTGCACGCTCCCGCTCGAACTGAATTGTGACCATCTGTTGGCCCGCCTCCGTCAGCTATACCTGGGCGTCAACCAGCTCGGCTGCTAGATACTCCACAAGCTCGGTACACGTTGCGACGAAGGCCTCCTTCTCTGTCGCCTGCCCTTCGAGGCGCCGGACTTCCTGCTCCGCCGCGAGGAGCGCCCGCGTGCACTCCGACATGTCCCGACTTTGTGTGACGTCGGCACGTCGGCAGCTCTCGCGCATCTTTTCGGCCATGAAATCACGGACCGTCAGATGGAGGGGTTGAGCATCAGCTCCCCCGGCACACAGGAAGCGCAGCCAGGTTTGAAGTGATCCCATGCTCCCCAGCCACTCCGATGGGTCTCGCTTGAGGAAGCGCTGGATGCACTTCCACCCCCTGCGGCGCGTTATCCGGCTCTCCTCGACTGCCTCTGCGTCCAAGTCGTCCATCTCCTCGGGGTCGGCAGGCCGGTAGGCAGGGAAGGCAGCCAGCAGGTCTGCTGCAGGGTCCGCCCCTGGGAGGTCCTCATGAGGGATAGGTTCCCCAACATCTGGGCGACCTTCTTCTCTCTCCCCAGCGGTGCTGACACCCTCGTCAGCCCCCAACCTCTCTCCGATGTCAGCACCGCCGGCGTCCGCAGCCCCCTGATCAGTAGTTGGTGGGGCCGGCTCGGTTTGGGAAGTCTCTTCTGGAGCAGGCGGCATGTCCACCACTGGTCCACTCGTAGATGGCCCGGGTTCAGCAACCCGACGAGCCTCCAGGGTTGAGATCACTGCGCGGGGCATGCCATGGTTAGTCACGGATCGTCAATGGCAAGCACCAGCAGTAAAGTAAGGAGAAGCAAGAAGACTTACGGGAGTACAGAGCGTCATCTTCCGCTATCCCGGCCGCCGCAGGAACAGTTGCAGCAGGGGGCCCTTCCGTGCCTGTCAATTCGATAATGGGTGTCTGGCCCCCGCCGTGTCCTGCTGGCGCCCCTCCTACTCTCGCTGAGGATGCCTGACCAACATCCGTGCTCTCCTGAGAAAGATGGAGAAATGGGTTAGAAGCTGCATAAGGGAATGGATGAAGCAGGTTGAGTAGGGATAGAGGCGGACCTCGAGGAGCTCAGTGACATCAACATTGTCAGAGCCGGCCACCTCGCCACTCTCCCGCGGACTCCCCTGATGGGATCTTCCCTCGGAGCCTTCATCCTCCCCCATCTCCTCCTCTTCCTCGGAGTCGTTGCTACTGTCGTCTTCTTCTGGCGGCATCGGTTCTGGAGCGGGCTCTAGACCGAGCATCACCTTCACCAGAAGGGATGGATCCGCACGCTGACCACGTTGGCGCGTGTAATCGTCCATGGCTGTCAGATACGCATACTGCCGGTTGAAGTCCACCCTGTCGGCAATATGGAGGCGCCCGACCTCTGGCAGATGGATTCCTTCTCTGAGAATCTTTCGCCAGATGGCGTCGGTCCCCAGTGACTGCCGCAGGGTCATCCAGGCCGACCACAGCGCCGGGAAGACTGCATCGTGGGAGGGTTCGAGCAGACGTCTCACCTGCTTCCCGGGCCGCTCTTCGACCACCGCGCGTGCCCCCTCTCTGGGCGCCGAGGTCGTAGCGGCATCCTGCGATGTGCCTGCCGCCGAAGTCCCTGCTTGCGCCGGCTCCGCTGCTTGGCGCGCCTCCGTTCTCCCCCGTGTGGCGGCGCCTCGCCTCCTTCCTTGACGTCCGGTCTCCGCACGGGTAACCTCGAGCCGCCGAACTGGCTTCCGTAGAAGCCCATCGGGGTACGCGATGGCCTAGTGTTCGGCGTACTCGGTTGCCAAGCCTGCGTCAACCCCGGTAGGAGGGAGAGTGATGACTTCGCCAGAGCCGAAAGCGGCAAACATCAGCCACATCTGGCGAAGGACGCAAGGGTTCGTCTCCTCCCGGACAGCAGTGAATACCCTCTTCGGCATCCGCTGAAGGCACCCGAACTGCCTGGCGAACCGGGTTGGCACGTAAGGCTCGCAGATCACCTTCCCGTCGATCCGAGCCACGAGCACCCCGCCCCGCATGTTCAGGAAGTATTCATGCTGCTCCAGCGGACCCTGCCCATTGTCGATCATCTGGCCGACGGGAGTGGGGAACGGACTGAAGTTGAAATTGGCATGATTGCCAATCCGAATCCTCACGCCCTCCTCACTTAGGGTCATCGGAGCGACCCCCGCGATGTTTAGCAGGGAGGGTCGCAGGCCGTTGCCCGGAGGAATGATGGCGTTCGGAAACGTGTACCCACCGAGGTGAGCAGCCACCCATCCGTGGAAGAACTGAAAGGGCCCACAGATCCTTCGTGGTGACCCCCCTCGTGAGATGCGTCCCAGGATGGCATACAGCCTTGCCAGCACTGGGACCCCGAGGTTGTATCTTTTGTTGGCGGCCATAGCGCCCGCCACCGCCAGTGTCGCCGGGCGAACGCCCATTCTCGCGTCCTGCACTGGCAGGAGCCACCCACTCAGAAAGGCGGCCAGGAACGCCGCGTACCGGACATTTGGGTCCCGGGCCTCGATGACGCGGTACCCCCATGAGCGGTAGTCGCCCGTCTCCAGGACCCGCCAGTACGACCCGTTCCGGCTCCTCTGAGCCGCGGTCGGGCACCGCTTCCCCCTGCCTGGCATCTTGACCGCTGGGTCATGCTCCAAGAACTGGCTGAACCACTCCTTGTAGGCTATGTCCTTCTGGAAGTCCTTGACCCCGAGCCGCTCTGTAGCCAGGTCCAGCAGATGCCACGTCAGGATGGGAGTCCGTGACCTGTCACCCCAGGTGTTCCTCGGAGGCAGGAACTCATCATACTGGTAGCCCTCCAGCGGGACACCTCCGATGCAGTGGATGTCCCAGAGACCGATGCCGACCTCCCCATGGTGAAGATGGAAGGTGTTGGTATCCGAGGACCAGCGGGTGAACAGCTCCGGCCCGAGCTCGGACTGCTGGTAGAAGTGGAACTGCGACGTCCACACCGCCTCAAACATGCCGATGTACCGTAGCTCCTCTGTGAAGTGATCGCAAGTGTGGCGTACCCAGAACGCCCAGGCCAACTCGCTGGTGAAATTACCCCCAGATCGCAAGTCCCAGTCCTTCAGCCAACCCTTGGTGTCGTCCGTGACACTCTGTCGGTATGTGCTCGAGTAGAGGGCTGGAGAATTCTCCGCAGTAGGCTCACCCCCGTCAATGGTCCGCGTCCTCGGGTTCAGGACGTAGACATCTAAGTGCCTGGTATCCCTGGCAGGATGCCCATTGTTGGTGATGTTATAGCGGGGAAGCTCGTCCTCCCGAGTCACCCAGGTCTGTGGCGCATCAACCTCGAACCCAGGCACCGGAACCTCATCTAGGATGCCGAAGTTCCAGAGCGGCAGGTTGTCCGATAGTGGGTATGTCTTCTGGGCCGGCGTCAGCAAGTCGAACAGGGATTGATTGTTGGAAACAATCTCCTTGTCTCCGTAAACCTCCTCGTTCGCCGCCATCTCTGCTCTGCGAATGGCGGTATCCCCCTCATTTCCTTGATGCGCGGCCATCTCAGAAGTTTCGGGAGTCGTGCGGGTTAAGGGATGAAGCGTGCGGGATCGGACGAGGCTGGTAGAGAAGTTTGAAGGTTGACACGCAATCCAAGTGGACGGCGCGCAATTGGGAAGAATTTCGCGCAAAGTTCCGGGTTTTCGCGCAAAGACAGGCAAATTCCGGATGGTTTTGCACGCCGATCGGGCGAATTTCGCGACCGGAAAAGGCAATTTCGCGCACGAGAGCGTTGAATCTTATCGCGCGGAAGGCCTGTGTACGGAACGCGGAACCCTGGACCCCTATTTATAGAAGAGGCTGGGATTCCGCGCCGCGCGGAACGCTCGATTGCGCGACCGCGACTGCGAATTGCGCGCCCGGCGCCCCTTTTTGCGCGCCTAAGTCCCGCGCAGCCCAGGACTTCGGCATTCCGGCGTCTCCCTCGGAACCCGATCATTGCGACCTCTCGCCGATCAGATTCCGAGGGGGGGCTTTTGTAGACACCGGAAAAGTCTGTTGTTTCCAAACGAAGCTCCGGATGCGGAAAGCGAAGTGATATTTGGAGTCAGAGGCACGTTCCGGAGGGCCCGAAGGACTTGCGCGAAATTTCAGAGGCCCGCGTGCAAAGTTGAGTCGCGGCGCGCAATCCTCCCGGGATGCGCGCAATGCGCTGGGCCGGCGCGCTATTTTGCGCGCCCGTGGCCTGCGCGGCTCTCGTGCGCGCCGGGTCCTGATTCCGCACCCACGAAGGGAATTCCGCGCCCGAGACCAGATTCCGCGCCCGGGGTTGCCTATAAATATAAGGCGACCCCCGACATTTTGGAGGTTGCTAGAATCCGAAGCGTCGCTCGTTCGCGCAATCCAACCCCTTCCGCGCGCAATGCCGATCTTCAGGTAACCTCCTTTCTTTCACGCAATAGAGCCTTGGGGTTCGCCTTCGCGCGTAATCCCCTTGGCTCCTTTCCTTTGAATAATCCTTAACCCGAAGGCCTTTGCGCGCAAAAGAAGCCTCTTGCGCGCAATTGCCCCCCGGTTGCGCGCAATCCAGCCCGATTGCGCGCACCCCCCTCTTCAAAGTGGCCGTTCGTTAGAGAATGATCTGTTGCCCCCGTCAGCTGTCCGAAGCCCGGTGCGCACAATCTCAATCATCTGCGCGCAAAGCGCTGGCCCAATTGAGCGCCAGCCCGCACAATTGCGCGCCGACTCGCGGTATTGCGCGCAAAGCTCCTCTTTTGCGCGCAAACCGCCGGGGTCGCCCCCTTTGACCCCCGAGGGTACCCGCCTGCGTGGCGCCCGATGATCTTCGTCCTGGGTGCCCGCACCGTGTGTTGTCTTTCCGTGCGGCCCTCCAGGCTTGCGCGAAGTGACACGGACCCATCGGCGGAAACCAACGTCCAGCATGACGTTAAACTGCACATTTGTCCAGCATGACGTTAAACTGCACATTCGTCCCGCATGACGCTAAACTGCATCCGTCCAACATGACGTTAATCTGTACTACGTCCAGGCTGCACGACGCTAAACTGCCTAGCCCCTATCGTCCGTGCTGCAAGACGTTAAACTGCCATGCACTTTCGTCCTCAGCACACGACGTTAAACTGTACTTCGTCCGGCAAGACGTTAAACCGTCCGCTTCGTCCTCAGCACACGACGTTAAACTGTACTTCGTCCGGCAAGACGTTAAACCGTCCGCTTCGTCCTCAGCACACGACGTTAAACTGTACTTCGTCCGGCATGACGTTAAACCGTCCGCATCACCCGATCTCGTGCCTCACACGCAGGGTCCCCCCCCGGTTTGGATGTGGCCCCCACCCGCTCGTCTCTGCAAGGATGTCGGGATTGCCCCTCTTTAGGGACGATTTAATGGGAGCGGCTTTTCCCTACGGGGGTAGGGTATTACAAACCCTTAGTTTCTTGTGGGGGGCTGCACATGTGTATCTCCATTGCGCTCCCCCACTGCCGAAGCCAGTAGAGGGTGTGACTGGGATCGAGGTGTCTCCTACTTTCGGTCCAAGTCCCTTCCAACTGAGTTTTGCCGCATCCGGGCTACCTCAAGTGCGTAAGTCCTGACAGAATGAACTATGTGGACTTTGATCCCTGTCTTCTAAACAGGGTACGTAGGAAACCTCCATGAGGTTCAAGCCCACCACCTGGTCGTCCCGGTCGTATTCACGTCGGTTCATCCATCAGTGGACCCCTCCAGGGTTCACGCTTGCGTCGATTCACCTAGGAATCCGCCCCTGTGGGAGACTGCCCGTGTGTATCTCCACTGTGCCTCCGCACAGCCCCTTTTTCCATTTCTCCTTTTATCGTCCAGCATGACGTGAAGCTGTGATCCACCCGGCCGTTCCATCCCCCTCTGTGCGAGGTGGTTCGGTTCAATCCTCCGCCCGGCGGCCTCGACCCCTTCGTGAGTCGGCTTGCCGACGTCCAGCATGACGTTAAACTGTATACCCGAACTACGTTGACTTTGATCCGTGCTAACGCGCGGTACGTAGGAAGCCCCTACGGGGTCCAATCTCTTCACTCCATCATCCATCCTGATCCTTACCCGGGCCGCCACATCCCGGTGGGGTCATGCCACTTCTCTCCACTCCACATCACTTGGGAAGCCGCCCATGCGCTGGCCCCAGCGTCGGAGGTTCCCCGCAAGGGGTTCTGTCATCTGATCCACTTTTTGTGTTGATCGGTCCGATGCCGTCCCCGCTGGACGTTAAACTCGCGGCGTACCCCGTGTTAAACATGGGAAGCTGAGGAAAACCTCAGGGGACACAGTTCCCCGCACCCAGTGCGGGATGCCTCAGGCCATCATGCCTTTGAGAAGCCCTATTAGGGACGGAAGACAGACGTGCAGAGCCGCAGTGTTACGACATGCCCCCAGCACCCAGAGCCACCCGGTCTCCTCACTGCAGGTTGCTGCCCCGACCAGACTCCTTGGAGCGTCCGGGCGGAAGCAGCGTAATTAACCGGTGTCCATGAAGATATGGCACCGGGAACGAGATTCACAAACATTCTTAAATCTATGAGGGAGACCCGGATTAGGCGACAAGTTCCGAGGAGACGTCCAAGGAAGGAGGAGCCGACATCCCATCATCCCGGTTTCGATCAAGGAGCAGACGCCCCTGAATAAGGGACGGATGCCGCCCGCCTTTGGAAAGCGGGACTGCGGGACCACAAGCCGCGCGCCCATCCCCTCGGGTTGACGGGTGCACGCGCGAACGCGTCCTGGCGGAACAGCGTAACCCGATGCACATCCGCACCGAAACAATCATCATAATAGTGGTTACAGAAATATCTAAATAGTGTATAAGAGGATACCATTGATAAGTAACCTCAATATATATAGATATCTCCCTAAACTAAAAACCTAGAGTACATAAGGATGATTATAATTTTCAAACATGCTAATAATTGATCATAAATTACAAGTGAAACATATGTTACACTTGTTAAATTAATAAGGGTTCATGAAAATATCTCAAATCTATAAGAGAGTCCTGAAGTAGGAAATAATTCCCCCCAAAAGGGTGTGATGAGTCCAACCACCCATCCTATCGATCAATGTTTGTTCTTAAGTATAATAGGTCTAAAGCTATCAATTGCCTACTTTTGGAAAGAAGGTACCTTTGGCTAAAGAACCGTTGGATGTATCCAGTTCCATAAATATATCCAATGTAAGCCATGAAGAAGTTGTTATTCCTAACCAGAACACGCATTCTGTTGGAGAAGAAACAAATATATGCTATAAAAAAGTCCCCAAACTGGTCCAAAACCCATTTGGTGGACATATTATGACCCATATGACCATATGATCAAAATTTATAGGGTTTCGGGACATATTTCCATGAAATATCCAATATAATAATTGAAATAAATTAATAAAATATTCTTTGTTTAAATTTATATAATGCATTAGGGATTAGGAAACCTATATATGATCGGTTATAAATATTATTGTGAAATATTAATTTAATTTTTTATCATAATAATTTATCAATAGTATTTATAGATGATATAGTAAAATTAAATTCTTAAGAAACACCAACATATGGATTACTTAGTTAACAATTAATAAAATAAAAGCTACTAAAACTATTTAAAGTGAGGTAAATAGATTGAACTTATTTTGTTACATTATTTTTTAGATGACTATATCAGTATAAAAATATATAAACTCAATATATTTCAATTTAGTTATTTTATTGAAATATTTAAATTAAAATAAAATAAATGATATAAAACATTGATATTAATGTTATTTTATAATAAATTATATTTTTAAAAAATGATTTTAAAATACTAAAAATCCTATCTTCTATTATGTAATATTTTAAATGTTAATATTTATAAAATATGATCCATTAGTGGACCAATTTAGTTTTTATAATGGAAAAATTAACACCTAAATAGTAAAGAAATTATTGGCAGGACATGGGTTAAATTATTGTTTTTTCACATTACATGTGCTTCTCTTAAATTTAAATTTAAAAACACATGGGTTTTTATTTTATAATTTTATTTAACATTCACTCTTAGTGGGTAACAATTTTATTATAATTATAAATTTAAATTATTCTACATAAATTAATTACATATGTTAGAAAACTCATGATAGTGTTGATAAACCAAGATGAAAAAAATAAGGAAACCTAGGTGGTAGTAAACATAATGTTTAAATTTTTTTTTTAGATTTTTATCAACTAAATAAACCCCCTTTCTCTTATCATTCATTTTTTAGGCACGTGAGGTAATTTATACCTCCAATTAAAGAATACAATTGACTATTTTCAAGAATATCACTCAACCATAAACAATAAAAATGTACTCAATCTCCCCACATCTTCACAGATCTCAATCATTTTTGATCATGAGAAACCAACCTATATCACCATTAAAATTTAATACCCTGATCATAAAATTCCAATTTTTTTGGAAAGAAATCCATTCAAGGATTTAAGGAAAATCTATGGAGGATAACTGAAGAAAGGGCGATATTCTTCTAAAATCATTCCTATTTTATTCCCTTCTAAACCTCTTTCAATTCATTTAATAACAGGATTATATAAAAATGGCAGTATCATAACTATAATAATATATTTTTACATTATGGGTATGACCTAAACCCACACATAAATCTATAAATTTGGTTATGAAATCATCATTTATGTACAAAAAGGACTACCGCCTCAGTAAATGGTGTCTTTCATTTTTCCATTACCACCTCTCCTGGTTCACAATAATGATTGAAGTCTAATTTATATATTATATTTATTTTATTTATAAAATAATAATATATATTTTTAATTATATAATATACTCCAATTTTATAATCCATTATGTAAGGGATGTGATAACATCGCTCATGTGATTGGCATACAACCGCCTCACGAAGTGATGCGAAGCGTTTTTCACTAACATGTTACATGGGAGGTAATAAGGTAAAATACAAGGAATATATAATATATTATAATATTAATCACATAAATAGTTTTGGTAACTATAATATAGTATTTTCTTCTTTCCATTTCATATACTAAAAAGGTGATAACTCCATTCATGGACATGTGGACTACCACCCGCTTCAAGCAATGTGATTCCTCTTTTTTCATCACCAAATCACTGTAATCGTATATATATGTGCATTTGATTAACTGATATGGTATTATTGATATAATTATAATTATATAAGAAATTTTTTTACATACTGTCTTTCCATAATGAGCATTGAAAAATGGAAATATTACCCACGTGTACGTATGAACCACCGTCTCCTTGAGCCTAACACTGATTGATTTTACATAAAAATTATTCATTCTTTATTTTAATAGTACAATTAATGTATAAATATGATAATTATTTCCTCATTATTATTATGGATATGTTTAAATATAGACATCATTGACCATCTTTGACCCACCAAAGTATGTTTTGACACATAAATTGAATATGGTAAAAACATCCAACTTAAATTTAATTGATTAAGTAAATTAAAATACATTTATAATACAAATAAAAGTAATAATAATCATGGAAAAGGTTTTATATAAAATAAATAATAAACATAATTTAGTATTTATTAAGATAATGAAAAATCCTGATGAATTAGACACAAGGTAAGGGTTTCATCGTCTCACTTTCATCTCTGTGAGAGATAAGAAGTATTAACCATATATTATTTTTGTTTTGTGTATATAATTACCATGAATTTGTTGTATTATTCTTATAAATAATTTTATTTTTATTTACATATCCATTTTATGATATTTTTTAAATGGGTTTACATTATCAATGTTACGAAAGCGGTGATGGATTTTGTTCACAGTTTTAATTCGTTGAGATATTTCTTGTGTCATACACCTATCTTATTTGATAAGTTATTTAAACATTAAATATGACATGTTATATCATGAATATACTTATATTTTATTATAATATATATATATATATATAATTTAATGTTATTCCTTCATGGGTGTTATGATTTGAAGTTACAAAAGTTGTAAGAGTCTTCTATTACAATCTCATTGTTTATTGGGATTATGTATGATTTAGTATCCTTTGTGGAAATATTTTAAATATAAATAGATTTATTATCCTCTATATATTCATTACACTTCTAATTAATTTTACTAATTTTACATCCATTGTTAATTAAAAGTGTTTTAAAATAGTTTTATGAAAATACAACTTCATTTATCTCTCTGCCCAGAAATCCATATAATTTGTAAACAATATTATTTAATAATATTTTCAGAAAATTTTTAATGATATTTTAAGATCACTTTCAAGGTAATGTATTTTAAAAATAATGAAGGTCTTAATGTTTTTTATAAATTTATTCAAATAATATATTATATTTTTTCATGGTTACTTTAAAAAAATGTTTTTAAAATATTTTATGTTCTAGTAAGTGATTATCAAAATGTGAAGTATATTTTTCAAAAAAAAATTAATTTTTTTTAATTTAATTTTTAATCAATAAATTTAAAAACCATTTTTTTAATTATCCTCTACTTGTTATAATTGGTAATGATACCACCCTAATATTTCACTAGATGAAATAATATTATTTCAAAGAGGTTATTATTAATCATGTTTATTTTACACTGTTTAATAATTTATAAAATACATTATCTCAAAACCCAATTATTTTCCATGGGTTAATAATGTATTAAAGATATTTCAATGAAAATTGTTTCTTTTCCACATGTTAACCAGGTTTCAAAAAGATTTTAAGGTACAAATTTCCATTCAATTGGTTAATCTTGTTCTGAAAAGAATAAATGTTGTTTGACTGAATAATAGTTAAAGGAATTATATATTTACTTTATTAATTATTATTTCTAAACTCATTGTACATTATGGGTTCTCCCATATTACGTTGGGTGATCCTATTATATATTTAATGCTGGGTGTGCCATATAGTGCTTCAATTCATTGGGTAATGATTATGTTATCTGGAGAATTATATTGGATGTTCACCATATGGTAATTATAATTAGTAAGGGTTCTATGGTACGATGATATAAGATAAAAATATTTTCTATATATGGTTTATATAAATTTTTCATGTTCTATATGATTAAGATTTAAATCATAGTGAAAATGATAATTAACTATTATGACGTTTTCATTTGTTAATGACTTATGACATGTCTTCATGTTTGATGATTCAAGTATTTATTGGTAAGAATATTTTTATGTCATACTCATGATATTTTTTATGTGATCATAATATTATTCTCTTCTAATAACAGCTAATGAAATTCACTTGTTATGGAATATATTTTCCCTTATGGAGAATTTGAGCTCGCCTTGTATAACAACCTCGGTCTTTATTTCACATTAATACATGATTTTTTACAATAATGTACACATAATAAAAACCATAAGATAAAAAATTATTGTTTCTCTGAGAATTAGGTAAATTTAACAACATCTTGATCATAAGACTATGTAACATTATTGAAAACATCTTTAACATGCATCTAAAATTCCATGTATTTAAAAACTACAGGGGATAACCTATTGGAAAACATAGAAATGGGTGAAAAATAAATCTTAGTAAGGTAATATACATGTAATAAGTTGATATTTGTTATAAAAAAAGAATATAAATTGGTCGTTGAAATAGTATGAATCATTATCAAGAACAATGAGTCATGATATATCATGATAATCATAACATGAGAAATGTGGAAACAACATAATATAACGCATTATAAACATAGGTCAAAAATAAAATGTATACATCATTGTAAAGAAAGTCCCATTAATAAATACATTTAACTCCTTATCCCAACATGACATTCCATGAGACAAAACATTACCCCACGCATTGATGTGATATAGTATTCTTGGTGTACCCATCACATTCCTTTTATTCTCATGTATATGCGTGCCACATAGATCTTACCACATGGATTCATTAATCAACTTATGTTATTCCAAAATCAATGAGTGTGTATTAAATACCTTTATGTCCCTAATAATTAATTATATGAGAATAAAATTCAACAACCTAAATAGGAAATGTTTCTGGTTTTCAGTATACAATCATTTTGGCATGGAAAATTATAATGAAATTTTACCACCCAAAGTCAAAACATAATGATTCATAAAAATATGTCTATCAAAGAGAATAGGGTATTTTATCACATATAAATCTAATACTATGTAATTTTTTCATGAAAAAAACACATACAAATATTATAAATTGGAAATATAATGCGTCAGTTAGTGAAGAAACTTGAATAAAGAAAAGAATCCTAACTATATTTTAACATGGTAACGGGTCTACATAATGTATCTAGGGAGGCTTCATGAGAGTAAAAAAGTTCTATAACTTCATTTATACATTAAATGTACATTAATGGAGAAAATATAGTTACATATACCTACATAATAAAATGGAATTTAAAATACATAACATAAAAATTAGTGTTTGAATGGAAATGAGAAGAGGGAAATCCCTTTCTGTAGTGTGTGACTCAAAATTCTTATGAGGGGATTCATGAGAGTTTGGGGTCCATTGGAGAAATATATCAAAAGAAATAATGCAAATGGAACAGTTTTAAGTTGTTTTAGAGAAGAGAAATTGGATCTTGGGTGTGTTTATATAAGAAAAGAAGGAGAATTAATTATTATTTCGGTTTTGGTTTCCATATAACAACATAACCAAAACAAAAAACCACCCCATGGTCTTTTCACAGGGTTTCTTCCAAATAGTAGTGGCTCTTATTATTTTATAAGTTCATGGGCCTAACATAATGAAATAATCTTTTTTACTTATGTGTAGGTGAGTCATACACTTAATAAAATTATTTTATAACCTTAATGAATATTAATTGTTATAGAGGAGCCAAAAAACATTTATAAAATTAATAACATTAAAAATAGAATTATTTTAATGGAAAACATATATTATATTGTAAATACCCTTTATAATATCAATTATTTCACTTCTATGTCATTACAATTTCATAAAATACAATGTATATTTATATATTATTAATCTTTTACCAGAAAATTTTACTATTGATGAAATTTATGAAAAATGAACTATTTTATTGTTTTATAAATATGATTCAAAAATAAAATTCATCTTATATAAATTATATTCTAAATATGTGAATTTTCACTATTAAAATAAAACCAACATTTATTATGAAATTTTGGGGTTTTTATGGTAATAGTTTTCAAACCCTTATAAAAATTAAATTAAACAACCAAAAAATTTATATGATCATTTATATTTAATATAAATTATTTATTAATAGTATTTTATTAAAAGATTATTTATCTAAAAAATAAATTAATTTATCAAAATAAATTTTGTAATTGAATTAAAATATTACCTAAAGATACTATTTTTGATTAATTATATTGAAATAAAAATAATTTATAATGCAATCATAGTAGCATGAAAATATCGTAATTATAATTTAAAAAATAAATTTGAAAACTAATATATCTAGGGTCTTGATAATTATAAATTTAATATACCTAAATACTACCTAATATTATGATAAACGATGGTGGGAGTTTCATGGGGCAGTTCAACATACATGGTTTGGGTCATGATCTCAATGAGCTTGATATTATCATGTAAACAGTTTTTCTCATGCTTATGATGTTGGATATTAACATGGTATTTATCATGGGAAAATACAAGTGATGATGTCTCTCTCCGAGTCTCTGATAAATGTCTTTCGTATGGTATAATCCTATTAGTTGAGTCCATCACTTACTTTGTGTAGGTCATTTGAATATGATAAAAACCTATATTTATAATAATCATGTGATCACTGTCCAATAACAATATTATTAATGGTAATGACACATAATTTCCTTTTAAATCCAATTGGATATGATAAAAAAAATTAATTCTTCTCTATAACCATATTGCAAAATAAGACATTTAATAAAATCAAAATGATAATTTTATCTATAATAGTTCTATTCCTTCCAATATTCCCCCATAAGAAATTGTTCCCTAAAAAATTCTGATTTCCCACACTAAAACATATGAGTGTAACACATTTTCATCACTTCCTCTGGTTCCAACATTGTTTCTTCAAAATTTTGGTTTCTCCACAACACATTGACATGGAACATTTTCTATTTTTGCATAATTTTGTATCTAAAATCTAATAATATCACCCCATAATCTTCATAAGAATAATCATTCTCCAATGGTACCATATCTATATTGAGTAAATGTTAGTGGTTTAGAATGTACTTTCTTGAGAGGGATACATGGAATACATCATGTACTTGAGATCGGTTCAGTTTGAGTTCTATTTGATAGGCTACCTCTCCAATGTGATCAAGGATCTCAAATGGTCTGATGTATCTTGGATAAATCTTTTCCTTCTTCCAAAATATCATCACATTCTTCCATGGAGATATTAAAAGTAATACCATGTATCCAACATCAAACTATAGGTCTTTTCAATAGTTTTTAGCATGTCTATTTTTTAAAATCTATGTATCTTTGAGGTGTTACTGAATAGTCTTATCTTTTTCCACCATTTTCTTTACCATTTTAGGACCTATCACATTATGTTCCCCAAAATCATCCCAACATGCAGGTGTTATTCACCTCTTCCCATAAATTTCTTCATGAGGATCAATTTAGATGCTCGATTGGAACATGTTTTTGTATTAGAACATGACCCGAGGTAAATTCTGGTCCAATACTCCTTTTAAATCCATTTAACATGCTCCCAACATGTCTACCAGTGTATGAATTTTACACTCAGATTGGCCATCCATTTGAAGGTGAAAATCCATGATGATGATTAATTATCTATTTAGGGAATTTTAATGGTTTTTAACAAACAAGGAGGTGTATCATGGATCTTGATGTGATAAAATCGATAGTGGTACTGCATGGAGTCCTACCACTTATCTGATGTATATATGTGCATGTTGATAGAGTGACAAAACCTCTTGAATTAAAATAAATTGATCCATCGTTATAAGATGATCCATGACAACCAATATAGAATGGTTTCCCCTGTATGTATTTGGATGTCGAGTGACAAAGTCCATGGTGATATTTTCCCATTTTCATCTTATTATGGGTAATGTTTGCATCCTCCCCCTTAGACTTCTTCCATTCCACATTCACTTGGTGACATTCTATGAACATTAATGTATATTCAACGATCTCCTTCTTTATATTGTTCCCTAAAAAATTCTCTTAGAGATCTCAATATATCATTGTGCTTCTTGGGTTAATAGAGATTGTAAAACTATTTCCGTCATCAAATGTACATTATTTAATATGTATTTGATGATGAAAATAATCGGATCCGAATCGTACAACTCCTTCTTTATTATCATTGAACTCCAAGGATTTCCCTTATGATTTCCAGTTTCTTATGAGTTCCCATTTCATCATTTTTAGAATACTTTAAACTCTCTATAATAGATGATTGAGATATAATTTGTGAAAATAATGATGATGTTCTTTCCTTTTTGATTCCCATATCCATCCCCTCCAATTACAAGAAGATCAAATCCATCTCAATTATCATAAGTGATAGAATTGATGGATAATTTATTCTTAAATCATTAGAAACGTTATTCAAATATATAGGAATGTAGTGTATTATAGTCCCTGATCAACTCCAACCAACTTCTTTTCTACACATTTAGATATTTCTATGTGAATATAAATTGGAGACCTTATTGATTCGCATAAATTCAATAGTTCTACCCAAACAAATAATCCCACAAAATTTTCAAAGAAAATATATCTGTAGCCAACTATAGATCTTACATTGGTAGTTTTCTTCATGAACATTCAACTACCATGAAGCATAGTATATGATTTTTTCATTCCTCATTAACACACAACCGAATCCCATATTCAATGCATCACTGAATACAATAAAAATATCACTACTTTTGGGAAGTGCGATTTCATGGGTTGTGATAAGAAACCTTTTTTATTCCCTGAGCCTCTATTCACAGTCATCATTCTATGAAAACATTAATTCCTTATAATATATCTTTCTTAGAGTTTTTGATAATCATGAAACATTTCTCACAAATTGATGGTAGTATCTAGGTAATCCTAGTAAATTATGGATATATTTCACATATTTTGTCCATAGAATGTCATCAATTGATTCAATATTTGAAGGTTCTATAGATATACCATTTATTAAAATGATATTTTCCAAATATGAGAATTCCTTCACCCAGAATGCACATTTTTTGTAATTCCCATAAATATTCTCTTATCACAATGTTTTTATCATATTGATCCGACACTTTTCATTATCCTCCTTGGATATGGATTATATTAGAATTTCATCTATAAAGGCTACCACAAATTTCATGATATAATCTCTAATGAAGTTATTCATCAATTCTATGATTATTTTTTTAGAATTAATGATTCTTAATGGAATTAATATAAACTCATAGTTCTTATAACTTTTATGAAAAGGTGTCTTAGGTATATCTTTCTCTAGTCACCTTAACATGGTAATATCCCGACCACATATCCACCTTGATTATGTATTTTTCTCTACACAGCTAATCTAGTAGGTCATCAATCCATGGTAGATGATACTAGTTCGTTGCGGTTCTCATGATGAGCTCATGATAATCAATACAAATGTGCATTGACCTAACCTTCTTATTGTCTAATAGGACTGGTCCACCACATGCTGAGGCACTTAGATGTTTGAGCCTTCAATACATATTCTCCTATAGTTGTATCTTCCTCTCCTCAAGTCACAGAACATCTGTTCTATATAGATTCATGGTAATGGTGATTCCCCAGGTATAAATACGATTGAAAAATCATCATATATTTTAAGTGGAAGACAAGATAATTCTTTGGGAAACCTATCAGAATAATCCATCATAATAGGCATGTATTCAAAGTTGACTATTTCCTTAGAATTAATAATTTGAGAATGATACACATTCTCACTGGTAAATAATATCAATTATTATGATGTTGGTGTAAATGTATATTCAACCTCCTCTTTTCACTTGTACATAATCTCATATTGAATCGCAATATAGAGAGTGATTTGCTTCGAATAAAAATTTATATAGGATCATTATAAGGAATGCCAATCCATGCATAGAATTTTGTCAAATTCCACCAAAGGGAGAATGGAAAGGTTCTCTAGTAATTTTATCCCCAAATTGTGATAGGGTAAGAGTCATATACTCACAATGAAATAATTTCCCCATTTTTATTTTTTATCAATTAATCCACTGACATTATTTGTGTAAGTATTTGAATATTTCTACTAAACATTCATGATTTGAAGGAATTTATAAAACCAGAATCAAAAAGTGCATTCACTATATGAGAATGAATAAATTGATTTCTTATTGACACTTCATTGTTAGGACCCACTTTAGTGTTTGTAATGGATAAATATCTCCCTTGCTATCTTGTAGGTTGTTGTTTGTCTTTGAAAACCCTTAGCATAGTGAATTGATTTTAAAAGTGCCAAGGTTAATTGTTGTTGAAGTATTGAAAAAAATGTTATGTTTTGGATAAGAAATGCCTTTCCTCTATCACATTATCTAGGTTACCTCCCTTCACACACCTGACGCATTTTTTCACCCCCTTATAAAATTTATGGGGTGCTTCATTATGCACCGTTGAAAATTGGGATATTGAAATTTCATGGCACTATTATATTTCTGCAATAGAACTCCAGAATTAAACTCCAAATTAATCTTCTTATACCATTCATACACTTGAGATATTTTGATCTCCATTTGAATTTGAGGGAACATTGGACAATTTACTCATAGCTATCAGAGTCACAGACCGCCAAGGAATTTCATATACTTGGTTTTATACCACCAAGAAGTGTTCATCTTTGTATTTAAGGGAATTGAAAAAGATATAGTATTATCATGAATTTATTTTTATGTTTACGTCATTTTCCTTGATAGATTCATCATCTTTTTTGCATGAGGACATGAAAATCCATTTCCATTAAAAGTTAGAGAGTGTAACTAAAACATTTATCAATATAAATTCTGAAATTATTTCCACTCCATCACGTCAATATCTTCCTTGGAATTCATATACTAGACCAATGTTCCCCACTGATCAGCTTCACCATCCATACGATGAATAACTAGTGGAACAATCTCTTAATCAGAACATTGAAGAATTGAGAAAATCTTCTCAGTAGAGTTGATCTAATGATCCATGGTTAAGGGGTTGGGTGATCCATTTAATGTTAGAGGCCTTTGATGTATAAATATCTCAGTTGATGATTGTTCTCTCTTAGGGGGATTTAGGAGCTCTTCCTTATCTATAATTCTACTCAGATCATGAGTCAGCTGAGAGTGTATTGTAAAAAATTTCACAATTCCCACTCCAATCGAGTTGTGAGTCTCTTTGGGTTAGTCATCATATTTAATGCCACATTGATTATTTACCTGATTTAATCTATTATTGGCCATTGGGTAGAATAGTGGAAAAATTATGGATGACTATTTCTGATATATTATAAACATAAATGAGAATTTAATGACATTAAATTGATAGCTAATAAATTTCATTTATTTCCTAACTTATGAATTTATATTATTCAATTTATGTTATCAATAATCAATTGAAATCATATATTATTATAGGGAATTCTTCATTCCCTTACTAATGTTTCATAATGGGCTTATGAACTTATCCAATCATATCCTCTGGGAGTTACAAACTAGGTTCACGGTAAGGCCTGTTGTCATGGTGGAAACAATATCAAATGGAATTAGGTTCACATTGTATCCTTACATGATGTTTCATGAGACAAAACATTACCCAATTCATTGGAGTGGTATATAATTCCAAATTCACTTTCCACATTCATTTTACTCTCATGAATAAGTGTTACACACATTTCATACAATATGGATTCATTCATCATCATAATTTATTACCTGATCAAGGAGTGTTATATAAATAATTATAAGCCCCTAACAAAAAATTATTTGTGCACAATATCGAACACCCTTGATTGGAAATCGCTATGGGATTCACTAAAACCTTTTGTCATGAAAAATCATGCTTACATTTCAGTTACATAATGAAATAACTTAAAGAATAAAAAAAATTGTTGATGAGAGAGAAAGGGTATTTTATCCAATAGAAATAAAATGCGATGAAAATGGGACATGTAAAAACATATCCCAAAATTAGAAATTGGAAATATAATTCATAAGATAATGAAAAAAATGAATAAATAAAGAAATCCTAACTATATTTGGACATGATAATAGGTGTTAATAAAGGAAAATAGAAGGATTTATTAGAGTAAAAAAGAGTTATCTCATCATTTATACATTAAATGTAAATTATGAGAAATATGGAAGTACACATCCCATCATAATAAAATTTAATTTATGAGACATAACATAAAATAAATGATTCAATGGAATTTGGGATAGAGTAATAACATACTCAAGTGTGTGAATCAAAATTCTTGGGAGGGGATTCAAGAGTGTTTTGGGGGACTTTGGGAGGAATATATTGAGTGGAGGATAGATTATGGATGATCTCAACAGAGTTTCAGTGAAGATAAATTGGATATTGGGTGGTTTTATGTAGGAAAAGAGTTGGGATTCATTATTATTTTCATTTTGAACTCTATATAATAAAATTACCAAAACCACAAACTATACCATTTTTTCCAATGGATTCTACCTGAACTACCATGATCCATGTGAATCCCTGAGTGGGGGAGGGTGTGATTCAATGATCACTTTTTCACATTTTTAAAACTTGTTCTATTCAATTAATCCTTTTTGGCTGGTTAAAGCCTCAGTCCACTCCGGTTGTGTCTCTAAGACTTAAATCTAATGATCCTATCAATTTAAAGGCACTAAACACAAGAATTTACAAGGTTTGGTTCAATGACCTACTCTATACTGTGTTGGTTATTCTCCCCAACCCAGATTCTCCACTATAATATTATTATCAGTTACAATGGTCGATACAGAGAACCAATGTATCTCTCGTGATCCCCACAATATGTTTTTTATACTACTTCTAATAGTGTTACAAGAGTCCTACTGGCATAATCCATAGTCTCACTGAAGTCTTCTTCTCCTCCCTGAATCTCATAGGGTTCCTCTACCTATCTAGTTAGGTGAGAAAATTCCTTCTTTATGTTCTCTCATCATTCATAGTAGATTGATCTTACGCTCTTCCCACAAAGGATTTCTGAATCAAACATGCTTGTGTATCTCTTCAAGATTCTTCAACAGCCTTTGGTAAGGTATATTGGCATTTCTTAGAAATTCAGATCATTGTTCGGATCAATCCCCAGTTTCACAGTTATTGGGAAATTATTTCTTATTCTGATGAGGAACTGACCACACTTATGTGTCAGAAAATTTTGCATATAACCTCATGAATAATTCAAGAGTATTTCTGAACAATATCATCTATGTCTGCCTTCTTGGATTCCCAAACACTATTAACTCAGATATAAAATCTGCTTTAAATTCTGTCTAGCTTTAGTCTCAGTTCTCATTCCCTTCATTCATGGATTTCATGTCATCCAAATTTATTGTTTTGGACATTTTAATTCTTTTGACATGTGAATATGTTTATGCATGTATTCATGCATATATGATTCATTTCTCAAAAACCTGAGAACATACTATTCTATTGTATCGATATTTTAGAATCAATGTGTGTGACTAATTCAATTACAATTGCGTTTTATTCTTTCTCAATATTCAAATAATTATATCTTCTTTAGGTTTTGAAAACACACATTTTTTCTATTAATTTTGGCTTCAATGTTTTTTATGTATGTGAATGTATTCCCTTCATGGTAAAACTCACTATCTCTTCTTTATCTTATATTCTTTCTCTCTCTTTTCATTAACATGGTTTTGGTGTCTATGTTTTTTTTATGTTGTTCTTCATACATGAATGGATATAGGCTTTAGAATAGGATCTCCTACTTCACATGTGCACACAAAACTTAGTATTCTTAAGATTATTTCTGACACAACCCGAATGGGTACAAGAAGTGTGTGTGTGGGTTCTCCTTATCCAAGGGTAGTGCACATGTACATTGTCACAGAAACATCTCAAGACCACTTACTCATGCGCTCAAACCCCAAATGGGTATATGATCTGTGTGCACAAACAATGTTTTATTCTTGCTTACAAATACATCTTCTTCTTCATGAAAACAAGAGGAGAAAGGGTTATTCGTCTTCACAAAAATAGTGTGTGTATATCCTTCACAAAACCAAGGAATAGTTTGTGGGTTATGTCTTTTAGGAGTACAATAAGGGTGAATGTGCTCCAGTTTTGTACATGTATGATGCTCCATACAGAGAAACAATGAGAGTTTTAATGAACATGTCGCGTGCTCATGTGTTTCTTCCCATAGAGGGTGCAGATGCTTTCTCCCTTATAAATGATGATTTAGGAGTGTGTTGAACCTATTGAATGCCTACAACTTCCATATCCCTCACATAGTAGGGCAGCGCAGAATCGCTCTAGAACGATGAAGTGTTTTAGATAATTGAGAGATTTTATCTATTATTTCAACACTCTAATGAGTCAAGGGACTCATCCTTTTATATGTAGAGGGTTTGCAATGAAATGAGTTCAAATACCTCATGATATATCATGGTATTCAATTCATTGAATACCATAGGTCATCGATTTTTAAAGCGTCATTCATGGATGAGATATACGAAACTCTCAGTGTATTTATGTTCAACACATGATTCTCCATTTATTGTTGTAATCATCATGTGAATGTATTAAAAATTAATTCAATATTCAATCATGAGCACCAAAGATCCATGATGTGGCCTCACAACTGTGTATGCTTCAACATATGTGGATTATACATTTTCATCTTATGCATGTAGATATAATTTCATGCATGTGTTCATATAATCTAGATGATCCTCATGCATGGGTTTTGATCATAAATGATGGCTGAAGATTGAATCATAGAAGAGCAGCTTTTATTCTATCGAGCTGCAGCATCGGGATGATCCAGAGGTTAAAGACAATGCGACAACAAGATCATCGGATGATCAATGTTTAAACTCATGCGGTGCGAATGTATGGATGGGGAAGATTTGATCAAGAACCACAAATGAGATGTGCTGTCACGATTACACGTGGGATTAGATGCACAGATCAGATGGAATACACGTTTTTAAATTCTATTCCCACATCGAAATGGAGATGAAACGAGCCGTGATTTATATATCAATATGACTCAACCCTCTGGAATAATACTCTTCCTCACCTCATGGTACATTCCCTTACTATGTTTACCTGATGTTCCACTCAACATCCAACTAATACTCTCTTGCAGGCACTCTTTGTGCCCAAGTTATGTGCAAGCGTGCAAGAATATGGTTATCCATGTTACTAGCTATGTGGGGTTAAGCTCAGCCACCCACTACTTGCGGTGCAAGATACATGCTTGGTTGGTTAGCTAGCCTGCTCGCCATGGTCACATGTTTTTTTACATAAACCCCATAAAATACCTTGTTAGAAACCAAAGATTAAATAAGGAATTCAATATGAAATACATCATACATGTCTTTCTCTTAAACAAGCTACCTTTATCTCCTTCCACTATCTTTGTAACAAATATCAATCATTTAAAGACTAGATAACTTCTCTCGAACACTTCATACAATTAGAAACTAGTGGATGCATCTCTTATTTAACTCCTCATTCATTGGAACACAATGCATGTAAATATTTTAGTTAAAATTTTACTCTCTTTAACAACTGTCTTGGTATTTGAAGATCATCACAAACAATCATCTGGTTTTCCATGGAGAATGATCAATCATGACTTCCAATTTCATTTCATACTGATTATCCAAGTTTCTTAAGCTTTGAAACAAATTTCCCTATTAAATCATCATCATCACATATACACTACATTTTCATACACATATTGATACCTTATTGACAACACATGAAACACTATGCTTTAAAATCTACCCCCTTTTATTTTGTTGTAAATATCACATAAGCACACTTTTTATGGGTCAATATGTATGCCAATATTTTCTCCCCCTTATTGGAATCCAAATGCATATTAAAAAAATCTATTCTTTATAAAGAACATATTCTAGAACATTTATGAGAGAGGGGTGATATCAAATGGATCACTTAGCAAAGATCCTTTAGTTAATCTACTTTATGTCTACTTGGGATAACCCGGTTTAAAAAGAGGGATATGACCATGGTGTTCAATTCTATCCGTAAACAACCATTCATGTAAAATTATTCTCAGAGTGTATCAATTATTGACAACGTGGATGTAAATAATTAGATTTCTCAATGAAATGTTATATCCTTTACATAAATCACAAAAAAATATTAAAAAGTACAAGTGAAAAGATAATTCTACCATATCATTCCATCTTGACATCATTCAAGCACTCCCTCTTAATTGACATGATAAATACAATTATGAAAAAAGAATTAATGTTTGATTGGAATACCTCATGTTTCAAACACTTGAGATGATATGAATTTCACGATTTGTAATGAGAAAATCCTTTATATCATCTCCATAATATTTTCTCCTCCCAAGGGGTGAAATCCCATTTATTTACCCTAGTGGAAAATATCATCAGATAATCTTAAAGATATTAATTTTGATAATATTACACTATGAAACACTTCATGTAATTATGAAATCGTGAATAATGAGTCCAACGTGCTGTTATTCACTTTTTCCACCAATTATCATCTTGAAATTGACCATTACTTTCAATTCCTTGTAATGTAAGCACAAATATACAAAAAAATATAAGTGAATAATGTGAAACACATGTGAGTTTCTTAATAAGAGAAACAAGTATGAGAATTTCTTCTCAACCAAAGAACTCATTTCAATGTAGCTCTAATGTGTCAGGTACTCTTCATGTCGGTGTCACCTCCCTATTTGATACATTGATCATTCATTTTCTTCATTGACCCTTTAATTCCATTCAACTTTAACATCAGTGGATTGTTTTTCCGTACTTTTCCAATAGTGAAGTTGCTTCTAATGGTGCTAGTTTTTCAATTATAAATAACTCAATTTGATCTAGTAAAATATTTATACAATTGTTTACATAATGTCCAGCCCGCTTTCACCTTCCACATAGTAGTTTTATGTCTCATGGAGTGTCATGTGATGAAATGATCTTAGGAAATTAAAATTCTCTTTCACGTGGAATTGGATGTTTCCCATTTTCCATTACATTAGCTTGTATATCATCTACCGCTCTTTGTAGTTCTGTAGAAATTTTCAATTGATTGGGATAGATAACTAAAAACACTTTCTTAACATTTTCTGACCTGTTTCTTCCACATGGATTAAAAAAAAAATTCAAGTTACCTTTCCGTGGGAAATTATCAAATTTATCTTCAGGAATATTATCAATCAATCATTACATATACTGGATTGGTCCTATTTTTAATTTTAGCTTTCTTCCATTCATTTCCATGAATTTTATGAAGTGATCCATGGTATGATCTTTCTATCCACAATATGTGAATATTTTCTTGGTATTTATTTTGTATCTTGTACCATTCTAATTCCTAGATTTAGAATCCAAGGACTTCTCACCATTCCTCCTTGAAATCTTCTTGGGAGAATTTTATTTTGAAACATTCTTTTTCCAACTTCTAAAGGATGCTTCTTCTTTATTAGCCAGCTTCTGTTTTTTTATTTTCATATAATCATTGGATATATGTTGAGATGGACATGAAAAAACCACAGGACCGCTTCCGTTACATACATCACAAATATTATCAAGAATTCCTAATATGTTTGTAGTATAAATATGCTTCTGGATCTATACATGTTTCCAATTACTCTCTGGCCTACTCCCCCTTGAGATGGGAATCCATTGTGCTTTTTAATTTTGAGGATTCTACCAACAATATAATTCAAAATTCCCAAACATGTTTCACCACCAAAATTGACCTAAAAATAGGACTTCATGATCTATTATGTATACGGTTGAAGATATTTCTTCTTGAATGCTTATGCTCAATATGGGGAACCATATTCCATTTTCTTCTTCCTATCCACCATATCCTTGGTTGTAGGTTTTTCATCACCTTTCCTCATCTATATTTGTTTAGAATGTTTCTTCCAATCTGTACATCTTTTAAAAACAAATTTTTAAGAATTTTTAATAGATAGTATAGACGGTAAAATTACTTTTATGGTGTTGCTATTAGATAAAAGGATGATCTATTACTCCTTCTGGAATCGTAGTCCTCAATGAATTCCAGAGTGGAAACATCTCTTCTTCCAATTGTTTGGGAATTTATAGCTTGGTATGAATGTAGATTCTTCAATATCACATGCATATCTAAACACTTCATGTTGACGGAGTTCTTCTCATCTCCAACTAATCTTATCTTACCTTCCCAATTCTCCTTAATCTTTAATGTTTGATCTTCATGAATATTTCTTAATTCTTGCAATGTGAAGTCAATCTCCTTTACCTTGTTATATTTTTCTTCAATTCGAGTAGCTATGACAACCATTGAATATTTATGATGCCTTTCAAATGCATGGAATGCTTCTAAAAATACAATCTCAATGAAATATTTCTCACCAATACATCCATGGAACTATTCAGTAACTTGAGTATATCTTTCATTTCAAAGAGAATTTGTCTCTTCTTTTGTCCACACATGTTTTGTGAGAGTGTTGGATATTCCAACCCTTTTTGACCATGCCTCTTCCATGGAATCAACCTCTTCTTCCAGTTTTAATTTCTCATCTTGAAGAAGTTTGATTCTTATAGAAATATGTCTATCCACATATCTAGGGATATTCATTAGATGTTCTTTAAGTGAAGAAAAAGATCCCTATTTGATCTATCATCATCACAGCTAGAATATGCTTCATCAAAAGAGTCATAATAATAAAAATAATTATCACATTAGGTACTTTTCTGATTACTTTCAGTAGAAGGTGTATCCCCATTAGTAGTTAATTTCTTCTTCATCTTCCTTGCATGTTTCTTATTTTAATTTTCTTGAGTCATGGTAGAAATCTCCATTTGAGTTTTATCACAATTTCATAAAATATGCACTTCATAAAGACTCCCATGGATCTTATAGAGGTTTCTTTCACTCCGATACACATTAAAGTGCTCATATCGATGAGAACCACTAAGAGGGGGTGGTGGCGAATCAGTGATCCCTTTAATAGTTTTACAAATTGATTCCTTTCAATTAAAACTGTATGGATGGTTAAAGCATTGATCCACTCTTCTTTTGTCTCTCAGCCTTAACTCAACATATGTTGTAAATGTAAAGGCACTGAACACAAGGATTTACAATGTTCAGTTAAGATACCTACTCCTTGTTGTGTTGGTTATTATCCCCAAAATAGATTCTCCACTATAATATTATTATAAATTACAATGGTTTATAGAGAGTCCCACTATATCTATCCTGAGTCCCAGAAGAGGTTCTTTATATTGCTTCCCATAGTGTTTACAGAGTCCCACTGGCCTTCTCTAGAGTCTCATAGAAGTCTTTTCTCGTCCTTGAATCTCATAGGGTTCTTCTAGCTCTCGAGTCACATAAGGAACGTCCTTATTTATGTTCCCTCTGGATACACTATAGATTGATATTTTCTATTTTCACATAGGTTTTCTGAATCACAAATTCCAATACATCTCTTCCAGAATCTTCAACAGCCTTTGGTATGGTCAGTTGGCCTTGCTTAACAACTCTAATCATTTTTCTGATCATTCCTCAGTTTCACAATTCACGTGCATTTATTTCTTCTTTTTATGAAGACCCATCCTCACTTATGTGTGTAAAAATGGTGCACACAACCTCATGAGGAATGAAAGAATAATTTTGAACAATATCAGCTCGGTCGGCCTTTTTGAATTCTCAAACATTGTCATCTCATATATAATGTCTTCTTTAAATTCTGTCTGACTTCAGTGTTAATTATCATTCTCTTCATGCATGGAATAAATTTCATCCAAACTTCTTGTTTCAGATATATCAATTATTTTCACATGTGCATGTCTTTATTTATGTATTCATGGATTCATGATGTGTTTCTTGTAAACCCAATCACACACTATAATCTTGTATAAATATTTTAGATTCATTGGGTTTGAGTCATTCAATTACACATGTATTATCTTATTTCTCAATATGAACAAAATTCCTTCTTCCTTTCGTTTTGCACACACACACTGATTATTTTCATTTTGGCTTTAATGTCTGTTATGAATGTGCATGTATTCCCTTCTTAGTGAAAATCATTATCTCTTATTTATATTCATCTCTTTCAATATCATTGAATGAACATGGTTCAGGTGTCTTTATGCTTTGTGTATATTATTCTTCAGTCCTTAATGGGTACATGATTAAAATAGGTTCTCCTCATTCACATGTTCATACACAACTCGCGCTTCTTCAGATTCATTCCCACACAACCCAAATGGGTACAACAAGGTTGTGTGTGGGTTGTTTTTCTCAAAGAGAAGTGTATATTAACACTATCTAAAAAAATTCTCAAGCCCTCTGCCTCATGTGCTCAAAACAAAAATGGCTATATGATATATGCATGAAAACAGTGTTTCCATCTTGGATAAAAATATATATTCTTCTTCGTACAAACCAAATGACCAAGGGTGATTCTTCTTCACACAAAGGGTGCACATGGATCTCCTTCAAAGAAAAAAGGAATTGATTGTGGGGTTCTTATTCACGAAGTACATAAATGGTGTAGGTACACTAGTTGCGTACACATGGAATGCTCCTCATGAAGACACAATGATGGTTCAAAGGAACCTATCACGTGCTGGTGGGTTTCTTTATATAGAGTGTGGGGATTATTTCTTATTTCTCAGGGATGATTCAAGAGTGTGTATCACCATTTGAACTCATGAATGAACATTCTCCATCACATAGTAGGGAAATGAATATCCACTATGGCATGATTGTATTTTTCATATAAATTAATATTTTTCTATATATTTTCAACACCAGAATGTGTGGAGGGACCCTCCCTCTTATAGTCATAAAATGTATGTTGAAACTTGTTCAAAACCCTCATAATATGTCGTGGGATTAAATTCATTGAATATACAAGATCGTCGGTTTTGAAAGCTTCAAACACGGATGAGATATCTAAATCTCTAGGTATGATTATGATTAACATGGGATTCCTCTTCTCTCAGTGTAATAATCATGTGCATGTATTACGAAAGCATGAAACATTCTATCAAAAACTCCCGAACTCCATGAGGTGGCCTCTCAATTATATATGATTTTCCTACTTGGATTTATCATTTCGATCATGTTCATGTAGATATAATAGCATGCATGTGTTAGTAGCATCAATATGATCCTCATGGATTTCTTATGATCGTCAATAATTGCCTAATATTTACTCACAGAAGAGAAGTTTCGATTCTGGAAAGAAGTACTGTTTGGATGATCCATAGGTTAAAGGCGACATGACTGCAAGATCATCAGATGGTCCAGGTTCCAACTCATGTGGTGCGGATCGATGGATATTAAATATTATATCGCAAAACAAGGATGAGATGTGAGACTTTGATTAGATATGGGATTAGATGGATGACTAAGATGGCTTCCGCATTTTTAAACTCTTATCCCACATCTAAACATAGATGTGTTGAGCTGGTTTTTAAATATTAATCAGCCTCAAACCTCATAAAAATTTGGCACCGTCCCTCATAGTATGACCCCATAGTATTTCCACCCCATTGGGGCACTTTATTACTAACCTATGCTCCCTTACAATCATTTTATATGACCAAGATATATGCGGTCTTTGTCCCTAGAGACTCTAGTGGCTGTACCATGCACTATCGTGGGCGTATGCTCTTTTGTGCCCCATGCATGTACATTTATCCATGTCCCTGGATATCTAGAGTGATGCTCAGTCACCCCCTATTTGTGGTACGAGATGCTTCATGCAATCCGAAAATAGTGGGTGGATCTCTACATTAACTCTTCGTGCATTGAAACACAATTCATGTAAAATTAACCATTTTGGTGGCTATCTGGAGTGATACTCAGTTTCCCACTACCTGTGGTGCGAGATTATTCCCTGGTTGGTTGGCTGGCTGTCCATGGTCATAACTGTTTTACATAAACCTCATAAAATAATTGGTTAGAAGCCAATGTATGTATCAGTAATTATACATGAAATGCATCATCCTTGTCTTTATCTTCAACCAAAAACTTTCTTCTTATTCTTGTCTCTTTGACACAAATATTAAGAATTTAAAGACCAGATAACTCTTCTCAAAAACTTCACCCAATAAGAAAATAGTGGGTGTGTCTCTTCTTTACCACCTCATGCATTGAAAAAAATTCATGTACAGTTACCCATCTCACTGGATATCTAGAGTAATGATCATTCACCCACTACTTGTGGTGGGAGATGCGTCCCTAGTTGGTTAGCTAGCTAGCTATCCATGGTCATAAGTTTATTACATAAACCTAAAAAAATACTCGGATACAAAAAGTATATAAAAGGAATTATACATGAAATTCATCATTCCTGACTGTGTCTTCAACCAAAAAATATCTTCACCTTCTTGTCTCATTGCCACCAATATTAATAATTTAAAGACCAGATAACTCTTCTCAAAAACATCATCGAATCAGAAAATATTGGTTCGATATCATCTTTAACTCCTCATGCATTGAAACACAATGCATGGAAACATTGTAGTAAACAATGTGTTCTTATTAATCCCTTTCTTGGACATAAATATTTTACATAAACCACATAAAATAATAGGTAATAAACCAAAGTATATATAAGTAATTATACATTCAATGCATCATGATTGTCTGTATCTTCAACAAACAACTATATTCTCCTTCTAGTATCATTGGAATAAATATTAAGAATTTAATGACCAGATAACTCTTCCCAAATACATCATCCAATCAAAAAATAGTGGGTAGATATCTTCTTTATCTCCTTAAGAATTGAAACATAGTGCATTTACAGTTATCTATGTCGCTGGCTATCTATAGTGATGCTCAGTCACCCACTACTTGTGGTACGAGATGCTTCCTTGTTTGGTTGGCTGGCTGGCTAGCCATGGTCATAAATTTTTTACATAAACCTCATAAAATACATTATTTGAAGCCAATGTATAGATATGGAATTATACATTAAATTCCTCATGCTTGTCTGTATCTTCAACCAACATATTTCTTCTCCTTCTAGTCTCTTCGGTATAAATATTAAGAATTTAAAGACCAGATAACTCTTCTAAAAATCTTCATCCAATTAGAAAATAGTGGTCAGATATCCTCTTTAACTCTTCATTAATTGAAACAGAATGCATGGAAAAATTGTAGTCAATAATGTGTTCTCTTTAACGCCTTTATTGGTCATAATGGTTTTACATAAACCTTATAAAATTCTTGGATAGAAACCAAGGTATATATAAAGAATTATACATGAAATGCATGATGCTGGTCTGTATCTTCCACTAACAACATTCTTCTCCTTCTAGTCTCTTTGGCACAAATATTAATAATTTAAAGAGCAGATAAATTTTCTATAAAACTACATCCAATCAGAAAATAGTGGGTGGATCTCTTAATTGAATCCTTATGCATTGAAACACAATTCATGGAAAAATTTTAGTTAACAATGTGTTCTCTTTAACACCTATATTGGTTATTGAAGATCTTCGTGATCAATCTTCTGATTCTATATGGAGAATGAAAAATCCTGAAATTAAATTTCATTTCTTACTGATTTTGTATGTGATATAATCTTGGGAAAAACTTTCCCTCTTTATTCATTATTATCTCTTTATCACTACCTTTCCATAAACATATTTAAACCTTATTATAAACAAATGAAAAAATATTATGTAAACTAAAAAATTAGAGTGGTTCTAATTTTTTTTTAGTCTATGGTATGAAAATAATAAACGTATTCCCTTGCTTATGCAGAGTTTTATCATACTATTAAATAAATGTTTTTAATACATTAAAATTAAATTATGGTTTGTAGGATCCAAAAAGGTTTATAAAATTAATCAAATAAAATTAAAATCATATTATTTTAAAGGAAAACCGATATTTTCTATTTTATACACTTTATATTATTTATTACATCACATTGTTTCATTATGATTTTATTGACACAAAGTATATTTATATGGTATTTAATTTTCACCTAAAAATTTGGTTATATTAGAAAATTATGAAACATTCACCGTTCGATAATTTATATGTTATGTTTCTAAATATAATATTCATTTTATCAATGTAAAATTATAAATATTTGAATTTTAATTTTTAAAATAATGTCTAGGTTTGTTAATATATTTTGGGTTTTCTTGAAAATAAAAATTTTCGAACCATTATAATTATTACATTTGACTTAAAAAAATATATAATCATTTATATTTATTAAAAAATCATTTAAATATAATATTATATGAAAATATTTTTTATCTAAAAAATAAATTAATTTATAAAAATGAATTCCTTATTTGAATTTGAATATTACCCAAATTATTATTTTTGTTTTATTATATCGAAATAAAAATAATTTATAATGTAACCATATTACGATGTAAATACCGTTACTATTCTATAAACAATAATGTACATAATCAAATTTATTGGTTCTTGATACATAAAAATTTAATAAACCATCAAATTCCATATTATTTAGGAGAGCAATGGTGAGAAATTTCATGTGGTGGTTTGGCATACATTGTTTGGGTCGTGATCCGGATGAGCATGAACTTCTCCCATTAAAAGGTTTAATCATGCTTAAGTAGTTGGATATGAACTTCTGTTTTGTCATGGGAAAATCCCAGTGATGATAACTCCCAGGGATGCTCTGAAAAATGGGAGTTTTAGGAATACTTATACTGGTTGAGGCCATCACATCCTTTTTCCATGTCAATTGGAATAGTTAAAACCATATTTTTATACTAATCAGGTGATCATTGTTCGAAAACTACATTATCATTGGTAATACTACTTTGTAGTATTTTAAATCCAATGGTATATTAAAAACAAAATAATTCCAAGTGTTTTATATATTCATATTATAAAATAATAAATTTAATTAAATAAATAGGTGAATTTTATTTAAAATAGTTAAGGTCATTACACCCTTCTTATGTTTCATTCTCCCATTTTAAAAAATAACATGGTTAAATGGATTAGGTAGATATGGGATTTAAAATGAAATATGTTGATAACCTAATTTAAAATAATTAAAGTTGGGTATAATAGAAAATGGTGTTCTTTTTTATGAAAAATATAGTTATGATTCTATGTTTATAAGAGTTGGTCTTAATTCTCTAAAACTATAAACATAGAATATCATCAATGTTTGTCAATGATATAATTTATCATATCGATTATTAAAGGCATAGATGAAAAAATGGGTCAAAATTATCTGTTTCATATATGAAAGTATAAAGTTCATAATTTCAGTACATAATTATGGAGTGCGGGTTGTGAGATATTATAGGAACAAATCACATTAAAACCAAATAATAATTATTATAAAAATTTTGGAATTTTTTATATGGGATTATTTTTATATTTCAATATAATAAAATAAACCCCCACATACTTGACTTCCATAGACATGACTCCCACATGAAAATTGATAATAGATTTACTAGTTTTCTTAAATGCACATCCTAAGATGACTAATCAATTTTTATGAATAAAATCTTCTTACACTTCATTAATATTAAAATTAACTGAAAAAATTGGGTTTTTTACCCATACTAAGTCATCATTAACCTGTAAAGATAGTCATGTTAGGATTTTATTTCCTAATAGATTTCTAATTCATTAGAGATTCAACTATCTGACCTATAATTATATAATGATATATTGATTCTTGATATTGAATGATAATCCAAAATATTGTTTATCATTAATGATATTGGATTCCAAATTTGTATATAGAACTATACATATGAAACGTTATTTATATTTCAATGGAAAGTTTTGAAATTTAACAATTAATTTTGTTTCTTCAAGTCTACTTTTTCAACTACATTGAGCTAAGATTTTTCTTTCAAAATCAATTGGAATAAATAATCCATAAGGAAATATTTTATATAAATTTAATTTATGATTAATAAGAACTCAAATTAAAAATACCCACCTAGAACCAAGAAAATCATGTACACTTGAATAATAATCATAACATAGTAACATGTAATCGATGTTGTTTTAGGTTTTCAAAAAAATAATCCAGCATTGAATTCTAAGAAAATCCTTACATAATATACTATGGTCACAACCCATATAAAATATATAAATATATTAATAGATATAATAATTACATAATGCATTTGATAGCTATATTTTTTTCAATATTTTGAACATTTACAAATCAAAACAAAAGTGTTTGATATAAAAAATTAAAAAATATTATATAATATAAATTAAAACCAATATTAAAACATGGTAATAAAATGGGTTATATAATAACAATCATATAATATAAAAACTACCTAAAAATAGAGAGTAGAAGATAATGAAAAATAAAAACTCCCAAAAAAATAGATGAAGAATAATGTAATAAATGATCAAAAGAAAGAACATAATATAGTGTTGATAAGCATTAAAACACTCAAAGGGAAAAGAAGAAAATCAATGAATTATTTAGGGAAATTAATTTTTCATTTTCTTGTTTTTATTAAGAGATGAACTAATAAGTGGATTGTAAATAAATGTGAAAGGAAATATATTATATTCTACTAGAATGATATATAATTAGTTCCTAACAAATTTATATATTGAATAGTGATGAATAGTGTGTGAAAAACATACCTACTAATAATTTCATAGGAAGGGAGATTAATATTCCCTTTCCAAATATATAATAAGTTATAATTAATAAAAATGGGCATGGGGGAACTGTATAATCAAAGGAAGTGGGGAGGATATATACATGAAATTATAAAATATAACTATAAATAAATAATATGGATATTGAAGAGAAGGACATAATCATAAATAAACACATATATGTATCCATATTATGATAGATATAGACTAGTGTATACAGAGTATAAAAATCTCATTAAACAAATAAGGAAATTAAATAATCTTTTGAAACCCTATATTATATCTATGACCAATTATATTCATTTATTAAAAAAATTATTTTAGTTATAGTTTCTATGGATCATTGAAGGATAGTACATCAATTTGTTCATTATTTCAATTAGATTAGATATCCAATCATTACATATAATGAACCATGAATGATGTATATGAATAATACATATTTTAAAGTAATATTCATTAAATTTTAAAAATACACACTTGAGGACCATAATAGTTTAGTTCCTTTGGAATCATGGAGTATATTATGCTAAATAATGAATGATATTCAACATTTCCCATAAATGCCTTCACCTTTAGTACTCCTACTTAAATGATTTAATTATAAAATTATGAATCTAAACATAATAAAGGCTGATCTTAGATTCTTAGTAAGGGTAATCAAACAATAGCTGAACATATGAATGTAAAAAACATGGACGTAATGTATGGATATAATTATCTTGTGTTATGAAATAAATCGTAGTAGTTAATAAGGAATAAATTAGAAAGGAACAGTAACCATGATAACAAATAATTGGCATAGAAATTAAACATATTTCAAACACACAATCATTGAAAATAATTTCCATAATATCCAAGTCTCATATCCAAGACCATCATAGTAGAAAAGGACTATTACTAAACCTGGTTTACATGTCATTCCAACCCTGTATTACTGAACAGTATTAACTTTCCATTCCATTCAAATATATATTGTTAGATATAAATAATTAACCAATGAACGGGAGGTATATATTGGTCCCACACATAAAATAAATAAATCATTATTACATGTGCAACAAAAATAAAAACCATTCATCATAGCATAACCGAAGGAACAAAATAATAGGTATAAAAACATCATTTTATCATAATCTATATAACATAAATGGATTTCATAATAACAATTACATCATAACACAATAAAATTAATTTAATAGTTGTGATAGAAACATATGCCTTCTTTCATATTATATGTGAATTAATTTTGATAAAATACAAGAAATTAAATCTATAAGAACATATCCTTTCTTCATAAAGAACATTTTATTTTCAGAAAATGCGACAAAATTTTAAAAGAAATGAGTTTAATTGAATATAAAATTTTAATATTATAAATTGTTATTCTTGAAAATATGGCTTTATAAGAGCATAGTAATCCATTTATTCCATATTTTATAAAAATCATTCTCCTCGTACTTTTACCAGACATATCAAAAAGTACCTCGTATGGTAAATTAATGAAATATTACTTCCAAACAATTTTCTAGAATTAAAAAATTGGGTAAAGGTCTTTAAAAAAACATAGAATAATATTAAACATTTTTTGAAAACTTTTTTAGAAAATGTATACCTGGATTATAAATATACCACCAGTAAATACCTACGTATAAACAATCTTGGATAAAAATGAGATTGAAAAATTATCCCTTACCATATGTCTGATATACTTTAAATATATCCAAAACTCTTGTATAATGACATCAATATATTTATTGACTTACTACAGAATCATAATCATTTTTATGATATCATATATGATTATATTATCATTTGTTTTTGAGTAACATTTCATTTTCACTCGTTATTCTGAAATTAACTAATTTATATTCTTATGCATGTTTTTTTAGATATGTTAATATCACACTTCTTAGGTTATAGTTATATCATTTAATTAATGGTATTAGTATAATATATATCATATTTATTCATTCCTTTAATTTATATAATTGGGGTTTAATGAAGATCATGTATAATGAATCACATCGCATCGTGGATACGGTAGGCTGTACGTACACACAGACGACGATATAATTCACTTAGTGATTAAATGGTATTAAGTTTGATGGTATATTAATTTTATATATCAATTATCTTGATATATTAATTATTTACATCCATTTACTCTAGATTATAATGATCCAAACTATGTATTATTGAAAAATAAATTACAGCATGATGTGGAGATCGTAAGTCATACGTACACACAAAAGGTGATATTATTATTAATAGGATGGTTAAAAGTAGGAATAAGGTTCTATAATATTTGTAATAAAATCCAATCATGTATAATATACTAAATTTATTACTTTATTATGTAAACGAAATAATACGAGGAAGTAGAAGAAAATAAATTTAAAAGAGGCGATAAAACAATTACCTCTTTTAGAGTATCTACTATTGATTTTTACAAAAGGTATACTTAGAATTAATTTATGCACAAAGTTTGTTCTATAAGAGTATGGAATGGATTTTGGGTTCTTATTAGGGCATAATTTTGACAATACAAGGGTATTAAGAGGTGTGAGTAAGTAGGTAGATGTGGTGGAATTTTATAAGAGGGAGGAGGGGCACTTAAGAAATGTCTTGAAATAATATTTTATTATAAATTGATTTTCAAAATCTAAGAGCGACGAAGGAAACGGCGCTGCCCGGCGACCTCTGCCGTCCCGTGGCCACCACGCTGCCGATGGCCTCTGCCACCCTGTGGCCGCAGCCACCGGCGGCCTCACCTTCCCACGACATTTGTGGCCTTGTGGAACCCCGCCACCCTGCCACCACGGGCCACCCACACGACACCCACAGCTTCAGCGTCCTGCGGCATCCGCGGCCTCAGGTGGCCCTGCGGCCTCTAAACCACTGCGGCATCCGCGGCCTCTCACGACCCCACAGCACCCACGGCCTTGCTTCGCCCCCAAGGAACCAGCATCCTCGCCGCCCCACGGCCTCGTGGCCTCACACCGCCCCATGTCTCCCGTGTCTGGCTGCGGCCACCCCGCCGCCACGCGGGCAGCTGGCCAGGCCGGACCGCCCAACACGGGTCGAGCGGGGCTAGACCCAGCAGGTCGGTCGGGACCCGGTCCCACATCGACTCATTAAGACTCTTTGAGCCATAACATTGGCATCGGGCGTCCGTTTGATGTACCGCCAGTGGCGCTGGAAACCTTGGAACGAGATGGTACCTTTTTTATAACCCATATGAGATTTGGATAATGTTGGTATATGGTCGGGTTGGATCAAGAAAAACTCCATCTAGGCCCCCGGTACTAAAAGGCTAATAACTCCGACACCGTGATTCCAATTAACGCACCATCTATTACGTTGAGACCCCTATCACGTGATAGTCCTTTGTGATAATTCGCTGTTGGACTTAATGTCTGTTGGCGTATCAACTAGTGGCTTGAGGAGCACACCCTTCCGATGATGGGAAAGCCGAGTGCGGGAACCTAGTATCTAGATGTGACTTGAGGAAGAGATCCTCCGTCGGTCTATGATTAAGGGTCCCACATGTAACCACTCCAGGATTCCATGCACGACTACCAAAACGATCTTGTGTGGGTCAGCACCTAGTGATATCATGTGGGATAGCACCTAGCGATCCTATGTGGGTCAGCACCGAGCTATTCTATGTGGGTCAGCAACGAGCAATCCTGTGTGGGTCAGCACCGAGTGATCCTATCTCGGTCAGCACCTTGAGATACATTGTGGGTCTATTGATGAATAGATATCCTTTGTGGGTCTACCTCTTAATAGAGTATGATGATTCAGTAGTTACAAATAATCATCTCTACTTTTGTACCCATGAAATACCTTGTGTGTGCTGAGTCTGTACCTACATGGTACTTTCCTTTGTGGTAATACCTTGGTGGTATTCTTCTATGTGGCCTACCTATGTGGTACTTACCTTTGTTGTGTTCCTTCCTTTGTAGAACCGTTGATATTTGTGCTTTTGAGTTGGAGTATGTGTAGCCTCATGATTGAGATGGGAATACTTGATAACTTATGTATATGTATGGGCTTATACCTAAGTAGGGTTGAAATTTGACTTCCTTATTTGTGTTTTATCGTTTATGGATTTTGTGAGTCCTTGAGGGTATCGGGGTCCCTACTAAGTATCGTTATTCTCACCATTGCACGGGCTATTCCCGCACCTCATTGTGTTTGGTGTAGATTACATACTGCACTGACTGAGGGTGAGAGTACTAGGAATAGAGGTAGCTCGGAGGTGTACCTTAGACGAGGAGTACCGCAGAGATGACCATTCGATAGTTGTATGTACCCTTCAGGTAGGATCCTTGGTGGGTGATCGAATGAGATGTTCTAGTTTACTTGTACTTTAAGTTTCTTGTAATTTCCAATTGGGATTATATTCTAGTCCTTTTTTCTTACTGCACTCACTCTGTCTACTATTCAATTTATTTGACTTTGTATCTTGTTGTGTGCTCGGTTACTTGTCTTTACAGGTTATAAAGGAAATGTATTCCCAGTTTTAGGCAATACGCATTCGGTTCTAGTCGCCATCTCCTAGCCTATGGATGGCGGGCTTGGGGTAGTCACAACATGGGCCCCGTGGGATGGGTCGTGACAATGGGGTTTGAAATTTTTTAAATAAAAAATGGGGAAACAATTGCTGATAACCTCTAAAAAATGTGGAAATAAAGTAGATAACATGATGCATATACCCTCTCATACTGGTAAATGAACCAAATTTCCACACACACAAACAACGTTCTCGATCCCCACAGGCTGGAGAGTATATGCCAGGACTCAATGAAAAACTAGAGGGAATGATTTCACCCATCATTTAGAAACACAATGGAATATATGTATATAGAATAAAAGATGAAAATATAGCATATGCCATTATAGAATGAATACAGTGGAAATGATACAACACAAAGTTGTCAGAATATCACCAAGTACAATTCCTACATCAAAGAATAAGTAAAATAGAAAATTGACTATTCCTTGTGATGGAATTTGCAAAATCCCACCATCTCACAAGCAGATACCAAAACCCCACTTATAGAAAACAACATAACCTCATTGTGGTGAATTTCCATTACCTTCATCAAAAGGGATACAAGTTTCTATGCACTCCCAAAGTTGTGTTAAAGGTTTGATATAAATAGACTCAAAAGGGTACCAACCAAGTGATCCATGCCAAGCCTTTATAAAACAATCTAATCAATTCTAAACATTAAGTAAAACATAGAGACATGAAAATTTATCAAATTTTATATCAAACTCATGGATAAAAATTTAGTTTCAACTATTCTAGACATTCCCAAAATAAGAAAGGCAAATAAATTTAATGAATTTATTATACATTAAAGATTTAAAATTAAACCAAAACATATATCATGAATCATATAATACTCAATTAATAATAATATAAAGTTGTAGAGTCCAAATTATTAGGTAAGATCATGCCAAAGAACACCCTAGGTCAGGCTAGCAAAATACTTGTACCAAAAACAATGACTGGTGCACACTCAAGTCCTTATAACATGAACCTAATGTAAAAAAACACCCAATGATGGAATCTACAAACAATGAAAATCGAGTCCCTAGAACAATTGGCATAGGAGGCAGAGGAATACCCCAAGAGTGAACCACTAGAATACATGGATGATGGCCCAAAGCCAATCCTTCTTCTATAATACTCAAGTATTCCCATATTTTATGTTATTAAAATCATTTTACTAATACCATTATTTGGAAAATATTTTGGAAATACAATTCAAAATTATTTTAAAATACCATTTTTTTTACCAAAACAAGTGGAAACTCAAATTTTCTAATAAAAATTATTCGAGACACACGAATAAATAAGTCAATAATGTAATTTCATTAATAATGTAACTTATAAAAACACAGAGTAATACAATTAATCAAAAATTGGCTTGAGACAAAACCACCAACCTCAAACCTAGGTTTCACAAGCTTGCAACTAGGTCTATGAATGTGGAAGAACACGAAGATGCTAATTGATTCCCCAGAACCAATAATTATGTTATAGAATCGATTATAAAAACAATATGGTTGGTGTTGAAGACATGTTATCACATACACAGATGAAACACACACATCTCAAAATAACTAATACAAGGGTAGCATCCATATGATAATCACAAAATAGATCTAGAAAGGATCAAGAATATTTTCATCAATGATAAATGGATCTATATCCTCATAACAATGATGCTACCATGATCATAGACTAAGAATAAATAGGAGAAATTATCACCTAGAAAAACAGAACACAATTGTAACAATGATCAATAATTTAATGAATTGATTCAGAATGAAAGGAGATCAAAAAAATCATATAAGAGTTCTCTTATGTTTATAGAATAGAGGATTTGAACAAAGGAAATATGAAATCATTTGTGTAGCATACTGAAAGAAAAATCCCCAAGCATTACACAATGTTTAATCCATTTTAAATTAACATAATCAATGAAATCTACATTTTTTGAAAAATCAATCACCTCATGTTAGAAATAATTTTTTTATCATTAATGAAGTGTTACAATTTCACACAGCACATTATGGGTAAAACATCATTATAGAAAAAAATAAATCGTGTGTAATGTGACTACATGATTTATGATCTCCCAGAAGATATCATAATGTTCATATTCTGCTAAAAAACACCCAAAACAACTACGTCACTCTCCTAAATTGAGATTAATACAATAAATAAAATTAGAAATGATTATACATGGACTACATTATATAAAACTAACATACATAACCTAACATTCGGTGACTTCCCCTACAAAATGATCTCCATCCTTTGGAGTCCCAACATGCACCCAAATAAAAAGGTAAAAGACAAGAGAGAAGATAAATAAATAAATGTGTTAACAAGATGATACAAAATAACCACTATATGAACTTTTTTCCATGGGATGTTATATAGAAGAATAATGTTAGGAAAAGTGGATAGGACATTATAGACTCAATAATGACTCATTCTCCAAATTCTCATGATAATATGATCCATGATTCTAAACCTATCTATTAAACAGAATCGACTTCCCATAGTAGACAATAACTTGAGTGTCAATGATATACAATTGCTTCTCTACAACAGAAACTTATGGATCTAACTCAATCTTTTCACAACTTAGAACATGATAGGAATCATGATGGATATTTTCTATACTATGATAGTTGGAAAACGAAACGAATGATCATCATCAAAAAAAATTACCTCTCATAAGAAACATGAACAAGAGGCTCAGTAACCTCAAATTTTAAAACATATCTTAGAACAAAATTTCCTTTCTTTCTAAGATGATGTTGACCCAAATGAGGAGACACATTCAAGAGAAGTTGGTACCTAATCTAAAACATCAAAAAACAATATTTTCGATACTAATAATATTTTTTTCAACTTAGATATATTACTATTGACTGATATATATATTGAATCCATGCTTATGTATCTTGAATTATTCTCGGTCCCAACAAAGATTCATCACACAAATCTACCAAACAAAGAGGTAATTATCTTGTGTGACCATACAAAGAATTGCAGAGATCTATTCTAATCGATGGATGATAATTATTGTTAAAATAAAAAACATACAATTCATAGATGACCATCCACGGATCTATCAAATTCCAAGACAAAGACATAGAGCATATACTCTATGATTGAATTAACACACATTAACTGATTATATATATGTGAAGTGTATGCTATAGTCATCCTCACCTATGTCACCATAACCTATTGCATACTCCACTGGATCATTGAAATAATCCTTGGATCCCTTTTTGGAATATTTTAAGAAGGTACCTCATGTAAAATCATGATATCATAAACATAAAACATACACATATATTAAATGTTAGTAATTTAACTAATACAAATAAAGGGATATGTTGTTGTTAAGTGATCAATAATCAGTCACATATCATTCCTCCCAAATGGATTCTATTGTAATACAATAATAATATCTTGAGGAACATCATCACATTTAAAAAATTTCATAGAGGGTGGTTGGAGAAAACCATATGTTTTTAGAGTTTATACCTTTATCTTTTGGAAGGTGTAACAATGGGATATACAATTTACAATGGCATGTTTCATACCCAACCAGAAGAATATTCATCTCATGCAATAATAAATCTTCATAGTGACTAAATATATTTTCCATGAATAATTATGATATTCTTACAAAACTAATCTCATCATAGATGTTGGGAATAAACTGATCCCCAAAATAGATTATATTATATGACGAGACAGAACCACCCAAAATAGACTCCATAACACTAAAGGTTTCTCAAAGTAAAATGAAATATTCATCCAATTGTTGGATCTACTGAATGGATTCATGGAGATATTATGTTATCTAGACACTGTTTATAACCATACCTAAAACATCCTTATGTTTATACATGTGTAAATGAGAAAAGAGTCTCATAAGGTTTCACTCTTCCATTGATTCCAAAACATCGTACAATTGTACATACCTAAAAATAGAATTTATAATGTCATTCCCCTACCCCAATTTTTATGTAAAATCAAATTCAATCATTGGAAGGTATTATAACAAAAAAATCTATCTAATATTCATGTTTCTCTAAGAATAGACATAGATCAAACTCTTATGTTTAGAAAAGAAAGTGAGCTAATCACCAAAATAAAGGTCTACTAAAACATAAGCACATGAATAACCACAAAAATATCTAAATAGATTGTTTTATAATTCATCTCATGCCTTAAAAACTATAAAAATCTTTAATCTTACAAAATAGAATCTTACATAAGCATAAAACCCAAAATAACTCTTGGATAATCAAAGAAAACAACATTACCCTTTCCAAGATCAGGTAATATCATAATAGGTGTCAATTCCAGAATACATATTACATCATCTAATGAAGACTAACACAATGAATACAATGTGAATTTCATTGATTTATTATTAAGTGTAGTCAATTGTGACACAAAATTTGAAAAATCCTTGAGAAACTATTGGTAGTATCTAACATGACTAATAGTGCTCTAAATCTCAAATAAATTTTGTGTGTCTTCCAAATAAAAAACATTCTTCACATTCTCTTGATCAATTGATAATCCATGACCAGAAATAACTTTTCCTAATAACATCACTTCGTGAATACCAAAATATGTTTTTTGTATATATCCATTCAATCATTGAGATCTCAGGATTTACAGAACAAAACTAATGTGGTTTTCTTGCCCATGCTTGGATAAAAAATAAACCAAACTATCATCCTTGAAAACTACTACAATATAGTTCAGATAATTTTGTAATACTCGGATAATCAAATCCATAAAAATTTTAGGATCATTAGTAAAACCAATCAACATCACATGATATCTTTATTGGTTATACATGATTTGCCATGAAATGTTCTGTATATCAGACCCACATACTCTGATCTGGTGATAACCCAAAAAATGATTAATCTTAAAAAACCACTTCTTCCCATCTGTCTAATCAAAAAAATCATCCATAGGAGTCAAATTATACTTATTATTAACTATTTACCATTTGAAATTCTGATATTCGACACAAAATAATTGTGAAATATTATCTTTATGGATAAGAGCATAGGGGAATCCCATAGTGAATCACTTGGGAGAATAAAAACATTCGTCATTATATTATTCAACATAATCTTGACTTCTTTCACGTCCATTGGCACCATATGAAAATTAAGAATCAAAATAGGCTGCTTACCTAACACTAGGTAATTCCAAAACACTACCTCCATATCTAGAGGAAGACCATTAAAATTGTACCGGAGGATGTCAAGAAAGTACAAAAAAACCATGGGATGAAAAATAAAAAAACACCATTAGGATTGACTACAAGAGAAGACAAAAAACTCTTCGGTACTTGGTAAGAAGGCCCTACATGACGTTACCCTAGATTCTAATCTATTAATACACCTGATATCTCATATTTCCTAAGTAATCACACATGCCGATAATAATAGTAACCCTAAAAATATGATATGAAATAAAATTGATATAATTGATGATGTCTAACAGATCAAAATTTAGAAATATAAAATCCATGAAACAATCTACATCAACAATCAATTGAGAAAATTATGGACATTGAAACTACAAGACATTAGTCATCCCAATACACGTTTCTAACTCTATAATAAAGGGAATGGGATCTATTTGATGTTCAATCCTATTGATAATGTTTGTTGATATAATTATGCGGGACGTACTACTATCAGATAATGAAATCGCTTCCATATATTCAATAAAGATGGTACCTCTCACTATCATTGGACTTACATCTACTTCTTCTAGAAACTAATCTATTATGTGCAGTTTATTCACTCTTGAGGAATTTTTGTAGAGCTGTATATTATATGAATAATCTAGATCTGTTAAAATAATAACTTTATCTGATGATACCAGACCATAAAAATTAAAAGACATACTAAGAGAGAATTTATGAAAATGGTCAAAAGAACCACAACTGTTACACATATTTTTAGGGGAAGGACATGAATTATGTGTATGTCCAACCTTACCAAACTAATAATAATTTAATGGAAGACTACTAGTTATAACTAAAGTTGTATAAGAGGCCTTCCATTGAGGAGAACCTCCACCACTCATGTGATGATCTTTCCAGTTACTCCGTTTTCCAATACATTCCCCTGAATCATCCACTGGGTGGAGGAGAAGGGGAAGAATATCCAACCTTGGCGTCCATATTCATCTCAACCATCATAGAACAATCTACCATCTCTACATAGTTTGAAATACTTTGTATAAATATCTATGATTTAACATCCAATTTAAAATCATGTAGGTAGTTTTGATCCTTCACCTAATTATTCTTTACAGCCTATAGAACAAAATAAATTTGCTTAGAAAACCGATTGGTGCACACCAACACCAGTGTCTCTCCATACTAGAGAGAGGAACACTATAGATTATACCATCATCATTGAATATGGAAAAAACTACAAGAATAATAGAGTCATGAAACCCTCTCACTCGAACCCCACATGCATATCCACCTGTACCATGGAATCCTACCATCCCTTGTTTGGACTCTCAAGTGTAAACATCTCACAATACCCCTTAAAACACTCATGTGTATTCAGGTCATAAAATAACTGATCAATTTTATAAATCTATTTTTGTGCATCTAGAAAATTATTTATACCCTTAATGGATAGTGTACTCTCATGAAATAACTATAATGATCGATACCTATATCCTATATCTCCAAGAATTTACCTCATAAACATCGTTATAAATTTTTAGTACATTATAGTCGATAAAATGAACCTCTCAAACTATTGGATTGATAATATTAGTATATGTAGGTAGATTCCTTTGAGAATCTACAGTGGAACCCTCTCAAGGAACCTGAGGAAGATTTCTCAAAGGCATACTATTCCACACCAAAATAGATGAAAATATTAGACATTAGAATAATAATAGTTCAAATCTAAAAACCATAATAATAAAAACTATGATCAATATAAAGACATCAAGACAGGAGACACATATCCCAAAAACCTAGGTAACATGAGTCTCATATTCACAACATATGATCGGGCACTCACCTCAACATACCTATCAAGTCCCAATAATCCTATCTCTGGACTACCAAACATTCCACGAGATGGACTTTTGGGGACATTCCACCTTTGATACTAAACATTGGAAAACTTGAATCGAATACAATCTAAAACCGGTAGCAGACCAAAAAATCCATATACCTGAAGGTCATTTTCATTCCATAATAGATGGAAACTAGAACCTAGTTGTCAAAAAAGTACAGTAAACTATTTTTCCCAACATAAATCACCAACATGAAATATATATATATATATTAACAATGGAAAAGACAACATATTTCATAATTGAATGATGATAGTGTAAGAAATATAACTCAAAAGTGATTAGAATAACCTGAAGTATAATTTCAACATAAAATGAAAACTAAAATAGATAACCGAATACTCCATTCGATAATGTGAGAAAAATCCCACCATCTCCCCTAAAGTCACACAAACCCATCTTATAGAAAATATCTCCACCCAATAATGGTTCATTTCCTTTACCAACATCGAAATACATATAAATATATACACATAGTCGATTGGGTGGTATGAGTGCGAGCTAATAAATATTAGTTGGATCCCACCCATGTGTTCCTTACCATGTTTCTATAAAACAATATGACCAATTTAAAATGTTAATGAAAATATAGAATGATAAACAGTTATTATTTTTTATATAAAAAAATTCCAAAAAAATAATATCACATGTTTTAAAAATTTCTAAAATAAAATTTGTAAATCAGTTGAAATCATTTCATATACATATACACAGTCAAATCAAATGAAATAATGTATCACCAATCATATAAAATATATGGTAGTTAAAGATAAAATAGTACAATAAAAAATCAAAGGTCACATCATTCAAAAGATCAACGTTGCTCAGGATAAAATAATATTCATACCAAAATTATTGACCAATAAACAATCATGTCATTAGAAGATATGCCTAAACAGTAGAGTACCACCCCATGAGTTAATCACCGAAAAATTAAAATTCAATACCTAGAACGATGGGCCTAGGAGATAGAGTAAAACCCCATGAGTGAACCCCTATAATAAATGAATTGTTTCCCTATGTTACACCTTCGACCTAAGTACCCAAGACATCTGATATTCTTCGATTCCCAAATCATTTTATTAAAACAACTCTCCGCAAACCATTTTAATAATCTGTTATGTAATGCATTATAAATACCAATTTCTTTCAATATATCAAAGGAATACCATATTTTATCAAAATTCTAATTCCACACACTCAAATTAATCAATAAATAATTCAAATTAATTTAAAATTTTTAAAAAAACTAATAGAAATATAGTTTATCCATCATTGGCTAGTAGAAAACCACACCCCTCAATCCCGGATTGGACACACCCAAAATGGTATCCTATAATAATGAAAAATAGAAAGAAAATAATGATGTCCCAATAACTACTCCTATAATATCAAAATGAATTTGAAATATAATGAAGACCTTGGAGAGTACATGTCATAGTATTATTCAACAAAAATTGCAAGACACAACAGAACTGACACATGATTCCACCTGTAGATGAAGGCCATACAATAGATCTTTAAAAGGTATAGTATATTATTATACTAGATCAAAAAATAAAAAACCTTGAAAATGAGATATCATGATCAAATTACATGAATAAAAAGTTTAGTACCCGCCCATAGAAATGAACCACAATTGCAATGACAATCAATAATTGAATGAAACAATCCTGAAGGAGATGAGGTATCAAAAATTTCCATGGAGTTCTCCTTGGTTGGGAACATAGAGTCTGCAACCATATAAAATAATAAATCTTCAATGAAATCCCTTAATACCAAAAACCATTATGATTACACGGCTTGTCATATATTTTCATGTCATGTAATGCATGGAACCTATATACATAGAAAAACATATTGCATTGAGTTAAAAACACAGATTTTAACATTACATGACTTGTACATTTTTACTTCATGAGTAATCACAAAACAATGTGAATCTAGTTCATGAAATATTACGATAGAAAAATAATTTATGTTTAATGGGATTGCACAATGTGTAATATCTTATAGGTTTACAGATTGTCCAGATTCTACTAAAAAAACCCAAACTTATACTAGAATTCTCTAAACTGTGGGTGAACCCTAAAAACCAATTTCAAATGTTTATACATGGAATCCATCAATTAATACAAATATACATTCCCCAAAACTATGTTATTTTCCACATGAAATTATATCTATCATCGGTACTCCCAACATGTACCCAAATAAAGAGAGAAACAACACGAGAGAAGTGAAATACATGAAAGTGGTAATGGGATGTTACATTATATAATGAAAACATTACCATTATAGAAAACCACACATTCTATACATAGATATTACATATAAATAGAATAATATTCATTAATCAACATAATGGTACATTCTATAATTGTATAGGTCTGGGGACTTTTGAAACATGGAATCATAAAAACTAGTTCATAATAGTTTTATATAATCTCTCACATAAATAATCATAACTATCACCCTTTATAGATATATCATAAATAAAACATTTCTTCATAACATGTTAAAATAACCAAAATAATGGGTAATCCTTGATACTTAGTAATGATAAAAAGGAAAGGAGTTGGTGATCATATATGCATAACTTGATTAAAAGGGTATGAAAACATGTGATTAAGTTTTGGAAACCTACCATGTATATAATAGATTATAATATTGACTGATGGAATAAATCATGGTATTTTATAAGACATTAAACCGAATGGAATCAAGGAACATGAATTGTGAGAGAATCCCATTTCTCTGAGACATAGGACTGTGTAATATAGATAAACATATTAATTCATTTCCTCAATAGTCAATGAATAATTCAAAGACTTCCATTATGGATTGGGGTCAATTCCTCATCCATAGTAGTATAAATGGTTCACTCTCAAGACTATCATAGTGTGAAACATCACTTATCGAACTAGGTTCAATCCACAATCTAGTACTAATTATCTCATGAGATATAAATCATTACCCAATGCAAAGAAATGAGTTATAGGTCCCACACCACACATAATGAAAACCATACACTAATAAAAAACTGGGATTCCACAGCACCACCCTTAACAGCGCTAAAAAAGTGTCGATAAAGGATGGAACATTATCAGTGCTAAAAAAGCGTTGTTAAAGGGGACCCCTTTATCAGCATATTTAGTAGCACTGAAAAAGGGGGGCTTTATTAGTACATTTTCCTAGCACTGATAAAATAAAAAAAAATAATCAAGAAAAATAATATATTGTTATACAAGTATATTTATATTTATATAAATATTATATATATATTTTAAATATGTTTTTGATAAGTATAAATAGACAATTACATATAATATATCTGAAATTTAGTGAAAACAGTTTTAAAATATTTTATAAAATATTATAAATTAATAATTTTTAATTCTAATTGATTAATAATAATTTAATAACAATTTTAAGACACAAAAAACAAAAATAAGTAATAAAAGATATAAAATAAGTTGAAAATGTAACTCAAACTTCGGACATCCATATATTTTGATCTAGGATTCCGTTTGAGATCAACAACATACAAAATCAAAGCTTGTGACAAGCTCCTTGCACAAGTGACAAAAAAACTCAATGTCCCATTTTTCAAGGCCCAAAATGTCCTAGAAGGCCTCTAAAACATAGTTTTTAGTCGGGATACCTTGATTTGTATCCTTCATACTTGTATAACATCTGACATGGTTATCCCCTATAACTTAACAACATATCTTTTCAAATATCATATCATTTTATTCATTTGGTTGTTTGTGGAGTTGAAACAGACTTATGGAGTAATAGTTATGGTCATTTTAACATTCAATTGCTTTTCAGATACATATATATATATATATATGTATTTATTCCTATATATATATATATATGTGTGTGTGTGGAATATATATTTATATATATGTATATATTTATTTATAAACACCCATAAAAAAATATTTTATAAATGTATTTAAAACTAATCTTATAAAGATATATTAATATACAAATAAATATACAGATACAAAAATTATGTATACTTATATATATAAATATAAATAAATATAAATAAATATTAATATAATTATAAATATATATAATAATATAGGAATAAATATATATGTATTAATATAAATAAATATATTTATATTAATTTTAATGTATATTTATATTTATATACGAAAAATTATAACTATATAAATATATATATAAATATATATTAATTTACCAATATATGTATATATTAATATATGAATAAATATATAAGTATTAATATGAATAAATATATTTATATTATTCTGAATTAATATTAATATGTGAATAAATATAACTATATATATACAAATGTATTTTAATATATTAATAAATATAAAAAAATAAATAAATATATATATATATATATTAATATATGAATGAATATATATATTAATATAACTAAATATTTTTATATTAATATGAATCTATATTAATATAAAATTAAATATAACTATAAATATATAAATAAATAGACATATCATTAAATGGAGAAAAAAACTAAATGGCATAGTGGTAACGGTGCTGGTGCGCAAGGGGGGAGGTCACGGGTTTGAGATCTAGTGGATGAAGCAGTGTACGGGCATGTGGGAGGAGGTTGTGTGGGAAAGGGAAGCATGCAGTGAGAGGGAGGGGCTCCGCCTAACGCTGATAAATGGGGGGTTTCAAGTGGTAGGAAAATCTACCCCACATTATATATAATTTTTAACATTTTAATTTTTTTTACTTTTATCAGCGATGAAAAAGAACTGTTAAAAGATGTCTTTATCAGTGCTAAAAAAATTGCAGAAAAGGACCTTTTTTCAGCGCTATTTTTAATGATGATAATAGGCACCCTTTATTAGCTCTTTTTTGAGCACTAATAGACGGGGCCCTTTTCAGAAATTTTCCGAGCATTGATAAAAGGGACCCCCTATTTATCTTCGCCTTGATTAATAATGATTTTCTAGCGCTGTCAATGCCCTTATCTAGTGCTAATAAAGGCCATATTTACAGTATTGATAGCAATGTTTTTCAAAATAGCATAACTCATTCATCATATTAGAGCTCATAAAAAATTAGTTTCATAATCATCTCATCAAAGCATATCCCATGAAAAAGAAATGGGTTTTAGAATCATTTCAACATTTAATTATAATATTCTGTATAGAAAAAATTGTTTTTATTTACTTTTCTAGATTATATTTATAATAAATTCTATGATGTAATAACTATGGTATCATTATATCATATTCCTATTAAGGAATATAATAAATAATATTTTTTCTTCTATGAAAAGAAATACATCTACCATGACATTAAAATACTCTTGAGGAAAATAACATTTCCATTTTGAAGTCACTTATTAGTTATAATTGGTAAATATAAATGAAACAATTTCCTTGAAAATAACTTTGTAAACATTAAATGGATGGTTCAAAGAATAGAATACTCCTAACATGAGAAAAATATATTCATGTCGTATAATTTAAAAAACATCCAATCATTACATGTTTTCTACAAACTAACAATCCAATTTATCTGGAAAGGTACAAGAAGATTCAATTGATCCCATTATATAAAAAGTAAAACATGTGTAGAAATGGTTTTAAACCATCACAGTATAGCAGAAAAATCCTTATCTAATTTTTTTAGAAGTCAAAGATATGGATGAAATTTCTTCGACATAAGTTAAAAATGAATACGATTTTCCATTAAATTAAATTTTTGGTCTCTTGAGAATAATATAGTAGAAAAATTAATTTAAAAAATTTATAGAAATAATAATAATAATTGAGTAAAATTAATAAGTATTCAAGAGTTTTAATTGTAATATTTCATTAATGTAGTCATATATATAATCAATCATGATAAATAAAGAGATTGTTACATATAATCCTTACATTGAGTAATCTTTTTTCCAAAAAACCATTACCCCCGTGTATAAAAAATAAATATATTATTATTCTTAAAAAAGTTATTTCTCATACTATATATTTATATATTATCCATTTATAACATTTAAATATGACTTTTTAAATATAGTTCATTATTAAATTTTTTATTTACGGGTGTAATAAATTTCACTTCTCATGTGTATTTCAGTTTAGTAGTTTTGGGCTTCACAATTATAATGGTTATATCATATATAAAATAGAAATCATGATATAGAAGTCATATATATTAATTATATGCATATTTATAGCCATCCATAGAATTTAGATATGTTAAAATGGATTACACCGTTCATAGAGATGGTCAGTTGTTCATATGCATGAAATCTATATTAGTTTTTTTGATGGATGGAATAAAATTAAGGTAAGTAATAATTGACCATTAAATAATTATTATATTTATATATTTATCATATATATTAATTCAATATTTTATTATTACCATCCATGTAAAATAGTAATGAACAATTAATCCCACTAATTCATGGAGGTGGTTGTTTGCGCATACACTAGACAGATGTTATAATATTTCAATTGATTCATAGGTATGTATGTAAATGTGATATTATAATTATAAAATTACAATTATTTCATTACTATCATATATAAATATTAACCTAATCATAATACTATCCCATAAATGTCAATAATGAAAATGAATTATATCTCTACATGGAAACAACAACCTATACATACATATGAGCAATAATTTCATTTCTAATTCGATTGGAAAGGGGATGTTTTATAGGGCTTTCATAAATATATAAATTAATTATACTATGGATACTAAAGTAATTTTTATAATAAATACCATAGATTTAGATGACATAAATAAAAGTATAAAAGAGATTTTTCAATTAAGATGATTACCTATTTTATCAAATGACAACTTTTGATCTCCCTTAATGGGATCTTGGGTTTGTCTCTTGGGAAAACTAGATCCTCAATAATTTTTCATTGGAGGTTAACAAGATTCATTTTCAGATTTTGGATGATCTATACGTAAGAACCCGGTTCTTATCTTTGAGGTACAAGCTTTTTCTTTTCTCTTTTCCTTAAGTTTTTTTTGAGAAAATAAGGAAAATCAGGAAAAATTTTAAATTTTAGAAGTACATGCCATGTACTGGTCCACAAACCGAGTACTTTTGGCTGTGTGGAATGAGTACATGGGGCATGTGGCCATGTCGGCAAAAAAGGGTGTAGAGACTGACTACACGCCGTGTAGTGGTCCCTTACATGTCGTGTAGTCAGTCGGTAGGCGAATAGTAATATGGTGGCCAGCTGTGCGACAAAACACGCCGTGTACTCAGATGACGCGTCGTGTAGTCATGTCAGAAGATGAACAGTGCCACGCTGGCATGAAGCCGCCAAATGAACAATTAAAAAATGGGAATTACACGCCGTGTACTTGGAAATACACGACGTGTACTTTGTTGTTTTCACATAAAATGGGCAGTAGCCACCCCTATTCACAAGGAAGGCTTAGAACCAGATGGGATCTCGAGAGGGCATGACCGAATCATCGAGGATCCGTCAATCGTGAACCGGGAATCCGATTCTGCCTCCGTCGATCTCGTTGGAACCGCACGTGTAAACCCTCTCATATCCTTGTGTAGTTCGTTCCAATTCCTCCTCTAAGGGAATTTATTTGCAATTAAATTGAGTTTTATTTCACCGTAGATCTACCTCGTTCTTGTACAATTCATGGAAAATCATTCGATTATACTGATCAAGGGCGTTTAACGTAGGTGGCATGGTGTTTATATTCCAACTGTCGTGTGTTTTTCTGTGTTCTTGAGCTACGAACCCATATTTGGGGTATCGTGTGGCTGATGCCCGGGCTATTTTAAATACCTATAACTGTATAGGTAATTAAATGTGATATTAAAATGATTATTGGGATCGCTGCTTGGATTTAGGAACACCTCGGGGGTGCATTCCTCTATTTAGCCGTTTGGCCAAGATACCCAATGGTATGCCTTGTTTATATTATGCCTTTAATGTAATGATTTTGTAATTCCCTTGAGAGTAATTGCTGGTGTATTGTTTGGTTACATATTGGGCATGGCCCAGTTACCTTTTTAGTTTGAGGGCAGTGTTGTGATTAGCCTGTGGGAATTGTACTATTTATCCTATGGGAAACATCTTCTGTGCCTATGGGCAGATGATTATGTGCATATGGGTGACACTTATTACGCCTGTGGGCAATATCCGTATGCCTGTGGGCAGATTCATGTGTTAGTTTCTCTTTACCCGAGGGTAGAAGATTATGTGTCTGAGGACATTGGCTAGTTACATAGAATATTCACTTTGGTGGTATTTTAAAATTTAATGATTAAATTATATTAAAATTGAAATATAATTGGTTATGGTAGTTACTTTTCAGTACTACTTACTTTATTGCATTTTACTACTGCACACTGTTGTTACATGCTTTCACACAGTTGAGCATGGGCCTTTGGTGGGTGCCTACTAGAAATTTATTTCTCACACCCTATTTAGGTCATGCTTTTTGGCCTAAATAGATTACGTTTCTGAAGGTGTGGATAGGTGAAAGGGTCCTTATTCAGGTACTTGATTGTTGCTGGGGTGTAGGAGTGCATAGGACCGAGCCTAGTCTCGCGATGCCGCTGGGTGTATTTTTTTCTTTTCTGTACTTGTACATCAGTTGCATAGTATTGTATTGCAGTTTAATATGTTCTGGATGTTTTATAAGCATTGTGACATGTTGTATCTTCACATATATATGACTGCTGGGTTCTCTTTTTGTTATCAGTTATCCATTTCAGTTATTTATATTGTTTCTGCTTTCGCTATTGTTGTATGTTTTATTCTTTCCGCTATGCTACACTTTGAAAAATGAGGCCATTGTTTCCCCACTATCAGACCTGGGCCCTCGCTACTAGTCGGAATCCTCTGGTGTTTGGGGAAATGGGCTTGAGGTCATGTGGTGAACCAGGTTCGGGGCACCCATTGCATGGCACCTAGATCCGGGACATTACAAATTGGTATCAGAGGGCAAGGTTCTTATCTTTGACTTACTATTTGGAGCCTTAGTTAGAGATATGATGGAAACGGTAGTTGGTAATAAACTGTGCCCGGGCGTAGCTAACCTGTGAATAGGGAAAATCCAGTCTACCTCGTATTTTTTCAATTCTTCTAATTTTGAAAATTTTACAATTGAATTGATTTCACCATAGGGTGACACACTTGTGATTGTGTTGTTTATATTTTATCTATGGGCCCTATTTAGTTTCAACCCAATGAGATGAGGGTATTCCATCTCATGCATCATTTAGGAAGATGCTAGGAATCACATGCCATGCATAGTTTCTATGACATAGAGGTGCATTAGTAATCGAATGTTGTTGTGTTAGCTGTTGTGCTAGAAAAGCATGCTATTGTGATAACTACTTGATAAATACCTTCTATGTGATAGGGTATTTTCATGTGAGCCAGTTTATAGAATGGAAGCCAAACATTGGTTTTTGGGGAGTATGAGCCCCTATTGACCAGAAATTGGTGGATCATTGACTTTTTATTTTGTTATTACATAGAAAAGATGTCAAACATTGATTCGTGGGGAGTATAGGCCCTCACGGATCGGAATTTGACACTTAGGTGTAGTTTTTTAGTATTTTCTGGGTTCTGGGGAAGTTTCTGAGGCATACTGTCCGGAAACCCAGTATACACGCTGTGTAGTACCTTAAACTCGCTGTGTATGATCATCTGTTCAGGAAGAAAATGAACCTTTTTGAGTACACTCTGTGTACCCTAAGTACGCGTTGTGTAGTCTCTTCCCGTGTCATAGACCGTGTGGGTGGGGACAGGAGGAAGGGAAATTTTTGGGGAAAACACTCCGTGTACCGTATGAACACACCATGTAGGGTTGACCCAGAGACCCGGCCATGTATGTAACAAACACATGTCAGTGTATTCTTTTCTTGAAAACACCGTGTCAATGAAGAACACGCCGTGTAGTTTGACATGGGGATATAGCCGCCTAACTAACAACATGAGTCAGGGAAATCCTTTCGTGTACATGTCGTGTGTATGCTGAACACGCCGTGTAGTTGGAGCCGTGTATCCAGACGTGTAACTAACAAGACAGGTCAGGGGAATGTGTCTAGTACACGCCGTGTGCCGTTGGGACACGACGTGTAGTCTTGTCCGAGGACAGAACGTGTGGAGTTAGCCATGTGGCTGGGAAACGTGGTGGTTTACATGCCGTGTGCGGGTGTAACACGCCGTGTATTTTCAAGATGAGTAGTCTGCTATGTCACAAACGGCATGGGAAGTTGGAAATTACACCATACACACCTAGTAGTTTTGATCAACAGATGTCGTGTAGAAGGACCCGAGTAGGAGAAGAGAAGTCAAGTACACGTCGTGTAGTCAGTATACACGTCGTGTAGTCTTGTCATGCAAACCTTGAAATGCCTTCGTTCCATTGTTTCCTTTTTGGTTCCTTCGCTTTCAGACTTTGATAATCTTAAATCTAAGGCGTGTTTTGACTTTGTAGTGTCATGCCGCCTAGAATTCCACACATTTTTCTCCTGGAGAGTGACAATGAGTATACTCCAGAGATGGTGGGACATGGGATACCAGTGGATCCTCTAACAGAGCCAGATACGGCACCATCTGTTATACTAGACACAGGTGCAGATGCACAGTTTCGTGAAGGCTTAATGCAGTTCATGCAGACCATTCAAAAAACACCACAGGCTTCCATATCTATGGCTGAGCTGACTCATATATTTCAGCAGTACAATCCGCCTACATTTACAGGGGATGGAAGAACACCGGCTACAGGGTCTTGGCTGGGGTAGATGAAGACTATTTTTTGAGCACCTTGAGACACCTCTAGGGCGGACAGTCAAGCTCGCGATGTATATGCTGCGTGATTTCGCCAATAGGTGGTGGGATGTTACCACCCAGACAGAGCATCACAGGGACATGGCGTGGGAACATTTTCCAGATGTATTCTATGATTTCTTCTTTCCAGAGACACTGAGGGAAGATATAGATATAGTGTTCATGAATCTGTAGCAGGGTGCTATGTCAGTTATGGATTATTCTGCTCACTTTACCAAGCTTCTGTGTTTTTCACCCATCTTGGTGGGTGATGAGACGTTGAGGTCTAGACGCTTTGAGGATGGTCTTTGGTATGAGATCTGAGCGCTGGTGAATGTTTTCAAGTTTCCTACTATACATGCTATTGTAAACAAAGGTGTTGATTATAGAGAGTAACCTGCGGGAAGCTAGTGGTGTGCGCCAGGGTGGCTCAACACCAATTTCTGGTACTATTTCTACTAGTAAGAGGAAGAGACAAATGGACTTCTCTTAGGGTGGAAATACCAGCCAGCAGAATGCTTCAGGTGTCCATGTCATGTGCTACGAGTGTGGTAGATAGGTGCACAAGAGGCCAAAGTGTCCACGATACCTAGTGGAGTGCTGAGCTTACGGAAGGATGGGTCATCTGCAGCGCTTTTGCCGGGCATTTCCACCGATGGCTAGTTAGAGGGGTTCTATGTAGACTTCATGTGCAGGATAAGGACCAAAATCTTTTTATCAGTTAGGGAACTGGAGTACATCAGGGTGTGCCGGTAGAGATGGTGGTCGTGGCCGTGGTAGCCAGACACGAGGATCTCAGTGGAAGTGGGGTGGGACAACTCAGGGTAGCCAGGATGTGTCGCAGGGCCACGACACTGGGCAGTCCTATAGAGTAAAATAGACCCAACAGGAGCAGGATCCCGGACCTTCTACAATCAGAGGTACTATTCTAGTAGCTTCTGTTTCATCTTCAGTACTTTTCGATACGGGTGCTACACATAGTTTCATATCTGTACCCATTGTGGGGAGCCTTGGGCCTTGTGTTTCTACTTCTTCTGATATCATGATTCTAGACACTCTGTTTGGGAATAGAACGGCTGGTGTGCGTCAGTGCAAGGAGTGCCACTTGAGGTTGGTGGGTGTCACTTTCTTTGGGACCTCTATGTCTTAGAGATGACAGCTTATGACATCTTTCTCGGGATGGACTGGTTGGTTCCCTTTCGAGCCTTTTTAGATTTCTATCATCGCGGGGTGAGTTTCACATCACCAGAGGGTGAACAGTTTCTATATAAGGGAAAATGGGATGTTCAGGCGAGTTGAGATGGGCCAGAGAATCATGGGCGAGGTGGAGTCACAGTCCAGATTGCTAGCATATATCTGGATGATCAGGGGACTTGTTAGATGGATTTCCCTCCAGTGGTTGATCATTTCAGGGATGTCTTCCCGGATAAATTTTCGGGTCTACCTCCAGAACGAGAGGTGGATTTCTCTATTGAACTTATGCCAGGAGCAGCACCGGTGTCCATTCCTCCTTATAGAATGGCTAAATTGGAGTTTTAGGAGCTCAAGAGGTAGTTAGAGGAGATACATGCATAGGTTTTTATCCGACCAAGTACTTCTCTGTGGGGTTCTCCAGTACTTTTTGCGAAGAAGTCAGACGGTACCCTCAGACTCTGCGTGGAGTATTGGAAGCTGAACCAGTTGACAGTTATGAACCGATATCCCTTTCCATGGATTGATGATCTTTTTGATCAACTTCATGGGGAACGACTGTTCTCAAAGATTGACTTGAGGTCAGGATATCATCAGTTGCACGTGAGACCATCAGATATACCGCTTAGAACATTTTGAAGAAGATATGGTCTGTATGAGTGCTTGGTTATGCCATTCGGACTCACGAACGCACCAACAGTTTTCGTGGATCTGATGAATCGTGTGTTACAACTTTATCTGGATTTATTGTGGTTGTATTCATGGATGACATCTTATTGTACTCTCACACTCGACATGACCATGTCACCCATCTTGAGATCTTATTGAGTACACTGAGAGAGCATCAACTGTATTCTAAGCTCTCAAAGTTCCACTTTTGGATGGTCTAGATTCACTTACTGGGTCATATCATCTCAGAGACAGGAGTTTCAGTAGACCTAGAGAACGTGAGAGCAGTAGTTTCCTGGGAGTAGCCTAAGAACGTGTTTGAGATACGGAGTTTCTTAGGGCTGTCTGGTTACTACAGACACTTTATATAGGACTTCTCCAATTTAGCAGTGTCGCTGATGGGTCTGACTAAGAAGGGAGTGAATTTCGTTTGGTCAGAAGCTTGTGAGACAGCCTTTCAGGACCTAAAGGAAAGGTTGACATCAGCACCAATCCTAATACTCCCAGAGCAGGGGATGAGCTTTACAGTTTTCTATGATGCATTAGGTATTGTGCTGGGAGCAGTGTTGATGCAGGGTGATCGAGTCGTTGCGTACAGGTCTCGATAATTGAGGCCACATGAGAGGAATTATCTGATGCATGATCTTGAGTTGGCTACAGTTGTGCTTGCATTGTGCTGTTGGATACACTATCTGTAGGGAGAAATTTTTGTGGTTTTCACTGACCACAAATGTATCAAGAATATCTTTACTCAGTGTGACTTGAATCTGAGGCAGTGAAGGTGGGTCGAATACCTTTAGTCCTTCGACTTTGAGCTTTCCTACACACCTGGTAAGGGTAATGCCGTAGCTAATGCACTGAGCAGGAAGAATCAGATACAGGCTGTGCAGGAGGACAGTGATGAGTGTCAGCTCATGGCCGTGTTATATGAGATTCATTTGGAGGTGCACGATAGTCAGGGGGAAAATTGTCTTTGGTCTTTAGCTGTTACATCTACCCTCCTGGATAGAGTGAGGATGAGACAAATATCTGATTTAGATGGCCTAGTTCTATGGGAGTCAGTGGCAAGTGAATACCCTTCTCCTAGATGGACGATAAACAATGATGAAATTATGTGTTTCCATGGGCGAGTATGGGTTCTAGCGGATATACGCGAGGAGCTGATCTGGGAGTTTCATGCTTCAGCATGGGAAGTTCATCTCGGAGTTTCCAAGATGTACCAAGACTTGATACGTTAGTACTAGTGGATGGGTATAAAGAGTGATGTAGCTGGTTTTGTTACGAGGTGTTCCACCTTTCAGCAGGTGAAGGAGGAGTATTAGAGTCTAGCCGAACTGTTACAGCAGTTACCCATCCCAGAGTAGAAATGAGATAATGTCGCGATTGATTTCGTGACTGGTTTTCCGAGGTCACCTCGAGGCAATAATGTTTTGTGGGTTGTTGTGGAAAGACTCACGAAGGTGTATCAATTTTTTCTGATCAATGAGACCTTCGGAGTTGACGAGCTCGAGAAGTTGTATATACGAGACATCTTATGTCTTCATGGGGTTCCTCATTTTATCGTTTCAGATTTCTGGAAGAGTTTTCAGAGAGAATTGGGTACACAGGTGCATCAGAGCCTGGCTTACCACCCTCAGACCGATGTCCAGTCAGAGCATACTATATAGGTGCTTGAGGACATGTTGCGTTCATGCGTACTAGACATTGGGGGATCTTGGGAGAAGAACATACCCCTAGTCATGTTTTCCTACAAAAAAGGTTTCCAAGAAACTATCTAGATGGCACCATATGATGCTTTATATTGTAGGCCATTCCGATCACCATTGAGCTAGTTAGAGGCAGGTGAGGCAGCTTTGCTGGTACCATGTCTCATGTAGGAGACTTCTGAGCGGGTCCAGTTGATTCAGAAGCGGATGGCTACCGCTCAGTCTCATCAGAAGTCTTATGTTGATCACCACAGATGACCCTTGGAGTTCATGGTTGGGGATCATGTTTTCTTGCATGTTTTTCCAAGGTTGGGACACAGGTGGTTCAGGAGACATGGTAAAATTTAACCAAGGTATGTGGGGCCATTTAAGATTATGGAGGGAGTTGGGACAGTTGCCTTTCAGTTGCAGTTACCACAGAGGTACCGGGCCATGCACTACGGCTTCCATGTATCTCAGCTGCGTTGCTATCATTCAGACCCATCTCACATCCTTCAGCCCAAAGAGGTTGAGCTTAAAAAAGATGTATCCTTTGAGGAGCATCCGATTTGTATCTTTGATAGAAGCACGAAGGTTCTCCGATTCCAGTCAGTTCCTCTCGTACGAGTGTTATGGCAGCATGGCCGAGTATAGGAAAAAACATGGGAGTGGGAGACCAACGTACATGCTCAGTGGCTAGAGCTGTTCTGAGCTTTATCTTTGCCACCTTTAGAAGGGAAATTCGGGGACGAATTTCATTAAGGGGGAAGTTTGTAAGAATCCGGTTCTTATCATTGAGGTACGAGTTTTTTCTTTTCTCTTTTCCTTATGTTCTTTTTGAGAAAATAAAGAAAATGGTGAAAAATCCTAAATTTTATAAGTTCACGACATGTACTTTTCCACATTTCGTGTACTTTTGGCCATGTGGGATGAGTACAAGGGGTGTGTGTCCATGTCGGCGAAGAAGGGTGTAAAGACCGACTACACGCCGTGTAGTCCGTCGACAGGAGAATAGTAAGACAATAGCTAGCTGTGAGATAGAACACGCAGTGTACTCAAAAAGACACATCGTGTAGTCATGTCGGCAGATGAACAGTGTCATGCTGGCGGGAAGCCTCTAGAGGAATAGTTAAAAAATGGGATGTACACACTGTGTACTTGGTAATACACACTGTTTACTTTGTTTTTTCACTTAAAATGGGAAGTATCTTCCCCTATTTACAGGGAAGGCTTAGAATAGGATAGGAGCTCGTGAGGGGATGTCCAAATCTTTGAGGATCCATTGATCGTGATCCGGGAATCCAATTCACCCTCCATCGATCTCGTTGGAACCGCACGGGTACGCCCTCTCATCTCCTTGTATAGTTATTGCCAATTATTCCTCTAAGGGATGTTATTTGCATTTAAAGCATGTTTTGTTTCACCTCATATCTACCTCGTTCTAGGATGATTCGTGGAACGTCGTTCGAGTATACTGATTAGGGGCATTTAAGGTAGGTGGCTTTGTGTTTATTTTCCAACTATCAAGTGTTTTTGTGTGTTTTTGAGCTACGAACCCATATTTTGGGTGTCGTGTGGCTAAGGCCATGGCTATATTAAATACCAAGAATTGTATAGGTAAGTAAATGTGATTATAAAATGCTGCATCGGATCACTGCTTGGATCCAGGACCACCCCAGGGGTGCGTTCCTCTGTTTGGCCGTTTGGACAGGATACCCAAAGGTATGCCTTGTTTATATTATTACTTTAAAGTAATTATTGTGGAATTGAATTGAGGGAAATTTATGGTGTACTTTTTGGTTACATGTTGGGCATGGCCCGGTTACCTGTTTAGCCTGAGGGCAGTGTTGTGATAAGCCTGTGGGCATTGTACTATTTTTCCTGTGGGTAACTTCTTCCATGCCTGTGGGTAGATGATTCTGTGCATGTGGGTGACACTTATTACACGTGTGTGCAATATCTGTATTCCTGTGGTCAGATTCATGTGTTAGTTTCTCTTTACCCGAGTGTAGGAGTTTACGTGTCTGAGGACATTGGCTAGTTACTTAGAATATTCACTATGGTGGTATTTTAAAATTTAATGATTAAATGATATTTAAATGGAAATATAATTGGTTAAGTTAATTACTTATCAGTTATTCTTACTTTATTGCATTTTACAGCTACACACTATGGTTACATGCTTTCACATAGTTGGGCATGGGCCTTTTGTGGGTGCCTACTTGGAATTTATTTCTCACACCCTGTTTGGGTCATGCTTTTCAGCCCAAACAGATTATGTTTCTACATGTGTGGATAGTTTCAACAGTCCCTATACAGGTACTTGATTGCTACTTAGGTGTATGAGCGCAAGGGACCGAGCCTAGGCTTGTGATGCCACTGGCTGGCTGTTTTGCTTTTCTGTACTTGTACATCAGTTTCATAGTATTGTATTGTCATGTAACATGTTCTAGTAGTTTTATAACAATTGTGACATGATGTATCTTCACATATATATGACTGTTGGGTTCCCTTTTTGTTATCAGTTATCCATTTCAGTTATATATACTGTTGCTTCTTCTATTGTTGTTGTATGTTTTATTCTTTCCACTACAGTACACTTTGACAAATGAGGGAATAGTTTCCCCACTATCAGACCTGGGCCCTCACTGCTAGTCGGCAGCCTCTGGTGTTTAGGGAAATGCGCTTGAGGTCACGTGGCAAACTGGGTTTGGGGCACCTGTTGCATGGCACCTGGATCCAGGACGTTACACTATAGGTCTCAATATGATGTGAATAAGTCAGGTTGGAGGTTCTACTTTATTATTAAGGTGAGGGGAATTTTTAGATTTTCACAAAAGATTAATTTATAATAATTGGATTATAGGGATAATTCACCGTTAGGGAATTATTGTATTTATATATATATCATACATAATAATTAAATATTTCATTATTACTATCCATTTGAAATTGATATGATAAATGAATAACATTGATTTGTGGAGGTGGTAGTCCAAACATACACATGACCTACATTATCACATTCCAACAAATTCACAGGTTAGTATGTGAATGTGATATTGTTATTATAGAAGTATAGTTACTTTATATCCATCATATATAAAAATTAAAATATTTATAATACTCACCCATACATGTAAATAATGAAAAATTAACTATACCTCTATGTGGAGATGATAACCCATACAAACACATGAGTGATACATTCAATTCTAATTTATTGGGAAATGGGATGTATAATAATTATTTCGTAAACATAACAATTATGTACACTTTGGAATCTAAATTCATTGTTATATGACAAAAATAATATATGTGTAGATGGTAAAGAATATTTTAAGAGAAAGAGTTTAGTAAAGATGGATACCTCTTTTTTGAAATAAAAACATTTTATCTCCTCTAATAGCCTGTCAGATTGTTCTCTTGGGAAAACTAGATCAACTATAATTTATATTGGGAGGTTTAGAAGATAACATTTCAGAGATTGGTCGAAATATATGTCTCAATGTGGTGTGACTAATTTAAGTAGGAGGTTCCACATTGTAATTGAGATGAGGTGATCATTTGGAGTTTCAAAAAAGACTAAATTTTAATAATTAAATTATATGGAAAATTCCCCCATTACTAAATTAATATATATATAAATGATATATATTCATTAGATATTTCATTATTATTGTCCATGTTATGTTGATATAAAAATCACATCATATTTCTTCATGGAGGTGGTAGTCCGCACATACACATGACTGACATTATCATATTCCAACAGATTCTTAGTTAAGTTTCGTAATATGAAATTATAATTGTAGATGTATACGTATGTCACAAATATAGTATACAAACTTTAAACCAATAAAAATACTCACCCATTAAATTCAATAATGTAATACAATTTGCATCTCTACATCGAGGCGATAAGTTGTACTTACGCATGAGCGATATATTCAATTACAATTTCATATAAAAGTGGATTTATAATAGTTATTTCATGTGCCTAACAATTATGTATACTATGGAAATTGAAGTCATTATTTTATGATAAATACCATATATTTATAAAAGGTAAATAAGAGTCGAAGAAAAGTATTCTGTTACGATGAATACAAATTTTTTTAGATTATTACTTTTGATATCCTCTAAAGGGCTCTAGGTTTGGACTCTTCAAACAACATTACCCTAAATAAATTTTCTAGGGTGTATTAGAAAATATGTTTTCCTATTTTGGTTGATCTATAGGTCTTAATGTGGTGTAAATAAGTCAGGTAGGAGGTTCCACTTTATAATTGAGGTGAGGGGCACTTTTGGACATTCAAAAATTATTTAATTAAAATAATGGGATTATAATAAATAAACAATAAAGAATTTTTATATTTTCATATATATCATACATAATAATTAAATATTTACATATTACCATCCATGTAAAATGGAAATGAGAAATGCACGACATTGTATCATGGAAGTGCTAGTCCAAACATACAGATGACCGATGTTATCTTATTCTAACTAATTCTTTGGAAATAATGTAAATGTCATATTATAATTATATATGTGTATTTATTTCTTCACTATCATATATAAACATTAACCCAATTGTAATACTCACTTAAAAAATTCAATAATGAAAAATGAATTGTTTCTCTACTAGGAGATGATAAGTCCTACAAACAAATGATGGAAACGTTACATTATATTTTTTGGAAAAGGGGTTTTATACAATTGATTTCATAGACATAACAATTGTATATAATATAGAAATGTAATTAGTTATTTTAATTTAATTACCATTGATTTTGAGTAGGTAATGAAGGGTTGACATGAAAGTGTTCAGTTAAGATGATTACCTCTTTTTTCTGAAATGATGATTTTAGAACTCCTCTAATGGGATCTAGGGTTGGTATGTTGGGAAAACTATACCCCTATTATTTTATAGGGATGTTTATAAGGTAACTTTTAATTATTTTGGTCTATCTATTGGTCTCAATGTGGTGCGAATAAGAGAGGTCAGAGGTGCCATTTTATAATTGATGTGAGGAGTAGATTTGGAGTTCCACAATGATTAAATTATAAAAATTTAATAATAATAATTAAGAATTAGATAATATTATATATATATCATATATATTAATTAATATTTTTATTATTAACATCCATGTATAATGGTAATGGAAAATGAATTACAATGCTTTGAGGAGGTGGAAGTCTTCACTTAAACATGACCAACACTATCATATTCCATCAGATTCATAGGGTAGTATATAAATTTGACATTATAATTATATAAGTATAATTATTTCATAACTATCATATATAAACATTATCCAAATCATAATTCTCACACATAAAAGTTAATATTCATAAAAAAATTGTAACTCTACCTGGAGACGATAAGTCTTACATGTCACACCTCGACCCAGTATCTTTCGGTCGTAGATATTTTTATTTATTTATTTATTTTTATTCATCTTTTATATTTATAAAGTTAAAAAAAATTCTTAAATTAATATCAGAATAAAATAAAATAATATAATTGAAAAACTATTTAATAATAATAATTATAAGATTATCATTTATTTTTTTATTTTTATAAATTAAGTTCTTTTTAATATTATTATTTGGATTATTATTATTATTTTTTAATAATAATAATAATTATTATTATTATTATTGAAAAACTAGTCTTCCTCCCACCTTAGCCCCAATGACCCACTCCTCTTCCCACCCTCCATCTGAATCCTTCAGTGCACACCCCATCCATATCCCACTCACATTTCCCCACACTGGATGAGGGCCCTCCAACAGGGCTCCCACCCTCCCGTGGTGGCACCCATAATGCGTGTATGAGCCCTCTTTTCTCACATGACCAATCTCCCTCACCTGTTCGCACAACTCTTCCGACCGGGAGAAGCTCTTGTGCGTTGCCCTCTCCCTCCAGCGAGTATCCCTCCACCGGATGGACCATCTTCAACTCCCCAGTAAGCACCTCTACCTAATTACCTAGAGTTTGGTTCATTTTTATTTGGTGTTTTTGGTTTCGCGTGGGTTGGATATCAGATTTAGTGTTAATTCTTGAAAACTTTGGATCTATTGTTTGATTTGGGGTTCAATTGGGTGAATTTCACGGTTCAGAATTGGTTTTAGCAAAGTTTATTTATGCTCATGGTTTTAAAAATAAATTGTCTCACGTGAAATTGGGTGGTTTCACATGAAAATAATTTTTTTATTGAGTTTATTTTTTTAATTAATTTGGCATGTTATTTTACTATTGCGCGTGATGCGAAGTTGTTATTTGATAAAAATAAAACATGTTTTTAATTTTTAAAGTGATTTTTGTATGGAATTTGGGTATGGTCCATTTATTAATCCTTGGTTTTTACCTTGGTTATGTTTTATAAATAATGAAAATGACATATTTTATTGTGAATGTGATGTGAAAATAGTTTTTGAATGAATTTGATATGCGTGTGGGTTGGAATTGGTTTCTTAATGTGAATTTGGGTGTACTTTTCATGCAGAACCATCTTATGCCTCTTTTTGTTGTTTTATAAATTGTAAAAATGGTTTATTTAATTTTCCAAGTTGTGCGAATGACATTTTCAATAGAAATTATGGTGAAAATGGGTTTGGGTTTATGTTTCTAAAGGTAAATGTATGATTTATCATGATTGGGTTGTAGTGTATATCTAGATGTAAATTAAAATTATTTAAACAATGGAATTCATGTTTTAGAATTTGTTCTGGTTTTTGTGATGATTGAAATGTCCTTGGGAAATGGTTAAGTTGATAATGTGCTTGTCTATTAATATTTTTATTGGGTTTTATGAGTTATTTTAGTTTTTATTAATTGGTTCAAACCCTTGATGTTTTATTTTGAAATGTTTTATAATTTTATTATGTGTTTAATTGTTTTATTATATTATTCGGGTATTGCGTTGGAACTCACTACATTAGTTTTGGGCTGCACGTGTCGAGTTATTTTACATGTACATGCATAGGGTAAGGCATATATATATATTCTCTCTTTGTACATATTCTCTCATGGAGCATTGAATATGTACAATGAAGCTAGGCGTGTATATATATATATGTAAAAATGCATCTGCGTGTATGCGCCAAGTGTTGGTTCAAGTGGTCATCGAAAAATAGTGATATTTTTGAGGTAGGACCCCGATGCCTATGCCTTTAATTTCAATTTCATAATTGGTCTCCTGTATTAAAAATCTGTTTTACATTTATTCTATATACAAATCCTACGAAATCAGGTTGTGATTGCTAGAAATGATTATTCCTTTGTTGTGGAAATTGAAATTTATTTCTAATGCCATTGATTTAAGTGACTTTTCTTGAGAATTGATTTCCTAAGTGGTTTTGAATTGGACATTAGTATTTATAAAGGAATCTGGCCTTTAGATCAGTTAGTTATAAATGTTTTCCCTTTATGTAATTAAGCCCGTTTGGATCCTTAAGAATGTTTTATGAAAAATAAAAACCTCTCTTGAGGCACACCCCCTTGGTTTTAGAAAATTATTTGTATTTTGAATGTGTTATTATGAAACTAATTATGAGGCTTATGCATTGTATGAAGTGAAAGATGGGGAATCAACATAAGGAGGGAGAACTGTGGTGAGAGGTTGAATATGTTTTTATTGAAGAAAGTGTTATGTACAAACATGCTTTCTTGACATCTTAAACTCACCACCACATGAAATAGAGAAAAATTGGTAACATGGGTATGTAGTTGGGTGGAGCAAGACAAGTAAGCTAGATTACATGGTCAGGGTTCTTCACATTTTCATCTAGAAGGATTGATCCAACAACACTAACTAAACATATAAATTTTTGAGGGTAGTGGTTTCTATGCCATGGTTAATGAGGGTCTGGTTTCTTAGCGACTTTTTATAAGCATTGTTGGTTCGAAGCCACATTTCATCAAGGTTCAAAAACATTAGGGTACCACTTGTTCCTGTTACCTATAGAGATTGCCCATGGTTCCCATTTTTGACAAGGTACATGTGATCTCATTTCTATTTCAGTCATTTCTAACATGACGTCTTATTTGTGAAAACCATATTTTAATCTAAATTTGTTTCCTTTTATTTCGGGATGTAAATGAATGCTTGGAACCTATTTTGGAAATGTAGTGGTAGATAAATTATTTACTTCAAAATGAAAACTTGTTACTTAAACATCAAAAGAAATAAAAACATTATTTAACTATATCATATTTTCAAACCGGAATGATTTGATTTCATACTAAAGTTAGGGGCTTGGGATGTGGTTATATATTTTTATTCCTACTGAGCATCTAGTTGCTCACACCTTCTTTATATTTCAATTGAAGCTTTCATTCATGGATCTCTCTTTGAGAGAGTGAAGTTTATGTTATGCTGTGACCCATAGGTTCACTTAATGAATGTCTTTTTTCTTTGTTTATTCATTTTTCCTCTTCCAAGTTATTCGTTTTATTTTCATTTATTTATTTGTTTGTTCATTTTATGATTATTTATCTGTCTTGGTTGTTGTCCAGATCGTTTCAAACATGCTTTTTTGTGCCTAATAGTAGTTTACAACCCATGGGGATTAGGAATGCCCTTCGCGTCATGCCAAGGACAGGCTCGGGTGATAGTGTCAGGGTTCACCCAGCTTGGTTCGGGATAAAAATGTATCAGAGGCCCTTATAATTTAGGGTGTAAGGTGGCTTGGTGATTAGGTGTTTCGGGACTCGAGATGTAGGTGTGGAAAAGACATCATGAACCCTTTCCCGACCCAAGCCTCAATATTCCAGGGGTAGCCTGGGGTTTGAAATTTTCTTTTTCATGGTCTGTGTGGATGAAGGATGACAACAGAAGTGATCGGTTGTTAAGAGTTGAGCTTGAATGTAGTAGAGGCCCATGTACTTCCTGATAGCACAGTTCAAGATGCTTTTTATGGTTAATGCTCACATGGATCATGGTTTTCTAATCCATGTAACTGGGTTTGAATAACCACTAGCCCCTTATTTTTGGATGTTATTATGTGAGTTATGTTTTGGATTAGTTTTGACTGACCTGGGTGGATTTCAAAAATGAAAATGGGTCATAGAAATAGGTGTTTTCAAAAAGGAATGTGGTTTTGGAGTGGAAAAGTGGTCTTTAAATGGGAATTATTTTCTTTTAATTTAATGTGTGGTTTTAAAGGAAAAAATGGGAGGTGTTTTGGATGTTGTTTTGGTATATTGGTAACACATTTTGGAATGTGAATTGGAATCTTTTTGGGAAATTGGATAGTTCATTTCTTTAATGATATGTGTTATTTCCAAATTATTCAGGAATTTGTAATTTATTTTGAAGGATCTGTTTTGAAAATGAGAAGTGACTTAAATTGACCCTTGGTATTAATATGAATGATAACATACAATGCGGTGCACATGTGGAATGTCAAGAAATTGGTGATGTGAGTGGATGGGTTCTAGAGCTAGTACAGGGATATGGATGTGTAATACTTCATGGAATACCAATGGTGGAAATATAAGTTGTTTTTTTTTCGGAATAATGTTTATCGAAAATTTAATTTAAACTTTTTGAAGGGTGAGTGAGAAATTTTTTAGTGTTCTTTTTTCGTGTTTGGTATCCTTGTTTGTGGGTTATTGGTTTTGACTTACAGAATTGGGGTTGGAATATTGATTTTAGTTTCAGTTTTAGTTTGTGATTGATGTGTGAAATTTTGATATATAATGAGTTTTGGTATAGATTTTTGCCTCTTGTTTTTTAGTATACTGCCCAAAAAATGTGCAGAGGATTCTAGTGAGTCACTTTTTGTTGTTGGCCCTACCCAGACTCTTAGCAGAGTGGTGGAACTAAATTCTTTTCTACTTCTTTCCGTCTTCTAGGGTGATCATGATCTATTGAAGGTGGTGTAATGTATTGGTGAAATCATGGATGTTTTTAGTTTATTGAGAACTCCCATAGCTATTAGTGCTCATGCTGGTTCGATTTTGTTTGAGTGTCCATCATTGGATTGGTGGTGGAGATAATCCTTGCCTCGTTGCATGATGGGATGTCTTTGAAGGTGTTTAAGACCACTCTCATCTGATGGTTTATACTTGAGGAAGTGAAGGTGAAGAAGGTGGTAGACCTCGTGGGTTCCCAGAAAGGCCACCGAATAGTAAAGGCTTATGTTGGGAATTTCAAGGGTTTGGTTCCCTTTTCTTTGGAGTTAGTTTCATAGTATTAGTTAATGTATCTCTTTAGTAGGTTCTTTATCCCGGGTTCAAAGACCGGTTCTTTTTTGTGTTCGGGGAGGTTCCCTATCTGATGAGGAGAGCGAACCAAAAGACACTATCTTAGACAAGTATTCTTGTCAATTTAATCTTTTATTAGGTGGGCCACTCTTTTTTTTTTGCTTCTAGTGTGGCTAGTTTGGGTGCTTTATGTCACCTTGTCATCATCCTCCGAAGGCTTGCTGTCTGTGTGGCCATTTGGGACACTGGGGAGGTTCCACTAGTGGCATCATCTAAAGGAGTCACTAACAGAGGATATAAGCTCCTGACTACGGGGAAAAAAATGCTTCAAGACATTAATGATCTGACCATATGTCTTTGAGTGATGTCTTTCACGTAGTTAGGAATCATTAGGTGTGGGCACCTTTGTCTAACTTTTGACTATGACGCTAGAATGGGGATAGTTTAAATTTTATTGTTCAAGCTCCCTTGACTTTGACGGTTCTGTTTTCCTGTAAGAGGCATAGAGGACTCATTTCTTCATCATGGTCTTCATTCATTGAATACCCCACATTGGTTGTTAGTAGGAATAGTGATATTGTTTCCTTGTAATTCTGTAGTTGTGCCTCCTCAAATATATGTTTGAAGGTTGTCTCCTTTTGGCTGATAGACTCAATATGATTGTCTCTCTTGTGTGTCTAGCTCCTTTGGTGACCCAATATTGTTCTAGGATGTGCTTGTTTTAGAGACACATGTGTCTTTCGAAATAATGATTTGGGGTTAGTCTACTTTTTTGATTGTGGTCTTTCTCTAGGAACGCCATGTGGTGGGGTTTTGGATTATACAGAGAGTTCATTGGTCAGTTTGTGTAGGGTTTCTCATGTCGATCCGTGCTAATTGGACTAGGATGGTTGTTTCATAAATGATTGGAAGACCCACGATGGATCATGTAACACCCCAGGTAAATAAAGAATATGACATTTTCATATTTATCCATATTTGTGAATAAAATATTAATATGAATTTAAAGGGGACGATATGCTCGATGGCGTACCCAACACGCAACAACGAGTTTCTTAGGAATCATACGTTGCACTCTAATAATAAAATAATATTATGGTAGTTAATCATGTAGACATTGTATTGGAAGGAATGGATAGAAATAACTAAAATATGATTATATATGTTTTTAAATGTTATTACATTTATCCAATAAAATAAAAAGGCTTAAAATACGGAAAGAATTCAATTTTAGGCGTATATGCCCTGGTTTTCACTAAAGGGTCACTTATCGCCTTTTGATGGCAAACCGTCATTAAATATATTTTTGTTCACGCTTATACATTCAATTGGACCAAATTAAACTCTTCTTAAGAATTGGGACATCAAAATTTACTTTGTGTAAATTTTTGGTATCTTTCCGATAAAGGTCATTTTTTTTTGAATGAATAGTGTAAAATGTTGTATTTTAATTCAAAACCTCTTTTTAATCTAATTTATTTATATGATTAGATAATCTTTTTAATTGGTTTTAATGTGAAATTAGAATATATTTTTACCATTAAATCCAATAGTGGTCATTGGAATTAATTTCACTTTGAAAATAGACTTAAACCAGTGTCAATCTTTTGATACTTATTGTTTCATAAAAACAAGCTATTTGATCTGACAACGGAAATTAATTATTAAATTAATTAATGTGACTTATATGTTATGATTTTTATAAAATAGACATCATTTTTGAATTCAGAATATCAAATATAGCATAGGTTAAATTTTTGGTAATTTTCTGAAAAACTCCAATTTTTGATGAATGGTGAAACCACTAAGTGGTAATCAAGCAAACTGATTTTTCAGATAAATGAAAGTTTACCTCTAATGTGTGTTGAATTTTGAAAATATGGCATACATGGTTGTCATTAAGAAGTAAAATGTGGTTCAATGGGATGAAAATAATTTTTTTGGTGAATAGAAACTTTTTTTTCGTTAATCGCGATTAGAGGTAATTAGTTTAATTTAAGGTAAAAATGATATTATAAAAATATGAAAACACCATGAAACTTGTCCTACTCCTATTGGATGAGTCATGGTCGACCAAGAAAACTCATTGGTCAACTTGGGGACCCCATGGACCCACTTTGGTTGGAAAATGACATTAATATATATTTATTTAATGTTAAAATTAAATTGACGAAAACATTAGTTGTTTTACAAAAACAGTTTTTAAGTGGGGTTACACAAGTCCCAATTTTGACTATAAATATTAATTAGAAATATAAAAAGATTTCCTACATCATAGTATTTTTTTTATAATTTTTAGATATTATATAAATTAATCTAATTACGACATCATGATGATGCAACGATGACCTCATTATTTAACGATTTAAATAAAATGGAAAGATAATGTAATATCTAAAACCTACACTTGTCCAAAAACTATTGGATGGGAATATTTAGAAGCCTTATCATCTTATATTCGAAATATATCAATTTGGGACCTTATAAATTCTAATCACTTTTGAAAATAATATAATAGTTTCATGATTTCCAAAAGTTCCCCTCCTCTCCTCTTATAAAAGGCACCCACCTCTACCTCATTTCACACACTCCTAAAGCCTTTGGCTCGGCCATACCCTACCCATTTACTCTCTCCACATACCTCTCCTCATCCTAGAGGATTACCGTTGGGGAGAATCCTTTCAAAGTAAGCCTTTAGGCTCAAATCAAAAGGAGTTACACTTTTAAAGGCAATTCATTCTCTAATGTTCATTTGTTTTATTTTGCTTCTCCAACCCCCTAAACTCTTTTTGTTTACTTATTTTGTAACAAAAACAGTATCTTTAATATACTAGGATGTGGTTATAAGATTTATTCGAGCTACACTCTCACACAACTACATAAAATGGTTAAAGAACATACAGTTTCCGTGGATGGAGAAATTCTGCCTCCCGAAATGATGATTATTCAATACTCATTTAACACCTTCAAAGGTGGCCATTATGATGTCACTATTTTTATATATGATATATAATATTTTTATTCTTTCCTTATGATTCTGTATTTTTCATTTATGGCATACCATTATTGTTTCCCTTATGGGTATAAGCGATATCATCATTTTAGGAAGTGCAGACTACCGCCCCCTCAAAGTGATGTGATTCGTTAATGCCATATGTGGGACGTATAAAGGAGTGATTTAATGTTATTATATATATGATGTTATACTGGAATTATTATATAACTCTATGTCATTATTATTTCCTTCCATTAAAGTATGAGATAGAAATGAAAGTAGCGTTCATGCATACGTACGGCTTACCGTCTCCATGAACGGTGCATTTCATTTCTTATCCCCAAATATAATGTACTATTATAAGTACATGTATATAATGGATATATATGATGAATGATAAATCTAAATGTTGAATATAATTCTGGAATTAAAGTATACATACATCTCATTTAGTTTTAATTCCATTAATATGACAAAGAAATGAAAGTAGCGTTCATGCGTACGTACGGCTTACCGTCTCCATGAACGGTGCATTTCATTTCTTACCTCTAAATGATTATGTAATATTATAAATACTTGTATATGCTGGATATATATGATATATATGATATCCAAATCAGGAATTTAATTATGGATATAAAGAACCTTTGACCACACGAACAACATGTAATTGTAAGAAGTCCACTTTCGACATAAGAACCAAATATCGACAAAACAAACATTATTAACTTAAATGATCACATAATGTTTATAACATGTCAATAATTGATATAAAAGGAATAATGAACTTGTAAAAGGTTCTCAAGAAAGTATAAATTAACTCAAGTTTATTATTCAGGACGTTAAAGAACGATCGAGTCAAGTCGGACCCGATGTAAGGGATCATACACCTCTCTTTCTTTTTAAGTACACTCTTTTATGTCATTCCTTTTAAGCTCATCTTTATTATGATTGGGATGTTATTTTATATTACTCCAACTGTACATATTATGTTCATATGTTGAGAGACCCTATTTCCTCTCATCAATCCATTTTGGATGTTTTGAGTGGTGCCGTTAGGCTGCCGAGTTTTCGTAAGAGATCTAACCTCTCTCTTTCTTTTTAAGTACTCTCCTTTATGTCACTTCTTTTAAGCTCCACTTTTTTTATGATGGGGGTTTTTATATTATATTCCTCTAGCTATAATGTTTATTTTAATGAGATGAGATACCCTATTTGATCTCATCAATCCATTTTTGGATGTTTTAAGTGGCGTCGTTGGGCTGCTGAGTTTTTGTAAGGGATTTTTCATCTCACATTTAATCTTGTGAGATTTATGCTACATTTGCCACAATTTCATTTGACTGGTTTATGTACTGACTATTATTACAATCCTTTTGTAATATAATTCCATTTATGGGTATTTACATATTCATTTTAGTACACTTCTTCAATTGGGTGTACTTTTCGAAAGTTACACAAGTCGGTAAAGGAACCTTTCACCTTCCTCATTTTAAAAGACTTAGTTTGTTATGTCATTTAATTCACATACTATTATATTGGGATATGTTCTTATATATCCTGATTGATGTAAATTTTATGTCCAAGTGATGAGATTCCCTTTTTATCTCTCATTAACTCATTTTCTGAATTTTTGTTGTGACGCCGTTATGCTGTCGAATTTTACCAAGGGAACGTTTTAACCCAATTTCGATTTATTTGGGTTAAACATGTGGTTATTGAATATGTCATCCTTTGAATATGTGTGAATGAACTTTTATTGTTTTACACTTAATATCCAATTATATTGTGTGTATTTATATTTTTCACACAGAATTTTGAGATTGATTTATCCTTAATTTAAGGATACCTTCTTGATAAGGGATTTCATCACATTTTACATCCCTATTGAGACTTCATTGTTGTTATCCACCAATTCACTATTATATGGTGTATATACTGTCCTTTGGATTATTATATCATGAATCCATTTATTCTCATGATATTATAAAGTTCTGATTAAATGTTATTCCTCAATTATTGTATTCAAGTGTCTCTCATTTTGGTAAAAACCATTTGACCAAAATATCGCTTTAAATGTTTAAATGATTTGTTCTTATCAATATCCATGTTTTCACAATGGTCTTAAGGATTTATTTATATGGATATTAATGGATTAAAATTTCAAAAGCTTCAAGGTGGTATGGGACATTTTGTTTCAAAATTCCCCTTATTAAATGTTTTAAATGGTTTTAGAAATGGTTTATTTTTGAACGGATTCATTATTTCAATATACTAAAATGTTATATTGAGATTGAAATGTGGAAATGTTATGTTTCCTTTATGCATGTTTTATGTGATACGTTTATGTTATGGTTCTTGGTCATTGTTATGAAAATGGATGGTCCTGTGATAAACTAAGGGTGGGTGAGCCCGATATAGCTCTCCAATGCATTGGGTAACGCGAAGGAGTGAAACGTTAAGGTTTCTCCGAAGAGATTTTGGGAATATACTGTGATGGGTATTCCAAAACGTAACCAAGAGGGTTACTCCCAACGTAAGAATGTTAGGAATGCCTCATGATACCTTTTATGTCTTATGATTTCTATGATTTATTCATGATGGGTAAAGTATGATTTCATTCTTATGTATACATGTACTCATGTTTCCTTTCCATATTTTTATATCCCTTACTGATCATTTTATGCTCATACCATGTTTTTTAAATGTTTTTCACAGGTCAAGGGAAGGGTACATGATGTGATGATAGTTTCAAGGATGTGTCAAGAAGGAATCCATGTTTTATTTTAAACATGTTTCCGTTGATGGGAAGAATGAATACTGTCTTTTATGTAACCACTTTGTTTAAATGTGGAATGTAATGCAAGTTTCATGATCTAATTTTCTAAAACTCTAAACCTGAAAAGATACTCAATGTGTAATCTTGTAATAACTCAAGATTAAGTAAGGTTTAATGCTGGGGCCTTATAGTTGGTATCAAAGGTCGGTTTAGATAACTTTAGAGGTTAGGGTATTCTCTAAGCGTAAGTGACATTACCATAATGGTTAGGATTTCAGAAAGAGTCCTAGTTTTAGATAAAGTGAATGAGTATGTATATCTTAGTGTTTATCTTCATCATTAGTACATGATGGTCATGTTGATATACTCACACTGACCTTTTTGGTTTTAGTAAATGGCTGGATCTAGCAGGCACCAAAGTGACAATGGGTTTGAAGAAAACTGTGGTGGTTCTCTGATTAAGAGACTTGATGGGATGGGGGATTCAATTAGGAATCTCATGGATGTTCTAAACCAACTATCAAGGAGTCATGATCAACCACTTCAACCTCAGTGAGTTCTCTAATGCATCATGTATGAGATGGCCAACTCGATGTGGAAGTTCAGGTAATAATTATTAAGGTACCAATAAGGGTTTATATGATCCTTACTTTTGAGATAATTATGGGTTATTATATGCTATGATGGAAAAATGAAAGGCATGAGATAAACTTGAGGTTAAAATATGTTATGATCATCTATGAAGATTTTACCTCATTTTGGGGAATGTTTTAAGAATTATATAGTTTTGGAATAAGGAAAACACGCAGACTGTGTGACTACCCGTCGCGTCGGACAAAGCTGTGGAAATCAAACCCACAACCAAAGTGCGACTGGTATTTATCGCCTACCACGGGACTACGTGAAGTCCCTGGTTAGTTTGACTAATTCTTTCTAATTATATGATTTTATAAATTAAGAGTAAGTTGATTTTGTGTTATTTATGAAAATGATTAACCTATCCTGGAGGATATGTGATTAGGTTAATTACTTTTCAATACGAGACTTTAGGAGAAACTGATGTTGTTTGAAGATAAATGTTACGATTTAACTTGGAAAACTATGTGACTAAATCCTTTAAATATTTGGGTTTCAATCTTAGTTTGGTTTACTTTGAGGAATTTTATTGACAAATTGATTACAGAATGGTCCTCGTTGAACTTTGGGTTTTGTTGGACAAATTTTGGAGATTAAGAATAGATTATCTTTTTATAAAGGGTTATCCTTTTCTGGATTATCTAATCTTGTAATAACCTTTTTTGTTTTGGTTTTGGTTAAAGTCTAAAGACATGGGAAGTATATAGTTCTTTTTTTGGATTAGGTGACTCTGTAGAAGTTGATTATAGTACTCTTAATGCGAACAAGTCTCCCTAAATGCTCGTCTTTTGGAAAAAAAATATGAGTTTGATTAAGGAATCTAGTAAAGGTTGAAAGTCAACGTGATAAGTGATTATGTTTCCTTCTGAATAAATTCCTCAATAAAAAGTAACTTAAGACGAAAATGTTGTCTATTGGATTTTCCTACTGGGGAATCGAATACCGTTTAACCCATCACAAGTTTGTGATTTTTTCATTGTTAACTTTCTCCTAGACATGTTTACTATCACTCTCCCTCAAGAACATGACCATTTGCTTTTTCTTCCATGTCCATGTTTTTCTATATGGAATCCTAGTATGGGTTAACTCGGGTGACCTCTGTACTTATCTTCCTTTATTTTAAAGTGATTGTTTTACCGGCTCTTGTTCCGATGTGGGACGTTCAAGGATGTTTCTATGCTCAATTTTAAAAATTACGAGGACACAATTCCCAAAAGGGGGGAAGGATGTAACACCCTAGGTAAATAAAGAATATGAAATTTTCATATTTATCCATATTTGTGAATAAAATATTAATATGACTTTAAAGGGGACGATATGATCGATGGCATACCAAACACGCAACAACGAGTTTCTTGGGAATCATACGTTGCACTCTAATAATAAAATAATATTATGGTTGTTAATCATGTAGCCATTGTATTGGCGGGAATGGATATAAATAACTAAAATATGATTATATATGTTTTTAAATGTTTTTAGATTTATCCAATAAAAGATAACGGTTTAAAATACGGAAAGAATTCAATTTTAGGCGTATATGCCCTAGTTTTCAATAAAGGGTCACTTATCGCCTTTTGATGGAGAAACGTCATTAAATATAGTTTTGGTCACACTTATACATTAAATTGGACGAAATAAAACTCTTCTTAAGAATTGGGACATCAAAATTTACTTTGTGTAAATTTTTGGTATCTTTCCGATAAAGTTCTTTTTTTTAATGAATAGTGTAAAATGTTGTATTTTAATTCAAAACCTCTTTTTAATCTAATTTATTTATATGATTATATTATCTTTTGAATTGGTTTTAAATTTAAATTAGAATATATTTTTACCTTTAAATCCAATAGTGGTCGTGGGAATTAATTTCACTTTGAAAACAGACTTAAACCAGTGTCAATCTTTTGATACTTATTGTTTCATAAAAACACGCTATTTGATCTGACAGCGGAAGTTAATTATTAAATTAATTAATGTGACTTATATGTTATGAATATTATAAAATAGACATCATTTTTTAATTCTGAATATCAAATATAGGTTAGGTTGAATTTTTGGTAATTTTCTGAAAAACTCCAATTTTTGATGAATAGTGAAACCACTAAGTGGTAATCAAGCAAACTGATTTTTCAGTTAAATGAAAGTTTACCACTAATGTGTATTGAATTTTGAAAATCCGACAAACACGGTTGTCATTTAGAAGTAAAATGTGGTTCAAAGGGATGAAAATAATTTTTGGGTGAATATTAACTTTTTTTTTCATTAATCGCGATTAGAGGTAATTAGTTTAATTTAAGGAAAAAATGATATTATAAAAATTTGAAAACACCATGACACTTGTCCTACTCCTATTGAATGAGTCATGGCCGACCAAGACAACCCATGTTTCAACTTGGGGACCCCATGGAGCAACTTTGGTTGGAAAATGACATTAATATATATTTATTTAATGTTAAAATTAAATTGACACAAACATGAGTTGTTTTACTAAAACAGTTTTTAAGTGGGGTTACACAAGTCCAAATTTTTACTATAAATATTAATTAGAAATATAAAGAGATTTCCCACATCATAGTATTTTTTTTATAATTTTTAGATATTAAATAAATTAATTTAATTACGACATCATGATGATGCAACAATGACCTCATTATTTAACAATTTAAATAAAATGGAAAGATAATGTAATATCTAAATCCTACACATGTCCAAAAACTATTGGATGGGAATATTTCGAAGCCTTATCATCTTATCTTAGAAATATATCAATGTGGGACCTTATATATTCGAAACACTTTTGAAAATAAAATAATAGTTTCATGATTTGCAAAAGTGTCTCTCCTCTCCTCTTATAAAAGGCCCCCACCTCTACCTCATTTTACACACCCATCAAGCCTTTGGCTCAGCCATTACCTTCACATTTACTATCTCCACATACCTCTTCTCATCTTAGAGGATTCCCTTTGGGAATAATCCTTTCAAAGGAAGCCTTTGGGCTCAAATCAAAAGGAGTTACACTTTTAAAGGTAATTCATTCTCTCATGTTCATTTGTTTTATTTTGCTTCTCCAACCCCCTAAAATCTTTTTATTTACTTCTTTTGTAACAACACCAGTATCTTAAATATACTAGGATGTTGTTATAAGATTTATTCGGGCTACACTCTCACACAACTACATAAAATGGTTAACGAACATACAGTTTCCGTGGATGGTGAAATTCTGCCTCCCGAAACGATGATTGGTCAATACACATTTAACACCTTCAAAGGTGGCCATTATGATGTCACTATTTTTATATATGATATATAATATGTTTATTCTTTCCTTAAGCTTCTGTATTTTTCATTTATGGAATACCAATATTGTTTCCATTATGGGTATAAGCGATATCTTCATTTTAGGAAGTGCGGACTACCGCCCCCTCAAAGTGATGTGATTCGTTAATGCCATACGTGGGATGTATAAAGGAGGGATTTAATGTTATTATATATGATGTTATACTGGAATTATTATATACCTCTATATCATTATTATTTCATTCCATTAAATTATGATATAGAAATGAATGTAGCGTTCATACGTACGTACAACTTACCGTCTCCATGAACGGTGCATTTCATTTCTTATCCCCAAATATAATGTACTATTATAAGTACATGTATATAATGGATATATATAATGAATGATACATCTAAATGATGAATATAATTCTGGAATTAAAATATACATACCTCTCATTTAGTTTTAATTCCATTAATATGACAAAGAAATGAAAGTAGCATTCATGCATACGTACGGCTTACCGTCTCCATGAACGGTGCATTTCATTTCTTACCTCTAAATGATTATGTAAAATTATAAATACATGTATATGCTGGATATATATGTTATATATGATATCCAAATCAGGAATGTCATTCTGGATATAATGAACCTTTGACCACACGAACAACATGTAATTGTAAGAAGTCCAATTTCGACTTAAGAACCAAATATCGACAAAACAAACATTATTAACTTAAATGATTACATAATGTTTATAACATGTCAATAATTGATATAAAAGGAATAATGAACTTGGAAAAGGTTCTTAAGCAAGTAGAAATTAACTCAAGTTTATTATTCAGGACATTAAAGAACGATCTAGTCAAGTCGGACCCGAGGTAAGAGATCCTACACCTCTCTTTCTTTTTAAGTACACTCTTTTATGTCATTCCTTTTAAGCCCATATTTCTTATGATTGGGATGTTATTTTATATTACTCCCACTTTAATTATTATGTTCATATGATGAGAGACCCTATTTCCTCTCATCAATCCATTTTGGAAGTTTTGAGTGGAGCCGTTAGGCTGCTGAGTTCTCGTAAGAGATCTAACCTCTATTTTTTTTAAGTACTCTCCTTTATGTCACATCTTTTAAGCTCCACTTTTTTTTATGATGGGGGTTGTTATATTATATTACTCTTGCTGTAAATTTTATTGTAATGATATGAGATACCCTATTTTATCTCATCAATCCATTTTTGGAAGTTTTATGTGGCGCCGTTAGGCTGCCGAGTTTTCGTAAGGGAATTTTCATCTCACTTTTAATCTTGTGAGATTTATGCTACATTTGCCACAATTTCATTTTAGTGGTTTATGTACTGCCCGTTATTACACTCCTTTTGTAATATAATTTCATTTATGGGTATTTACATATTCATTTTATGACACTTCTTCAATGGGGTGTACTTTTCGAAAGTTACCCAAGTCGGTATGGGAACCTTTCACCCTCCTCATTTTAAAAGACTTTGTTTGTTATGTCTTTTAATTCACATACTATTATTTTGGGATATGTTATTCTATATCCTGATTGATGTAAATTTTATGTCCAAGTGATGAGATTCCCTTTTTATCTCTCATCAACTCATTTTCGGAATTTTTGAAGTGACACCATTAGGCTGTCGAATTTTACCAAGGGAACGTTTTAACCCAATTTCTATTTCTTTGGGTTCAACATGTGGTTATTGAATATGTCATCCTTTGAATATGTGTTAATGAACTTTTTTTGTTTTACACTTAATATCCAATTATATTGGGTGTATTTATATTTGTCACACATAACTTTGAGATTGATTTATCCTTAATTTAAGGATACCTTCTTTATAAGGGATTTCATCACATTTTACATCCCTATTGCGACTTCATTGTTGTTATGCACCAATTCACTCTTATATGGTGTATATACTATCCTTTGGAATATTATATCTTGAATCCATTTATTCTCATAATATTATAAAGTTCTGATTAAATGTTATTCCTCAATTATTGTATTCAATTGTCTCTCATTTTGGTAAAAACCCTTTGACCAAAATATCGCTTTAAATGTTTTAATGATTTGTTCTTATTAATATCCATGTTTTCGAAATGGTTTTAAGGATTTATTTATATGGATATTAATGTTTTAAAATGTTAAAAGCTTCAAGGTGGTATGGGAAACTTTGATTCAAAATTCTCCTTATTAAATGTTTTAAATGGTTTTGGAAATGATTTCTTTTTGAACGGATTCATTATTTCAATATACTAAAATGTTATATTGAGATTGAAATGTGGAAATTTTATGTTTCCTTTATGCATGTTTTATGTGATATGTTTATGTTATGGTTCTTGGGTATTGTTATTAAAATGGATGGTTCCGTGATAAACTAAGGGTGGGTGAGCCCGATATAGCTCTCCAATGCATTGGGTAACGCGAACGAGTGAAACGTTAAGGTTTCTCCGAATAGATTTAGGGAATATACTGTGATGGGTATTCCAAAACGTAACCAAGAGTGTTACTCCCTACATAAGAATGTTATGAAGGCCTCATGTTCCCTTTTATGTCTTATGATTTCTATGATTTATTCATGATGGGTAAAGTATGATTTCATTCTTATGTATACATGTACTCATGTTTCCATTCCATATTTTTAAATCCATTACTGAGCTTTTTATGCTCATTCCATGTTTTTGAAATGTTTGTCACAGGTCAAGGGAAGGGTACATGATGTGATGATAGTGTCAAGGATGTGTCCAGAAAGAATCCATGTTTTATTTTAAATATGTTTCCGTTGATGGGTAGAATGAATACTGTATTTTATGTAACCACTTTGTTTAAATGTGGAATGTAATGCAAGTTTCATGATCTAATTCTCTAAAACTCTAAACACGAAAAGATCCTCAATGTGTAATCTTGTAATAACTGAAGATTAAGTTAGGTTTAAGGCTGGGGCCTTATAGATCATGTCATGACTTATTCAAGAGTTGGTTTCTATGGGGGTTTTGTTCCTTATTGGCAATTTCCACATTAGTTCATGTTAGTTGTTCCAGAGTAGGCCTGTGCCGAGAGCCTCAATGTTGGTTGTGCTTGTCAGGTTCTTGCAGTGGAGATAACCCTATTCATTTACTAATAGCTTTTTTCTTTGTAGTTTCCCTTATGATTTTGACGGGTGGGAGTGATGGAGTTAAAATTCACACTGATTTTGTGATTTTGTTGGCCTCATTCAGTTTTGTACTTGATTCTGATTCCTCATTTGGTTGGGTGACTTTCTAGGGGCAGAACGTTTTTATGGTGGGAGAATTTTTACACCCTAACAATGTATCTTGTGGTCATAGTTATTTTTATTTATTTAATTATTTTTATTTGTCCTTCAGTTTCATAAAGTTTAAAAATTTATTAATTTAAAATCAAAATGAAAAAAATAAAATAATAGGAAAATGATTTATAAATATTTATATTGATAATATTATCATTTTATTATTATTATTATAAAATAAATTAATAATAATAATAAAATTATTTTTATAATTATAATTATTTTGTTTTAAGTTATTATTATTATTTTTTGAAATTGTAGTCTTCCTCCTCCCCTCTTACCCTCACGACCCACTCCTCTTCCGCCCTCTAGCCGAAGCCTTCGGGGTACACCCCCTCCCTATCTTACTCATGTTCCTCCCACCAGTTAAGGGCCCTCCAGTGCACCTCCCTCCCTCCGGCGATGACTCCCCTCATGAACTACTGAGCCATCCTCTCTCATGCAGCCATGCTCCCTCCCTTATTTGCACGACCCAACCAACCGGGAGAAGATCCGTTGTGACGCCCTCTCCCTCATGTGTTCGGCCCTTCTCTGGTTGGAACCTCTTCTCCCCCTAATAAGCTCCTCTCCCTCCTTCCCTAGGGGTTGGTTCATTTTTATTAGTTTATTTTGGTTTTGAGCTTTTAGGATGTTAGATTTAGGGTTAATTATTGATAAATTTGGTTCTATTGTTTTATTTGGGGTTCCATTGGGTGAATACCATGGTGAAGAATTGGTTTTAAAAAAGGTTCATTCTGCTTTTTGGTTTTAAAAATAATTTGTCTCACTTGAAATTGTGTGGTTTCACATGAAAATAATTGTTTTTATTGAGTTTTTTATGTTTAATTAATTTGACATGTTATTTTACTATTGCGTGTGGTATAAAGTTGGTATTTGATAAAAATCAAACATGTTTTTAATTTTTAATGTCACTTTTTGTTTGTGGAGTTTGGGAATGTTCCATCTATTAATCCTTGGTGTATATCTTTGTTATGATTTATAAATTTTGAAAATGACTTATTTCATTGTGTAAGTGATGGAAAACTTATAACGCCCTAAGCTCACTCTTCCGGACTATGTGCTTGAAAATTTTGTGTAATTTTATTGTAAAATAAACTGAAAAATTAAAATACACTATAAACAAACAAGGATCGTTTACCAGTATAGGTTCTCGAGGATTAGACAAAAACCTTACATTTATCAGAATTGAAATAATAAAAAAATTTCCACTACACTTCCATGCACACTAACTCTAAAAGCAATTATATCTACGAGAATCTCCAAAGATACCTGTGAAAAACCATTTAAAAAAACAGTGAGCATTCAATTTCACAGTAAGGAGTTTTGAAAACAATTGATAAATCCCATTACAAAATATATCTTCGGTAATACATTAAAAAAATTCAGTTATAAATACCTTTGTAAAACAACCTTTACAAAATACTATTATGCTTTGGAAAATAATTATACTTCGAAAATGACTTTAAAATAATCTAGTGATTTGAATGAAAATATTAAGAAAGATATTAAAAACAAAATAAATGAGGTCACTTGAAACTTTGAAGGCTATCATGGGCCTGCCCACTTGAGTGATAGATTCACTGTCTAATTCCCTATCATATTTACAATGTTTCATTAATAATTTTTATAAAGAAGTTATTTCTTATCTTTCCTTATATATATATATTCCGCTGGCATTTTAATTTTGAAAATATATTTACAATCATGTTTGGAAAAAATACTAACCATTACTGAAAATTATATATTTTACTTTGTATGATCATATCTCATGATACATGACTTTTCATAAACATATAGAAGTTAAATCAATATCTGTAGACTCGAAATTTGAAAAACATATTTATTAAATTTATTTTATGCCTGAACGTATAAACTAATAACAATAGTTATCATATAATTATATCTCCATAATGTTAAACAATAACAATAGATAATTATGAGTCGTTCATAAAACTCATCAGTTTTTTTTAATAAATACTATCATCCTTTTCATATGAACATAAGTTTTAAGTAAAATGAATGTAACTACATATATATATATATATATATATTAATTTATAAATTTAACAAAATCATTGATATAGGGTTATAATATCGACTTTTATATGTCATTATGAAATTTATAACATTCTTAATTTATAAATTCTTATGTGAATTAATACTATGTTAATAATTTATTTAAACCAATTATATATTTGAACAATTATACTAATTGTAATTTTTAAATATACACTTGAAAAATTATAAAATTATTCATATATATATATATATAATCTTCACAAGATTTTATATGGGAAGAACCTTCCAAAATAAATAATCATAAATTTAAAAATAATTAAACTTTTCTAAAAAGTACCAGAAGACATTACTAAAAAATACCGAAATATTTCAAAGCCATAAAAACTCTAATTTCTATTTAAATAAAATAGTAAATAATCATGGATTAGAATTTATATTTTTTTATACTAGAATCAATTAATGATTTTTTAATAAAAATTAAATAGCATTTTATCCATTACACCAAACCTAGATTTAATAATAGTTATGATAAATTAATCAGAATCATGAATGATTTAATTGAAGAAATATCTTAATAAAATAAAAAAATTGAATTGAAATGGAATTGTAATTAAATACCATTAAAAAACAAAATTAGTCAATTTTTATCATGAATGAATAAATATCAATCCAAACATACACCGACGTATTTGAGGAATGATTCACCTCACTGCAATTTATCAGCGTTTTGAAAAGCATGTTGATTTTGTTTAGAAGATATCCATAAGAAAACTTGAAAGAAAAAAATAATTTGACACAATAAATATTAAAAAACCCTTCCCTAAAAAAGATCATTCTACTTTTGATGATTGGGAAAAACAAGAAGGTGTTTTCCTGACATCGATCACACCCGACATGAGCTGAAATCTGAGCATAAGGCTTCTCACTCTTTATCACTCTCTCATTAAATAACAAAAAGATCAAAATTGAGTTTCGGCCCTCCATCTTTCCCACAAAAATTCGTTTTCTCTCCTCTTATTTAACACTTAGTAGGATATGTTTAAATATATAATTTATTTCAAATTTGAAATTAAGATTTGGATTTGTTGTGCAAGTCGGGAAACTAATTTAATATATATTTATTTGAGTGATAAAAGAAATGAATAATGACATAAAACATGACCTCAAGTTGATCTGAAATCGAAACTAATAAGTAGAACGAAATTAATTGAAAACAATAGATAAATAAAAAAGAACATTCAATGTATCCGATGAATCACAATAAATTTAATTTCTCTCTTGATCCAGATAAAAAAAAATTCAGATGTGAAGACAATTTTTAATAGGCTGCTTAAGAATGAAGGCATACAAAATTGATGACAAAAATAGAATTATTGAAACTATTAAACAAGGACAACTAACTTGTATTATAATATACTAAAACGTTGGAATACAGGTATGTGATAACTCTGAAACAACCATTAATGATGCAAAGTGCAAGAATTGGAGAAAAATGAAATCAATATACTGAATCTGATCCATTCTTGACAAAAAATATTAATTGAACTATACCTATTAGGATGATGGGAGGTATATTAATGATATAACAGCCAAAAAAAAATAAACGATACACTGCATATGATTCAGATAAGATTTATCAGTACATAAATCAAAAATAAACAAGAAAAAATAGTATTCATGACAACCTAATTGAATCTGAAATGAGATTCATATAAACCAAAATTGATTATACAAATCCTACCTGTGGTTTCAAACAAATAGGGGGTCGATTTTCCCCAAATATCATTCAAAACATTAACGCGATGTAGGTAGGATGTACAAAATCATAATCACGCGTCGAACATTGAGCTTTGAAAACCTTACATTAACTCAATTCCAGATTCGGACTCAATCCATCGTCTGTAGTTGAGTCATGAACCAAAAATGCTTCACCTTTGAATTCAAGTTTCACCATTCTTTTACCGGCGATCGGAGCTCAGTCAAACCCTCGGTGTCGGCTCTATCCCTGGCCTCAATTCCCTCGATCAACGCAACCCATGTCTGAAGACTCTACTCAGCTCAGTAGAGTCTGATCTCGATGATCCCTACTACTCCAATTCACATAAAAGAACCAACCCGACTTCTCATCCTGATTTTTTAACATTATTATTTCATTATTTTTTATTCAATCATTATATAATCCATTTTATTAATTTTATATAAATATAGTTTAATAATAATTACATTAAATATATTCATATTTACATATTATATATAATTTCATTTATTCATTTTTAATAAATATGTATAGTGTTATAAGAACATAAAAGTTTAGTTCTTTCATAAGATTTTATCATATTATAAAAATAATATAATATTTTTTAAATAAAACTCTGTTTATAAAAACATTATTAATTTCTCCGAAATTTATTTATTATTATATACTAAATGCTTTAATCTTTAATCCATTGGACACAAATAATTTGTTAAATTTCTCAAATTCAAAAATAGTATTTCTCAAAAATTAAAACAATTAAATTAAAATATTTTATTGTTTTAATTACAACATATATAAATACTGAATTTCATATCTCAAAAATAATACCATGTTCAGAAAATTAGTATTTTATGAAAACTTATATACATGAATTATCATTATAATAATTTAACACTTAATTAAAAATATTTTTTCTTAATTTAAAAGTAACATTTAATTAATAAAAATAATAATAAAATAAATAAATGTTTTATCTCAAACACAAGATTTTTCATTCTCCCCCCTTAAATGAATTGTTTCCTTGTAATTATATTATCAATCTTTAAAAATTATGAATTACCATATTTGAAAAAAAAAAGAATTCTTAAGGGGACTTAATTACATTCTGGAAATTCTAATATATAAACATATTTTCCTCAAAAGAAAACATCTAATATCCAAATTTATCTGGACTGTTCCTCTGGTAGAAATTATAATGCCCCGAGCCCACGCTTCCAAACATTGTGCTTGAAAATGATGTGTATTTTTTTTATAAAATAAACTGAGAAATTACATAACACCTTAATCAAACAAGGTTTTTTTACCCGTCTACACTCTAGAGGAATAAAAAAATTACATTTATTAGATTTGAAACAATAAAACAACTGTCCACTATGCTTCCACCGGGCTAACTCTAAAAGCGATGACATCTACGATAATATCCTAAGATACTTGTGAAAAATCATTAAAAAAAGGTGATCATTCAATTTCCTAATAAGGTGTTTTTAAAACCTTTGATAAATCCCATTACAAAATATCTATTTTATAATACATTCAAAAAATTAAATTATAAATAAATTTTTAAAATAACATTTATAAATATACTTTTATACTTTGAAAAATAATAATAATTTGAAAATGATTTAAAACTAATCTAGTTATTCGATTGAAAATAGTAATCAAGATCTTAAAAACCTAACAACCGAGGTCACTCGAAACATTGAAGTTTATCATGGTCCTACCCATTTGAAGGATAGATTCACTATCCAATTCCCTATCGTATTTAAGAAGTTTTAGTACTGGTTTTTTTTAAAAATTTCATAGATGGACTTATATACATATATATATTCCACTGATGTTTTAATATTGAAAATATATTTATAATCATGTTTGGAACATATAGATATTACTCTTTACTGAAAAATATATATTTGACTTTGTATGATCAGATCTCAGGATACATGACTTTTCATAAACATAAGGAATTTAAATCAATATCAACACACATGAAATTAAAAAAAAATATTTATTAAATTTCTTTTATTCATGAAGTTATAAAATAATAACAATAGAGAACATATAATTCTATCTGGTTAAAATTAATCAATAATAATAGATAATTATGTGTCACACAAAAAACAATCAAGGCAACAATTTTTAATTAAATACAATCATCCTTTTCATATACCGATAAGTTTTAAGGAACATGACTTTAATTACAAATATATATTAATGTATAAATGCAACAAAATCATTGATATATGTTTATAATCTCCACTCTTATATGTCATGTTAAAATTTATAACATTCTTAATTAATAAATTCATATGTGAATTAATACATTGTTAATAATTTATTTAAAACAATTATATATTTGAACAATTATACCAAGTAAAATTTTCATATATATACTTGATCAATTCTAAAATTTTTAATTTATATATATATATATATATATATATATATATTATTCATAAGATTTTATATGGGATGCACCTTCAAAAACAAATAATAAATATTTTAAAAATAATTAAACTTGTCTTAAAAGTAGCAGTACACTTTACTAAAAATTAGCAAAATATTTCAAAGCATAAACATGCAAGTTTCTATTTAAAGAAGACCGTAAACAATCTTGGAGTAGAAATTATATTTTTTGTAATAAAAATAATTCCATATTTTTCCATAAAAATTTAATAGCATTTTATCTATTACACCAAACTAGATTTAAACATTGTTTTGATAAATTAAACATAATCATGAATGATTTAATTGAATAAATATTTTACTAAAAAATATGGGATTGCAATGAAATTATAATTAAATCCCTTTCAAAAATACAATTAATCAATTTCCATCAAGAATGAAAAAATATCATACCAAACATACACCGAAATATTTGAAGTTTGAATCACCTTACTAAACAATTTCTGTGTTTTGAAAAAAAAAATTGATTTGTTTTGGAACTAATCCAAAATAAAACTTGAATGAAACAAATAATTTGACACAATCAAAATTAAAATCCCTTAAAAAAATATGATTATACTTTCGATGATTGGGAAAAAGAAGAATGTGTTTTCCATACATCAATTGAAAACAACATATAAATAAAAAAACACATTCATTGTATCCAATGAATCAAAAGAAATGAATTTTCTCTCTTGATCTGCATAAAAAAATACTCAGACGTGAAGACAAAGGTTAACATGTTGCTTATGAATGAAGGCAGACGAAATTGTTGACAAAAAATGAATTATTTCAACTATTAAATAAGGACTACAAACGTTTATTTTAATATACTGAAAACAATAGAATACATGTATGGGATAACTATAAATCAACCAATAATGATGCTAAGTGGAATAATTGGATAAAAATGAAATCGATATAGTAAATCTGATCCATTCAAGACTCCTAATATTAAATGAAAAATACCAATTTGGATGATGTGAGGTAGATTAAAAAAATAATCTCCAAAAAAAGAATTGATACACTGCATATGATTTAGATATGATTTTTTAGTACATAAATCCAAAATTAACAAAACAAAATATTATTCATGACACCCTAAATGAATCTGAAACGAGATTTAGATAAACAAAAATTGGATATACAAATCCTACCTGCGGTTTCAGACAAATTGGGGGTCAATTTTCCTTAAATCCCATTAAAAACATCAACGCGATGTAGATAAGATGTAGAAAATATTAATCACGCTTCAAACATTATGTTTCTAAACCATCACATGAACATAATTCCAGATCTGGACTCAATCCATCGTCCGTAGATGACTCATGATCCTCAGATGCTTCAACTTCAAATTTGACTCTTGCCATTCTCATACCGACGATCGGATCTCGGTCGAACCCTCGACGTTAGCTCCATCCATGGCCTAGAGTCCCCCAATCGAAGCGACCCATGCTTGAAGACTCCTCTTAGTTAGGTAGACCTAAATACTCCTCTTTGCCTCAATGAACCAGCCCCGACATTTCATCCTTATTTTTTTACATTATTATTTCATCCATTTTTATTTAATAATTATATTTTTTTTTTGTTTTTTAAATTTTCTATAAATATGGTTTATTTATAATTAATTTATATTTATACATATATACATATTATATATGATTTCATTTATTCTTTTTGAATAAATAAATATAGTCTTATAAGAACTTAAAAGTATAGTTTTTTCATAAAATTTTAACATATTATAATAAAATAATATATTCTTTTAAATAAACCTTTTTTTAATAAAAACATCATTAATTTATTCAAAATTTTATTATTATTAAATACTAAATGTTGTATTATTTAATCCTTCGATCACACATAATGTTTTAAATTTCTAAAAGTCAAAAATAATATTTTTCAAAAATTAAAACAATTATATTAAAATATATTATTGTTTTAATTATAACATATATTAATAGTAAATTTCAATTCTCAAAAATTATACCTTGTTTAGAAAATTAGTATTTTATAAAAACTTATTAACATAAATTTTTATTATTAAAATTTAACACAAATTTAGAAATTTGTTTTCTTAAATTAAAATTAACATTGAATTAATAAAAATACTAATAAAATATATTAATGTTTTATCTCAAACTCATAATGTTACAAAACTAGTTTTTGAAATAATTTGATATGCGTGTCTGTTGGAATTGATTTCTTAATGTGAATTTGGGAGCACTTTTCATGTAAAACCTTGTTTTGGATCTTTTTGGTGTTTTATAAATTGTACAAAGTGTATATATAATTTTTCAAGTGGTGTGAATCATGTTTTCAATGGAACTTATGGTGAAAATGGGGTCGGGTGTAGGTTTTTAAAGGGAAATGCATAATTTATAATGTATGGGTTTTTGTGTATTTCTAAATGTAAATTACAAATGGTTAAAATAATGGAATGCATGTTTTGGATTTGGTTCTAGTTTATGTGATGATTTGAAATGGAATTTTGAAATGGCTAAATTGATTATAGGCTTTTCTTTTAGTATTTTCAACGGGTTTTATGAGTTATGTAAGTAGTGTGTCATTAGTGGAAACCCTTGATGTGTTATTTTGAAATGTTTTATAGATTTTTTAAGTGTTTAATTATTTTATTAAATTATTTGTGTCGTGTGTTGGAACTCTCTACTATGGTTTTTGGATATGGAAGTCGAGGTATCGTATTTGTACATGCATAGGGTAAGGCATATATCTATGCCCTCTCTGTCTGTATTCTCTCATGGTGTGGGGAATATGTGAAATGCAGCTAGGGGGTATATATATGTTAAAAAATGAATGTGCGTGTATGCCCCAAGTATCGGTTTGAGTGCTTGTCTACAAATAGTGACATTTATGAGGTAGGTCCCCTATTTCAATGCCTTTAATTTGAATTTCATAATTTCATGTTTGTTTTAAATATATTTTTTACATTTATGCTATATACACATGTAGAAAATCTGGTTGCGGTATCTAGAAATGATTATTCCTATTTTTAGAAATTGAAATGTATTTCTAATGCCATTGGTCATAAGTGGCATTTATTTAATATTGATTTCCTATGGGGTTTTGAATTTTTCATGAGTATTTTTAAAGGAGTTTTACATTCTGAATAGTTAATTTTAGAAGTTGTTACCTTTATGTAATTAAGCATGTTTGGAACCTTAATAATGTTTTATTAAAAATGAAAACTTTTCTTGAGGATGGCCCCTTGGTGTTAGAAAAATATTTTTATGTAGAATGTGTTATTATGTGCCTAATGTTAAGACTTATGCATTGTGTGACATGAAATAGGGGGATTTCACTTGAGGAGGAATAATGATGGTGAGAGGTTGAGTGAGTTTTTAATGAATAATGATTTATATACATAAATGTTTACATGATAAAGAAAACTCACCACCACATGGAATATAGCACTGTGGGAAACCAAGTTATCTATGTGGGTGAACTTGTACTATTACTCTAGATGACACGTTAGGGGTCGATCCCTATTTTGTATAGCATCATTGGTGAAACAACACTAACTAAACATATAAATTGTGGAGGGTCATGGTTTTTACGCCACCGTTATAGAGGGTCATGGTTTCTAAGACACGCTTTCTAAGGGTCGTGGTTTCTCAGCCAATTTTCACCCAGGTACGAGGTATCTAGGGTCCCACTTGTTCTATATAACTATAGGGATTACCCATGGTGCTCATTTGTGATATGGTACTTGTGAGGTAATTTCAATTGTAGTCGTTTCTTAATTGATGTCATGTTTTTGAAAACCATATTTTAATCTAAATTGGTTTCCTTTCAATTTCGGAAGTTAATGCATGCTTGGAACCTATTTTTAAAATGTAGTGGGAGATAAATTCATTACATGAAAATGAAAACTTGCGAGTTGAACATGAAAAGAAAGGAAAACATTATTTTACTGTATCTTTTTTTAAAAACTAGCATGATTGGATTTCTTAATAAAGGCAGGGCATAAAACAAGGTTATATTTTGGCATTCGTACAACACATCTCAGTGACCACGCCTGCTTTATTTTTCTATTGTGGTTTTGAGTCTTGGATCTCTCTTAGAGAGAGTGCGGTTTAGGTTCCGTGGTAACCCATGGGGTCACTTGAGGTATGTCACGTTGCTTTGTTTATTTCTTTTCCCCCAGAAAAGTTGTCATATTTGTTTTCACTTATTTATCGTTTTGTTCATTTTATGATTATTTATCTATATTGGTTATGGGAAAAATTGTTCCCAACAGGCCTGTTTGATGCTCGACACTAGTTTTCATCCCGTGGGGATCAGGAATGCCCTTTGGGCCAGGTCGCGGACCGGCTCAGGTGACCTGTTTCGGGTTGACCCGGCTCAGTTCGTGATAGTACATATTCATGGCCAATACTTTAAATTCAAATTTTATGGGGAAGGGTATGTATAATATTATATTCAAAAACATTATAATCATGTATACTATGGATACTAACATAATTATTTTATGATAAATAAAATCTACTTTGAGGAGATAAAGAATATTAGAAAAGAAGGTGTCTAGTTAAGATGATTACCTCTTTTTTGAAACAAAAAATTTTGATCTCCTCTGCTAAGATCTATGGGTGGTCTCCTGGGAGAATTATATCCTATATAATTTTTTGAGGGATGTTTATAAGATTAATTTTTATATATTTTTAGATCTATAGATGTTAATATAGTGTGAATAAGTGAGGTAGGAGGAGTCACATTATAATTGAGGCAGGGGCACTTTAGGAGATTCAAAAAAGATTAAATTATAATAATTGAATTATAAGGAAAATGCAAGAAATGGAAAGATTTTATAAAATAACGTAATATAGGGTTGCAATAAAATCAACAAATATTCTTTCGATAAGTTTTAATGTCATTATAAATCTAATAATTCTGATTTTCATTTAGTTAACTAATGACAATTTTGACTATGGTAATTTTATTAACATTAATGTTTTTAAATTTTTACATACAAGGTGAATGTTGTCCCATAAACTTCCAATTTATAAAATTTTAGACCATTTCATATTCACCATGTATTTTTATAGATGTATTTTTATTTTTAAATAATTGAAAAATATATTATAATGTTAAAATATTGTTTTTTTTTGATTTTAAAATATTCATTTATATTGACTTAAAATACATAATGTCAAATTTAAAAAATTATTATAATATTTTTAAATTACCATAATAACTCATATTAGCTTATAAAATCAATGGGACACCATAACTTACTGAAATTATATACCTTTTAATAATTTCAAAATCGTTAATTTTAGTTTTTTAACTAATGAAATAAATAATGTTTCGGTGTTGTGTAAGAATTTAATGTATTTATATAAAACCTAAAATTTATAAATGAATTAATATCATGAACATATTTTTATTATTCCCAAGCTTACTATTAATATTTACTCAAATGTATTTTTTTTTTGTGACATTTTAACACATATTTGATGTTTAAAACTAAGAGAGTGACATTTTGTAACATTCTTGAATTTAAATAATATATAATACATTTTTATTAAAAAGTATCTATTATAATAATAAATATATAGAATAAGGTTATGAGTTTCAAATTAAATTCATAAAAAAATTATTAGTATGGAAAATTATTTACTTATCTCATAATTTTAATATAGTTTAAATTTAATTAGCCCATATTGAGGTGGTAAATTTTAACATTATTAATATAAATATTAAAAAAATTAAAAGGGGTTTTTAAACAAATTTGAACACAATTATTGTAAATATTTAATAAATTTTATCTAATTAAATTCATATGAATGGATAAATTTAATTGTACGGTTAGCGTAATATTATGTGAAATATGAATTATTTTAAAAAAATATATATTTTTATGCAAAAAATGGATTTATTTCTATGAAATTATTAGAAAAATATTTGAATGGAATTTAAAAATTTATTACAAGTAAATATTATATAAATTTCCATAAAATCATCCTACAATAGTGATTTGTATAGTTAATTTTTATAAAATCACATATACATACAAAAACAATTTTCATAAAAAACATAACATTAATTTTAAAAAAAATTGTGTTTTTAATTATAAACGTTTTATTACTAATGAATTCATTTTATAAATGTGTAGAAAATATGTTTTTCATAATTTTTTATCTTTATTCATAGCCATCAATCCCTTTTTTTGGTAATAATGAATAGATAATATTTGAATAATTTTATGTGGTTCGTCTAGACTATCTATATTGTGTAACACAATATTTCTACGAAATCAAATTATTATAGACAAATACTTCATTAAAATCTCAAGGTTGTTACATTATATAATCTATAAAATTAATTTCAACCTTGAATTAGCTACTCAGATATAAAAATATGAGGATACTTTTACCTCATCAAATCTATGGTTCCCCATACATCTTCCTCAAATTGGTGGTTTTTCCAAAAACATTGACCAGTCGAGTGGTCTTATTTATAAAATTTCTCAATATGATATAAAATTTATATCTTTTATTATTCAAAAAAAGATATTTCTATAGTGGTATGACCTATGTGATCAGTTCATGTGATTTATCGGGTATGATCTTCATTATGAGAGATTCATAGAACACATTATGAGTTAGAGATAGAATCAGTGGGAATAATAATTGATATGCTACAATTCTTATATGATCATTAATTTCAAAATGTTTTATATAAATAAGGATTATCTTTAAATTCTTTATAAATATCTTCACTATCTTACTAGGAGATATTTGTTGGAATACCTTGTCCATAAATTCATACTCTAGATCACTAAAAAAATTACCAGCATAACTTTTATGTCGACTCTGAGATGCTCTTATGTGGTATTGACCAGTTCAAACCTTATTTGTCTTTTATTTAAATATATTAGATCCTAATATATTTCTATATATCAAATTCACTCCTTCATGTTAGATTTTTTCATTTCATAGCATATAGGGATTCATAAGGATTCACCTAAACTCTAGAGTGAAACCAATTATTTTATGAATATTCATCCGTACAAAGGTATTGATCGAAAACAACATAGAAATCCATAAAAAAATATATCAACATGAATTGTAAATTTTTAAGTTTTATATTATATTGACTATCCATAAGAGGATGAAAATTTGTGATGCAACAAGTATTTTTATCCTAATCCTTAAAAAGACATATGTAGAACATCAAGGTAACCCTATGTTACTAATTATACATAATTAATAGTTTTAAATAATAAAATCATAGAACTTACATAATGCATAATTTATTAATTTGATCAAGTTAAAAATATTATCCACTGTAATTGAATTGTAGTTAATTTTTAAGGTGATCGACTAGAACCAAAACAATATTATAACCTATAATTTTTTTGCCAGTCCAACAATAACATCCATGATGATGGTTTCCCATTTTTATTCTAGTAATGGAAACAGTTGTAACATCTAATTAGACTTATGTCTCTTATCCTTAACTTGCCAACATACCAACCAATGAGAAACATAATCTTCAATATCTATCTACGTCTCATCCCACCAATAATACTACTTCAAATCTCTATACATCATTGTACTTCTATAATTAATAGATAATGAAGAACTCAATGATTAATCCAACAACTACTTCATTAAATATAGTATTGAAGAGACAAATACACAGTTCATGAACCTTATTATTCCATAAATATAAAATTTGAAATTAGTAACATTTAATAGATTATTTTTCATATCTATATATACATTATTTTCCTCTATATTCTTCATATTGTTAAATTGTTGAACACTAATTTTGGAAATATTATAATTCTCCCCTTACTTTAATATTTCTTGATCCATCCTTTGGTTGCTAATAAATATAAGATCTTTTTTAATCATCATAATATAAAATCTATAATTATCCTTTCAACTCAAATTATCTTACACCTTGTTCAATATCCTTGGGTGGTAATGTATATAGGATTAAAAATAAATAATTATCTTGAACCATCATCTTTGATCATGTACAACTCTCTTTGAGTGAAAATAAACATTTAATTTATTATATCATTATATATGTAAATTCTTTCTTAATAAAGATAATGAATATATATATTTAATATAAATATTAACATATTTAACTCCAAATTGTTAGTTTGATAATTGTTTTCGTGGAATATCAATTGCCATAAGGTATGTGATATAACCATATAGTAATTCATGAAGACACTTCCCAATCCGTTATATTTTTCATTAGAATAGATAAAAAACCAATTTACATTGTAGGGTACAATAATCAGAGGTGCACTAACAAGTATTATCATTAGTTATTTTAAATATTCCTCCGCATCATTAGTCCAAAGGAACTTTTCTCCCTTCTATGTTAACATGTGGATTGGGTCTTAGAGTCATCCAAAATTCTCTAAACAATTGATGCTAATATACATCTAAACCAAGTAAACTAAGAATTTATTTTATAGTGATTGGGAGGGTCCAATGTTCAAAACCCTCATTCATTTAGGGGAATAATGATATATTCTCACTTTAAATTTTATAGACATTCAATGAAACATTCCAAGTCCAAAATTTACTCATGGTAAATTTTTCAAAAAGCTTCGCATTCCCCAGATTATTCTTTATATTCAAAAAGTGATCCTCAAGATATAATTATCCATTTTAATATAATAGAATATCATCTATAAAAAATAAAAAAAATAACCATGGTAATATAAAATTAATATATTAATAAAATACATGACGATAGTGGGGGAATTAGTAAGAAAAAAAAAAGAATCATTATAAATTCATAATGTATATACCTTATATGGAATTTAGACATGTGTGTATCATCCCTCTTTACTCTGAATTGGTGATATCTAAATTGAAGATAAATCATAAAAAAATTATTTATCTCCACCTATTTGAAAAAAAAAGTCATAAATAGAGGGTCAGCGATACATGTTCTTGATAACGATCTTGTTATGTTATCGATAATCAATGGACAATCACATTGATCAATCATTATTCTTAAAAAATAAGTGCACCGTAAGGTGATTCTCTTGGATGAATGAATTCAAAATCAATATTATCCTATAGTTTCTTATTCAACTCTTGTAACTCAATCGTGGTCATTCTATATGTAGTCTTTGAAATAGGTGTAGCATCATGCATCATTTCAATTGAAAACACAACATAATGATTTTTGGATGACCAGACAACTATTCTAAAAACAAATCAACGAAATCATGTAAAATAGGAAGATATTTTATGTATAGTTTCATCCAAACCATGGAAGTTAAATTACCCTTTTTACAGGAATCTTGACCCATATAATGGATTAAATTTCCATCGGATGTTAATTTTTGTCATCATATTGACAGAAAATCCTTGGTTGGTATAGAATATAAAACATAAATTAATTTCTTTAAAAATGATCTTCTATTTATATATTATGATCCAATTCAGTCCCAAAATGAAATTGATTTCATCTAGAATAATATTAATAAGATTTTTAGGAAACACATTCCAAAAAACATTAACTTGAGAAATATCATACTATTGGGTTTCTATCATCATACCATTATTGGTTTTTATGATTAAATTAAAAATTAATTTTGAGGTTGTAATATGACACATTTTAAAAAGAAATTATATATAAAATAGTGGTTAGATCTAGAATCATGTAACACATTAGAATTTCCAAATTGGATAGTATGTGACCCTTTCACCAATTTGTTATTATGCCTCTCATAAAAAATAGGGACCGTATGTAATGTTCCTTTGTATCTTTTAATAATAGTTTGTTGATGTCAATCATCACTATTATCCCTTGGATTTTGAACTTGATAGCATAATTCCCAGGCACAATGAATTTTAAACACTGGAATGTTAGTGGTGAATATTTCTATGTATTTGTATCATTTTATAACCTCATCCCATAACATCAGAATTAGAATTCCTAATGACCATATATTTTATATTTGTAACATTTAATATAACCTTTATTTAAATTTAATGTATGTCTTTTTCTAAATTTTGAGAATAAAGGAAATATTATCTTCTTCTTTCCATGTTATTTATAATTTCATTTGAATCTCATTTTTTTTCTGTCAAAACCATTAGATTACAGGGTAACTATGATCTCTATCTCCACCCTGATAGTCTATCAAATGAATTATAAAAATATACTACAGTACCTTATGGGTAATTTTATTTTGTGACTTGGTTTTTAGCCACTTAATACATAATAAATCATACTTTTAAGTTGGATGATAGTACGAGAAGCAAAACTCACATGTCTTATAAAATTATCCCAATAGGATACAAAGAAAATCACCATCCTTCTCATTAAAATAAATAAATTCATTCACCACTATTTTAAAAATAATATGAGAAAACTAATTATTGAGAAATAATTTCTTAAACACATCCCACTCCATAGAAACAATTTCTCACTATTTCGTTATGTTAATGATAATATATCACTATTGATCTTCATAATAATTATAATGATAAAAACCAGAATGAAATTATCATGTTTGGAATAGTGGAGAATGAAAAATAACTTTTCATCAGTACTAATCCATTACTTAGTGATCAGGTGTTCAGTGGACCCACTAAAATTCGTTGGACATTATCCCATGAAGAACATAAAGGAACGTCATTCTCTCTATTATCATTTGGATGCATAGTGTGATTCATAATTTGAGAATGTTGTGTGAGAATAACTACTGGATTTTTTAATTCAAACTCGTATAACATTTGGTTACATTGGAGGAAAATCATTTCATAGTATAGAACACTGTTAGTTATGATGATTCCCTTATATTTCAACCACTAACTATAACAAAAAACATAATGTGAGAAATAATAATCATGGTGGGAAACTAAATAATCAAAAAATAATTTAAATAATGGATAAATTTTAATAATTTCAACCATAGAACCTTATATTTAACCAAGGTTATTTGGGATAATTAAAATAAATTAGGATTTTATCATCTATTTATAATTTTTATTATTTATTTTGCTATTGTTTTATCATCCTAGTTTCCAATGGTTAACTGGACCATTCACTACAACCAACTATAAAACACCACACATTTTTTAAATATATATTACATCTAAATAGATGACTATTCATTAAAAAGCATAATGATACAAAAAATAATCACATAGGTCTATTATCATTAAAATTTTGTAAACATAAATAACTGGGTCATAATAGTTCCACATCATCTCCCACATAGATTTTCATTACTATCACCCTTCTTACACATATCATACATAAAACCTTTTATAATAACATGGAAAAAATGGGGTGATTTTATTCTCAATAATGGAAATGGGAGATATAAATGATCATTTTTTAATTACATAATAAATAGGGTGTGATAACATGATCATAAAATTTAAAAACCATTACAAGTTGTTATAGATCATAATCACAAGTCATTGAATAAACTGTGGTATTTAACAACACATGATTCATAATGTTATTAAAAAACATGATCCATGAGATTATAATGGTGAAAAAAAGACAAGGGATAATTGAATATACATAAGAAAAAATACTCATTCATTTCTCAAATGATTTAATGATAATCAATTATAAAGATGCAAAATTATTCTTAAATGGATGATATGGAAGTACAATTGAAGGTTAAAAATATATGCAATGGTAAATCAATATATGTCAATATTAATAAATGTGTTTTAAGTGTTAGTTCATAAATTAGTGTACCTTGAAATCCTAATATTGAGAAGGATCTGTTGAATGATTCTCGTAGCTTGACCTTCTCCATCAACCTAGAGAGCATAAATATGTATCACAATCTTTGATATAACTACTTGTGGGAAAATATAATGATATGGATAATAGAATATGAATCAATTTCACTTTTATTTCATAAATTGTAGGCAAAAAGGAAAAACATTAGGGGATTATACATCCATTACCCTTTCCAACATGGAAAGTGAAAAACATCACTATAGATTTTTTAACTACTATCATGAATTAACATTATTGAAATAACTCTATATGGCGTGTGATGGATCATCATAAAAATAATTACCTCCTATTTTCAATTCTAATGGACTTATAACTCAATAAAAATTCAATTATATCCATTAAAAAATTTATGAGGGCGCATGTAACACCATTGTCCACTATTTTCAATCAAGTTCTAAGGCTTAACTCCATGATTTGGAAGATTATACAACATTCTCTAAACATAGTTTTTCACAACATTACAGTGTATCCCCTCCAAACTACTGATCAATCATAGTGTAATATTTAGACACATGAATGTATCATGGGAGAACACATGGTAGACATCAAAATAAGATGGGCTCAAGAATATATTCTTTTGGAATTCGTATGAGGTAATGAATTCCACTCAAGATTCCATGTGGCTAAATATGATTAAATTTATGGGATTATATGTAGAATAATTTAAAATTGTGATAAATTTTCTGAAAATAAGTTACTAGTACCCAATATGGTTAATTAAATGATATAAAGTCTTATAATCATTCAGCAACACATTATGAAAACGAAAAGATAAAATAGGAGCTATGTTTGCTGTAATTAAAGAGTCATGGTGTTTGAATTTGTAGATAGATTACATCTAAAAAATTTCAATAGAAAATATTCATGACATTTTGGATGAATAGAATGAATTTCCCTAGGTACGTCATCACCTATGATATTCTTGATCTCATAAGAGTTGTGGCACGTCTACTAGAAATACCACAAATCCTATCTAATGTATTTGAGGTTTTGAAATTATCCATCTCGAGTAATTACATACCAGATACCTCACATGAAGATAACTTAAAGATAATAAATATACAAAATGATCTCTCTTGTAAGGATCAACTGGTGAAAATTTAGGATTGTAGACACCATGTTGTATGCAATAATATGACTCACCAAGTTCAAGTACTATGGGGGAACCATAAGAATAAGGAGTCGACCTTAGAACCAAAGTATGCGATGAAGAAGTAGTACAATATCATGATATAACCATAGTATGTATAAAACAATTTCAAACCAAGTTGATTCTTAAAGGAGGTAAAAGTGTAATTATGATAATTATATCAATTGAATTTCACTATTTTATATAAATGTTTAATATTTAGTAATTTATTATTATATAGTTCAAAAAAGTATATATCAAAAATAAAAAAAATTATGTTAATTTGTAAATTAAATTTATAAAATAAAAGTGTCTATATGAATTGAAATTATTAACAAGGGGTAGAAATTCGAAAAATAGAAAACTAAAATACTAAAATTGGCATATTCACAATCAACTCAAATAACCATGCTCATGAACACTAATTTTTAATTGAATAAAAATATTAGAAATGTAATATTCATTCTAAAAATATAAATAAATATAACCCTGATAAAAAAATTAGTTAATTAAGAATGAATAAAATATGAGGTATTTATTGAAATACGGAAACCCATATGACCATTACTAATCTCGTCATAGGAATAGTGATATATACATTTAAATAGAAATATATCATTTAGGAATAGAAACATTTTAGTTGAAATACTAACTTCACATATGGAAGATTAATGTTATATTTAGTTTCCTTATTATATGAAAATATGGCATTTTTATTCTGTGCTTCTTGTAAATAAATGTTATAAAAAAGATAAAATAAGGTTTTATATTATTATAAAACATATATGTTTTATTTTCATTTTTATATCAACTATAAATATTTACAATAAATATTATTTTCATGAAATGAGTTTTTAAATTATTATTATTTATTTTTATAATTATAATGTAATTGGATGAGACTATAAGTAATTTTACAAACGGTTAGAAATGTGATCATAATATTAAAATTTTTATTTTCCAAATAAGTAAGTACCTTATTTAAATATTATATTTATCTTAGATAAAAGGTTATTTTCAAAAAAAAATATTTCATATTTAAAACCGTAAACATCAATAATTTTTTTTTGAATTAGTTCCCGAAAATAGTTGAATTTTTCTGAAGAGTGAAAATCCGAAAAATTTGACATTTTGAATTTTAATTTATATAAATTATTATTTTCATAAGGGGTGATATAAAAACCAATATTTTTTAACTCAAATAAAAAATTTACTATATATATTTTCTGGAATCATCACGGGTAGTAGTCAGGATCTAAAATAATAAATTAATCAATATAGTATTAAAAGTCACCCCACTTCCTTATAAAAATATATTTATTTTTACTTATATTGTTTATGCCTGGGAGAATTCCTAAACATAGAATAATTATCTCCTAAAATATTTCAATACATCAGTAGATGACATGTAATTCTAAAATATGCATTCCCAAATTTAATTATTGTGTATTTCAATATATGATATTCAATTTTTAATATTCTCAAACATTTGCTTCCGAATTATTTTAATCTTATACCTTCACCTAATCTACCACATATAGATTTAAATAATTACTATAGTTTAATGAATATAATATAATGATATTTTTTAATAGGATTCACATATTTTATCCACCCTTGATTTAATTCTATATTGAAAACATTTTACAAAATATTTTCAGTTCACTACCTTATTTAAAAATTCACATCATTTTCTACCCCACTATGTAGGATGGTCATAAGAATTTTTTTATTGTTAAATAAGATGCTAAAATTTATATAATAACATATTTAATGTTTTTAATTGTATTAATAATCATTTAATTAAAAAAACAAATTATTGTTTTAGATGGTTGGTAAAGCCACGTAAGTGATGTTACTGTATAACAGTAAATTTTTTTCTAAATGAATCTTCCTAATATCATAAAAAATATAGTTAATTTAATTAATTTAAATTTCTATAATTATGTGAATATTATTTCATTTTACTTTATTATTTTTTCTAATTTCTTAGAATCTTAAATAATTATCCACAATTGATCCAGGCATGAAATCAAGAAATGAACTCCCTTGAAAAAGATAAATCAAACATTATATATCATTAAAATAGTTATAAATGAACATACTATAATTAATTTAAATACAATAAAAATATAAAGGATTATAAATAAAGTAATTAGTGATTTTAATATTATTAGTCTAGATGTTATGAGAATGAATAGAATGATTTTGGAACCTATTTTAGGGGTCTTTTTGAAGAACTACATAATATTAAATTAAGAGTCTTATCACTTTTCATCAATTTCCATATCTATTGTTCTTATCTACTTCTATTATATTTTTAATTTATTTTATAAATGAATATACTTTAATTAATTAAATTTCCTTAATTTATATATATTAATTTAAATGGTTACCATTCCTTTTTTTGTAAAGAAAACCTAGATAATTGGAACTTATTTGTTTCTATCCTTGATAAAGACCCAGCCCATAAAATATTTTAAACAATATAGGATTTCTAAAATTAATCATTTTAGTATATTTGATACTTCTTATTTCTTTACTTGTTTTTTTATTATTATTATTATTTTAAATTAGAACTTTTCCATATGGATAACTCACTTTTATTGGATAAAAACAAAGTTGTAAAAGTTTGATGTATGAACTTAGACAAAAAACACTATAAATGAGAGAGAAAATATAATATGGAAAATCATTGAACCAACTAAGATCAATATAGGTCACCCCTTTATTTAAAATTACATTATCTATAGAATTGGATGCATGATGTGTATATGATATTATAATGTTAAATGATGACATATTTTACATGAATTAAGCAATATAGAATTTGACATCCAAGAGAGGTGAATGTTTTAAATTTGGATAGCTTTACCAGATTGGTAGAATCCCAATATTTCAAAAACAAATCACATATATCATCGCTAAGGATTTTATCATAAAGAGATATAGTATAACTACATTCCCCATCCAGACAACACAGTATGTCATTATTGTGATTTCAGAAAATAGATCAAAAGATATATTGTCTTGACTACTCTATTGAACCTATATATAACCTTCAATTTATATATCCAATTAAATGAAGATAACACCTGACCTGGAATTTTATAAAATTAATATAAAAGTTAACATCAATTTTAGGAATCTTAAGTATGTTAAAATCATGAATATTATTTTTATATTGACCATTTTAATGATAATAAATTTTTTTCACTATAATGAAAATCTAAATATGACAGATTGATGAGTAAAGGGATAATGTTCATAATTTTTTTTCGTACATATTCCAAATTACATGAACCGTTTATCCTCATTCTGAAATGAGAGGTTTGGAAAGGAATAGATATAATGTGGTTATGAGTAATGATTTAAAATGAGTATAACTAAAACTCATCATAAGAATATTCACACAATGTGGCTAGAAATAACATACCATTTAGATTATTAAATGCCACAAACCAAGAATAACTGATTGAGATATTCCCATTTTTATTTAATAGAACACATTTGAAGTATAGATAAATTCATATTGATTACAGAAACACATATTCTTGGAGATTAACGTATGTCAATCACAATATAAAGATTAATCTGAAGGATAAGATCCACTTCTTATTTAGTGATACAATTAATGTCCTCAGGTGTCTGGTAGCCTATCAATTATAAGTACTTGTGTGTTTGGGTGGGGAATAATTTTATTGGAGTCTGGAGGTGATATTCCCATTGGAAACCATCTCCCAAATTATATTTTCTTCATCAGTAATGAAATTTTCAATGAAACCCATTTAAATGATCTCCATAAGAAAAAAAATCTAAAGAAGCATCCATTTTCACCTTTATTGAGGCATCCATATATGAAAAGTATCTTGAGACATTAATAGGATTTACATAGGTTTACCCATGCATATTGTTATGAAAATAGATGAAGTAGGATTTCATATTAACCTACTAATGTAAATAATTTGAATGGATTGAAATATAGGCTATAAGAGTATGCCAAATAGAGGAATCCATATAGTTAAAATTTATATGGTTAATATTGTATATAAATATATATCTTTGAAATCCAAGACACTCTAATTTATAAATATTAAGTTACCCTATAAAATAGTCATTCAAATAACGATTAAAATTTCAAATATTTTTTATAATAAGACATCCCTTATCAAATGGTTGATATCATTATTTCCATGGGAATTAGTGACCATTAAATTTAATGTTATTATATTCCTTGTAAAATATTTTATGGATATAGGGATATAATTTATATGAATTTTTGGACATTTATTAATCATAAAATAACAAAAATATATTAAGTAATGAAAACATTCACAATACAAACTCTGTCATCCATTTAAAAAGATTTTACTTTTAAATAATTCAATTGATTTCTAACCATAAATAAAATATGAGTGAAATGAAAAGTATTAGGTGTTTCTCAAAAACAAGGCAAACAAGGAAGTTTAATGGTAACACACATTCTCTAATTCAAATGTCATTAATGATATCCACATTTCATTCTACATGTTTTACGATAACAATGTATAATTTTTTAAAATTATTTGTTATCTTGAACCCTTTTTATAAAAATTTAGATCAAATTTTCTAATCAGGATGTTTATCTCTTCTAATTATATGAAAATATTTATCTGATAATCATATAATACATTAGTGGGAGAATCTATACCTCTAGAATCTCTTATTTGTTTAATATTTTCCCTCTACCGTATTCTGAATAACTATACTAATATTTCCTTCTTCAAGAGAAAAACATGATGGTTATTAGAGGATATATATGTCTAAACCTCTATCACTTGTGACGAATAACCCAAGTAATCCATTGACAACCACTAAAATATAGTCATAAATTATAAGTATTTTGACCGAATTGATGAATGATGCAACAAAAAAATCTTCTAAGGACCTTAAAAGTAATATGTTATCCATCATATCAAAATATTTTTTAATTAACATGTTTCAATGCTATGTTGGGTCAAATTTTGTTTTCTGAGAAGGATGAAACATTCGGAAGCATTGATGATGTAGAATTATATAGTTATTAATTTAATGACTCTAAACTAATTTGAGGAAAAAATAATGAAAACATGTTAGAAAGTTTGATAAGAATAATGTTTTCAATTATTACACAAATAGTATCAAAAAGTAACATAGAACTAAAAGATGATTTTTTTTGTATTATTTACATTTGGGATAATAATATTAATTGAGAATTAGTTCCCTGAGTGAGATGAACACCATTTAATATTTAATTAATTGTCCACAAACACCTTATTACATGACTTATCAAAAGGGTAGGAAAAAGAATTAGTGAATCTATCTAGATCTAGAAAACACCCTATATTGAAATCAATTATAGCTTCCCTGATCCCAAAGACAAGAGTAATCAGTGTAAATTTGTATTATACTATTGATTTAAATGTATGGGGATAATTGTAGATAGTAAATTAAAGTTAGTGGTGGGTCTATTAATGTTATTACTATATAAGGGGATAACATGACCAGTTTTCCCATTAATAATATCTAAGAGAAAAATGTCATCATTAAGAATGGGAAAAGTCTTTCTAACAATCATGGATTTTTAAATAGAGTTTAAAAAATATAATTTCGTTTAAAAATAAATAATGTATTTTAAATTTAATATTTCTATATGCATGTGATACTTTTGGTTTAGATAACTACTAATATAATTGGGGATCATATTTTCATACTTAATACCTATAGAGGAATCACTATAACTATTTTTATATATAAAAATATAAATATAGGTTTCAAGATGATTAATATTACCTTCAAGAAAACTAAAAGGATATCTACTAATTTCTTTTAATCTACCTATGAGTAATTTATTCTAGAAAACAAAATCCAAAGCATCACATTTTTATTTAGGAGAACACCATATATACAGAACTAGGTTTTTATATTTGTGAATAAAAATTGAATAATTTTTAAATATGAACTTAAATGGTGGTTCTATGTGTATTTTAACAAGGTTCACATAAATTGGGAGGTTATTTGAAAATAATATTACAATGGAAAATCATGAAATGGAGGCCAAAATGTCAAGGGAGACTTCATCGACAAAATCCCATTCAAGTTAGTTGGTCACCATTTTTGAGACAATTTTTCTATACCAAGGGTATTTATCAACAACCAAATTTACTTCAAATTTTTTTATATGTTCAATAAAATATTGGAATTATCTTATTTATTTATAATCATTCATCATTATAATATTCTCATATATGATGAGAATAATATTGAAATCTATTACGAGAAATAATGGATATTTGACAGTGCCACAAAAATATAGAATATTTTCCCAAAACAAATCCATCTATTAATATTTATATTAATAATATTTGAGTGAAAAATATTTATCCCTTTACATTAAATTATAACCAAGAGTTACCATGTGATCTATTGAGGGGATAAAAGAAATACCTCCCATAAATGAGTGAGAAAGAACCGAAAGTATATTTATCTCATTGGATGAATGTTTTCTAATTGAATGATAGTATCATCTGTTTTCACGAGATTAAATCATCAAGGAAGAGACATTTTTATGTTTAGATAATCCCAGAAAATATGCATTGTTCTTTTGAATTAAAATCTTAAGGTAAGTGGTTGATTCATGTTTTAGAAGGACCTGATAGTTCCATAACAATAACCTCAATTATATTTGTGTTTGGGGTTGGGTCTCCCTTTTTTCACTCCCCTTGAATTATTATTCAAAAATATTTCTTGATTGGACTCATATTTTTCATATATGAATCCATGATTTCAAAACCTTCTATATATCCATCATCTGGATTACAATGATTCACATCATCATTTGAGGATAGAATACTACTAACCATAATTAATTTATGATCCACAAAATAAATCATAGACCTTACATTATCCTCTAAAACAAAACTTGTTTTAATGGGATCGAAAGAGATATAATTTTAGTTGTTTATCACATAAGTTTCTGACTCATTGAGTGTAGTTTATTAATTGTTTAAATTCCTATCCACAATTATAATAATATTTTCAACTGATGTCAGTTTCCCATTTGAATAATAGATTTCCCCTTGTAGTTTTCATCAACCAACAAATCACCATGGTTATTTATTTGAACCAGTGTGATAGCATCTTGGGTGTTCTACACATGGTGCTCTACAAGATCCAGTATAATTACTCCTCCAGAATCCATGGTTTTGTTTGAAGCTAATGTTCCATTTATAGGAATGTTATCATGATGAGAAAAAGTTATTTGATATTGTTAGAATGAAAAGGTTTGAAATCCTTGAATTGATTAATGAATTGAAAATTATTACCATTTATAAGAGATTCAAGATGATTGTTTATGTAATCATAATTTTTAATGAGTTTTATCATGTATTAAATACTCATAATTTAAGAATCTCCCATAGTTTTTGGAGGAATTATATTGTTCAATTATATGCATGGAACATGTAGATTATAATTCTTTTTTAACATCTCCTAATTAGGAACTCATTCATTTGACTAAATAGGTTTGGTTATGTGACCCCAAAATTTCCATCGTGTATGTCAGAGGATTCCAACTAGTAGAGTGGGTATAATGATATAGTTTGAGACAATACTCCCTAGATCATTGTTATAATGTTGTAGAAATAAAAAATATATGAAATATCAGTGTAATGGAAATAGAGGATTGTTATATCATACAACTTGTGAGAAATGTTGGAAAATAATAAACTAATAATATTGAAGCATGTAATGATAAGTAGGGATTCATATTAGTTAAAATAACTACACATAATAAAACTAAAAAAACCACCTAACACAAATAGACTCGAAATACTATAGTCCAAGATGCAATGTCAGACACAACACTAAACACATTCCCATTAAACAAGAAACAATCAACAAAGGGATTCCATGTCCTTGTCTAAACCTACATCCATGTAATATTATTAGGTTCCCAATGGTGACCCAAATATGGTGTGAGTAAAACTCTATAGGATAACACCATCGTGTGTAAACTATACTAGTATGATAGAACGTTCGCTGAATAAGGTAATTAATAGGTATACTGATTAATCAATTAAATAAAATAAAAAAATAAAACACCTTTGAATCAATTGTAGAATTTCATTGAGAATGTGACACTACCATGTGAACAATATCCATATACCCATGGAATAATAAATAAAAGGGGGAAATACCTCAATATAATGATTTACACCTCCAATAAAAGCATTAAATATAAGCACTCTAGTGCCAACTGCGATAATCAATCCTTATAAGAATTTCAGAATCACTATGAAATTATCTATTATAAAAATTTTAGTATAACATCGAATTTTTACCATACATATAATTTACATTAATTTTTTGGAATACATAAAACAATACATAAACAGGCTCTCGAATGATCTATACGTTTAGTTCCTTTTGAAACACCGAAAAAACCATTAACTTAGTGAAATATCTTCAATGTTTCTCACAAATAACCCCCCTAGAAATTATACTTAAAAACATTCTTCCTTATTTTGTGAACATGGAATCAGGTTCACCCATAACGTTGTGAAAATGTAATCAAGTTTACACAAAAACATATGGTCATGAATCTTGGTCCATGCATAATATTTGGAACATGTAATCAGGTTTACACAAAACGTTATGAATACATAATAAGGTTCATTCATAACATTGTGAACATGTAACTTGGTTCATGCATAAACTTATGTGTATTCATCCTGTCTATGCATAACATTCTAAACATGTTATCAGGTTCACAAATAACATTTATACTTATTATTAATCCATAATTAACGAATGCATTGGGGAGAGATATAGGTGCCACCTATCACATAATATGTGTTCCCCAAAATTATATACAATAATCATGTCATAAACCATGGAATGAATTGGGAATCATAAAAATTTCATGACATAATTACCTATGAAAAATAGATATGTATCATTATCATTTCATCATAGCATAACCAATGAAAATAAGTTAGTTTTAAAATCATATAATCTTTTGAAGAGAAACATGTGTCATAAGCATCATTTCATGAAAACATAAATCATTCAATAAAGAAGATGAATGGAATATTTGGATAATTTACCAAAATGGAATGAGTAACATCAATGGTAGAAATATTATATGGGATATAATTTTAAAATACATTCTAAAAACATTTCATGAGGAGAATATCCTTTCATTTTGAAAAATGTATCATTAAAACGTAAATCCTTTTGAAAACCAATTTCATTGAAAAAATTTTAAAAATAGGGAATGAAATATTGAATTAATTTTGAAAAATTATTTCCTTGAAAACATAATAAATAAGATTCAAATCATTTTTAATATCATTTCCCAAGAAAAAATAAAAAAGAAACACGAAAACATTTTGAAATCTATTTTCCTGGAAAACATATGAAATAATCACGAAAATATTTTTAATACCATTTTCCTTGAAAATAATAATAAAAAATATAATAAAATTCTCATATCATTGAAATCAATTTATTTGAAAAAACATTTATGCATATAATGGATTTTTTAATAAAAGTTATTTTTTTAATATAAATATTTTGAAAAAAATTCTTCATTGAAAACAATTTTAAAATCCAAAAAATTATAAAATATTATGAAAAATAATCTTTAAAAAACATAATATTGTAATATTAAAATGGATGAATCAAGGAAATGATGGTCATGACGGAGGATAGAGCTTTATATTATAAATAATAAATTTTCACTATAAAATATCAGATAAGTGTTGTGATCGTAAAAAAAGATGATTCCTTTTAAAAAAACATTTTTTTAATATTCAAATACAAGGAAAAATATTTAATATAAACAACATTGGAATATATTTAAACATTTTTTAAAATTTATTAAAAAATCATGATTTTTGGAGGAACAATGATTTCCTACCAAAAGAAGAAAAAAAGATAGATTTTAAAAAAACCATATTCATAACTATATTAGTTACCAAAGAGTGGGAAAAATTGAATTATTCTGTCGACGTAAGCTGAATGTGTATAGGGTAATAAAATTAATGATATTTCATGAGTGATGGATCATAATATTTTATCAATGTAAGCATAATCAATAACAATCTAAATAAATAATGATATTGATTCAACAAAATCTTATCACTTAATAACATTGAGTTATACTCCCCATATAAGAAAATGAAGTTGAATGGAGAATAAAATATAATGAAAAATATATATATCCATGATATAACAAGTTAATTGGAATCAAATACATATTATAAAAGAACATTGGTGTGTAACAAAACATGTGTCTAAGAGAGGGGAAATTCTGACAAAATTACCCTACAAATTTGGAAACATTTGAACCATAAAACCCATGAATAGAAAATATTAATTTAGATATGAAAATAAAAATAAAATTAATTATTATAATCATAGAATAAATTCAAGTTTATTATATCAATAGTACAAAAGAAAAGTGCAGTGAACATGTAATGTATCTCACATATATTAAAAATGAGATGAAATTATGTTACCTTATGTCTTGACTATCCTGATACTCTTAAAAACCTCATTTACAATAAATATAAGTTTATAATAAATTTTATATAGATATAGATTAATATTTATATTACCATATATGGTTTTATTATGACTTTATATTACACTCTTTAAATGATTCAATGTTATAGTTTCACATTGGGTAATATCTTCTTTGTTTTTTTCATGTGTCTTAATTTGTAATATTTTTTTCATAATAAAAATATAATGATTTTAAGAATTTAAAAAATGATATAAATATAATTTATATTAAGTATATATTTATTGATATAAATCAATAGAATATAGGAATATGAAACAGAATAATCCATTTATGGAGACAATAGGTCATACATAAACATAATTGATGTTTTTTTCATTGTAATATTATATAAAAGAATATAAATGAAATATATGATTGTATATAAAAATAATTTCATTAAATTATATTTATTATTTCATATATATCTTATATTTTTACTAAACATAGCCCTAATACATTCACTATATTGTTGGAACAAATCACATCGCTTTGAAGTGGAGGTTGTCCAAACTTCTGCGAACGAGGCTATCATAGTTACAAAAAAATGTAAAGAATAAAGGTATGTTATATATAAATTTTCAATAAGAATAAATTAATTATTATATATATATAATTCCTATATAAATAGTTTTTCCAACATAATTTCCTACCAAGTAAGGTGATAAAAAATATTTGTTTTGTGATGCAGTAGTTTTCTGTACAAGAACTGCAAGTTCATTGCCCATTAGATGGAAGTTTGTTTATTTTTAGGTTGAAACCAAAAAAAACTTCTGATATTGATTATACTATTTTCATTATATTTTCAAGGAATTATAATAATTTAGGTGGTGTATAATGAAAAAATAAAATAATGGAGCTTAAGGAAGGATGTTACCTCTTCTTTGTGTAACTCCTTTTACATTGCACCAAAGGGACTCCTTGGTTGGACTGATGTTGAAATGGAGGATTCAAGGAGTAAAAGAGTTATTTTTTGAAGTTAATTTGGTATATTGTGACATAAATTATGTTTATTGGGAGGCTTGACAAAGGGGGATAGGTGGTGGCCTTTTATAATGGAGGGACATGATAGAGTTGGGATTTTTTGAAAAGAATTGTGTGTTAGACTAGTGTTAATTATTCCAAATGTGTCCAAATATATAATTATATACCATTAGAGGTATATATTCCTCAATATTTCCATAAAATTGTTCTTGGATAATGGGATGGGTCATTTTTCCTTAATGTTATGGTTTTGTCCATTATTTTTCTTAATATTACCTTAATCGCTGTAATTAATTTTTTTCAATTTCACTATTCTTTTTTTGTCCCAAATTATGTTTATATTATTATAATATAATTATTATACTTATTACAACATTTTATGTGTATTTTTTTAAAATAAATTCTCATAATTAACATAATAATGTCTTATTCTAATCAAGTAGATGTGGTAAATGTGGGTTTCAATGTAAGAATTCTCAAAAGTTCATTAAGATTTTATATTTAAATTAAATATAAAAATTATTACAATTAACATAATTGGGTTAAAAAATTTATAATTGATATATTTTTACTTATAAACTATCTTAAAAAAAAATTTAACTATAAAGATAAATAGAACGAAAAAAGTAGTTTTGAAATAAAATTCTCTATTTTTTACTAATCATCCTAATATGATGTCACACAGAAAAATAAAAAATAACCATAAAGTAACATTTGAATTTTGAATTAAAAAAGGAATTTTATTTTATTTAAGTCAATTTATATTAGTTTCTAAAATTAATTTTAACATTATTCTCAAAATGGTATAAAGAACATATTATTTGAACAAATAGTGTCTTTAAAACATATGAAGTGGTCACACAAATTATATATGTAATTATAAAAATTATTTATCTATGTTAAATAATTAAAATTAACATTGAAAAATTATTTATTACTATCCATATTACTATGTATAATATATATTTTAAATCTTTCTCATTTAAATAATAATAATAATAATGTGATGTTTCGTAGAAACCATGTATTGTATGAAATGAAAGTCAAGATCATATTTCATATAGCACAAGCTTACTGTGGTTTTGGTTTAAGTAAAAGTCAACGTTAGTGATTTTATATAATATTATATTTATCTTCTGTTTCATTAAATGAAAAATATAAAAAAAATTAAATTATTTCCAAACAAATTCACATAATCATGGGGTTTTACATTCTACCCACCTTAATATGATTTTTTCATTGAATTGTTTTGGGATATTAAAGGTTTAATATTTGAAAGTTGCTTTCATAGAATCCCACATAGTAAAAATCAATAGTACATCTTTGTTTAATCAATGAATGTTGGAATCATTATTGTTACCAAAAGTAACATATAACTCGATTACAACATAGGAGAATATAGATGGGATGATAGAATATCGACATAGAGGAAAAGAGTAAATATTTATAGGGAGTGATTGAGGTCATCAATCATAAAAAATTAAATTATCAATTGAATTTTAAGGGTCTAAAATTAATTGACCAGTGTTGATTTATAAGGCTATCAACTCAATAAAAATTAATGTATTAATATAACATTATATTTTTAGATTGTTTTCATAAAGATGAAAAATTTTAATGAAAATTTATATATGCATGATTTCAGGAAAACCACAGACATTATTGTTACTTGATCCACTTTATCTATTTTAATAAAAAGGATGGCGAACTTTTAATTCATGATGTATTGAAAGATCATGAGATCCATGATATGCTATGCAATCTGTAATTAGTTATCATCCACACAATGTTGTTAGAACTAATTATCTAATGTTCATAAATCATCATGTGATGAGATAATATATTAATCTCACTAAAATCATCCATATTGTAAATTAATAATTCCACAAATAGATACCATATTAAACCTTTTGAAAGATGAATATTAAATCATTTAGAGAGAAATTCATGAAATATGCTCAATAGTGACCCCTCATATATCACAAAGTATCTCTTGGTTGTCTCATTCTATTCATGTTAATACCCTCAATTTATGTTCACATGAAACGTGGTGATAACATAAATTACTATGAAAAATTTTAGAAAGAATTCATGATTCAATATTCATTAGATTACAAGATACATTACTTAAATCCAAGAAGCGGTTATATTCTTCCTTGATAACATAGAATACATTTTCATAAAATCCTTTATTAGTTCAGATGAAATAAGTACAGTCTAACATATCATTATCCAAACATCATTATCTCAAAATCAAGAATAAATTAAGGGGTAACTTCCCCTAATTAAAATATCACCTTTCCATGAAATCACTTTACCACCTCACTATCACCATTCATTGTATCCATTAAAATAAATTTTAAAAAACATACATTAAAAATACTTATTTATTTCATGATTTATATAACAATATTCTGGAATTCCAAAATATAAATACTTTATTCATCCAAGGTTATTATTGAAACATTACTATGTATTCAATAACTGATTACATAATAACTGTTAGCAGTAATGTGAAATAAGAATTGTGACATAAGGTTCCACAACATTAATATAATCATTCTTCTTTTGTTTAATGAAAAAACTTCCTAAATATCATTACATAACTCTCACATGTCATTTACAGTCTCCTTTTCATTGAAATTATATACAATACTCATGGACCTTCATGATTCAATTCAATATGGTTACACTTAGGAAATCAATTTCAATAATTCCCATACTTTCCAAATATGAAACATTAAATGTTAACCTAGTTCCTTATAGTTATTTCTACTGGATAAAACCAAACAGTATAGGGTGAGAAACACTTATCATAGTAGAAACCCACATAATAATACAAAATTACATATAGTATTTCCAAAAAATGACACCAAATTATTTAATCTATGACACATTATGTTTTTTCTAGATTATTTATAATCACCTTCTATTTAAATGTTTCATGATTTTTTATAATGATTTTTTGAATTCCTAAAGAATATCCCCAAGGAATATCAAACTAGTTGTGGATAAAGTTTCATTATCATGTACTAGGTTATGATCGAGTCAAGCCTGATACAACATGTTTTAGTTTTTTCCCCTAGTTACATATTTTCCAAAGCCACATCCACTTTAATTGTCTAGATATAGACATATTTCATGGAAACCACTCACTCTATACATTATCCAAATTTACAGATATTTTTGTAGGTGTTTACTCATCTGTAAACATATCATTAGAGACATCCCAAAAATTTTATTTTGAAATATTCATAGGGATATAAATAGATTTGTATCATCCCATATTCCAAAGGAAGCCTAATCCTTTGCTTTGATACCAACTATTGGGACCTACTTAAAACATACATATACATTACAACATTTTTTGGAATACCTAAATCATTACATGAACCCTCATCAAAAGACTGTAATATTTTAGTGTTTTAGGATACCTGGAACAAAAATATTCTAACTTAGTGAAATATCATCAGTGCTTCCAACCCAGATATCTTCCCTTGTTAATTCAACCTAAAACCTTTCTTCATAACCTATGTAAAGAAAATATTAGATAGGGGTGTTCTCTACTTCTCATTATGGGTAAATAAAGGAAATATATAGGTATAACATGAACATAAGAGTATAAGAACATGATCATATCATTAGAAGATCATAACCATCCTATCAATGATCACAAACATGAATCATGTCATAATGATTAGCAGTTCATAAGAAATGAATGTTAATATAATTAGGAACATAATCCTAGAAAACATAACATATGAATAAGACATAGAATTATGGAATACACAATATCGTATAACATTTTAAACATGTATATGTAGAAAAAAAGATCACTCATTATGTTACGGACATGAAATCATACCACCTTAATGACATATGGAGATGTAACCAGGACCATGCATAATGTTTTGAACATGCAATTTGGGTCATTCATAACATTGTGAATATTTAATCAGGTTCATGCATAAGGTTATGTATATGAAACCAAGTCTGTGTATAACATTTTGAACATGTGATCAGGTTCATACATAAAAATACTGTCACGGCTCATCCCAATGGGGCTCGAGCCGCAACTCCCCAACCCCGCCTCTAATAGGCCAGGGGTTGGTTACTAGCAGATAGAAGGCATGTTACTAACATGGGAGGCATTTCCTATAAACCTGTACACATGCACACACATCTCCAAGCCCACAAATCTGAAAAAGTTAATGCTACAGAAAAATGGAAATGCATGCATACATTGAAATCCCAACCAACAGAGTACGACATGAAGTATAGAACAGTAATGTAAAACCCTAGGCCAAAAGTACAAGCCCACCAAAAGAAATTCTACAACAAAGCCTAACTTGTAATGTAAGTGTAAGAACTCGGTTCTTATCTTTGAGGTACGAGTTTCTTCTTTTTTCCCTTTCCTTAAGTGTTTTTGAGAAAATATGGAAAATGGAAAAAAATGCTAAATTTTGAAACTACACGCCGTGTATTTTTCCACACACCATGTACTTTTCGCCGTGTTGGGATAAGTACAATGGGCGTGTAGCCTCACTGACGACAAAGGATGTAGGAACCGACTACATGCCGTGTAGTGGTCCTTTACACACTGTGTAGTCAGTCGTCTTGTTAAAAAGTAAGGAGGTGGAGTCGCCACCAGCTGGGAGGCAGTACATGCTGTGTACTTTGGAGTATATGCCGTGTACTCTTGTTGGAAAATGATTAGTGTGGCAGTGCCGCCAAATGAACAGTTAAATGACATGAGTACATGCCGTTTACTTTGTAGTACACACAGTGTACTTTGTTTTTTCGTCTTAAAATAGGCAGTAGCCTCCTCATTTGGCAGAGGAGGCACTTGAGCCATTTTGGAGCCAAAGGAGGAGGCCAGATCTTTGAAGATCCACCGGGCGTTCGTCTGGAATCTGATTCGGCTTCGGACGATCTCTTTGGAACCACACTCGTAATGGCTTCCATGTCCTTGGTTGGTTCTTTCCAATTTTTCACCTAACGTAAGTTATTTACAGTTGAATGGTTTTTGTTCTTTGTTAGCTCTAAGTCGTTCTTGGGATTTTCTGGAGTCGGTGTTCGGGTATAGTGTTCGTTGGCATTTGACTTAGGTGGCTTTATGCTCATTTTCCAACTATCATGTTTTTTTGTGCGTTTTCGGGCGACGAACCCATGTTGGGGTGTCGTTTGGCTGAGGCCGTTGCTATATTTAACACTTAGAATTGAAAAGGTGATTAAATTGTGATAATAAAATACTATTTGGGATCGTTTCTTGGATCCAGGACCATCCCGAGGGGTGTGTTCCTCTATTTAGTTGTTTGTCCAGGATACCCGAGGGTATGCCTTAAATGTAGTAACTGTAGAATTGCTTTGAGACAAGTTGCTTGTTTACTACATTTTGATATGTTGGGCATAACCCGATTACCTGTTTCTCCTGAGGGTGTGATTGTATTAGCCTGAGGGTGTTGTTGTGATTAGCCTGAGGGTGTGACTGTATTAGCCTGAGGGCGACGTTCTACTTCGCCTGAGAGCATCCTTTCATGCCTAAGGGCTTGAATTCTATGCGTGAGGGCGACACTTCGTATGCCTGAGGGCGAGAATTCAGTTACAATGCCTGTGGGCAAGATTCTGGATGGCCAGAGGGAAATCCTGAGGGCGTGGTTCACTATATTACCCTAAGGTTGAGATACTGGTTGGCCTGAGGGCTTGGTGCTGTTGAGCACAAGGTGATACTAAATTAAATGGACTAAATGAATAATAAAATGGAAATTTAGTTGTTAATTTAGTTACTTTTGAGTACTGCTTACTTTATTGCATTTTACTATTGCACACTATTGTTGCAAGCTTACACATAGTTGGGCACGGGCCTTTGGTGGGTGCCTACTGAGATATATTTCTCACACCCTGTTTGGGTCATGCTTTTCGGCCCAAACAGATTACGTTGCTACAGGTTTAGATATGGGAAAGAGTCCCTATACATGTACATGACTATTGCTGGGGAGTATGAGGGCATGGGACCGAGCCTAGGCTCGCGATGCCACTGCTAGCTATTTTTCTTGATTTGTTGTACTCTGTTTTCTGATGTAATATATTAATGTATAAAATGTTCTGGCTATTTTCTTAGAACATGAAACATGTAGCATCATCACTTATATTATGTGGTTATATCCACTGCTGTAGTTATTTCAGTTGTGTATGTTTACTGCTTCTGCTGTTGTTGAATGTTTATTTTGGTATTCTGCTGCGCTACACTTTGACAAATGAGGGCATAGTTTCTCCACTATCAGGCCTGGGCCCTCACTACTTGTCGGCAGCCTCTGGCGTTTGGGGAAATGTTCTTGAGGTCACGTGGCGAACTGGGCTTGGGGCACCTGTTAGGTGGCACCCGGGTCTGGGAAGTTACAAAGTGGTATCAAAGGGAGTTTCTTTTCATTGAATTACTATTTGGAGCCTTAGTGAGGGATAGGACGGAACGGTAGTTGGTAATAAGTTGTGCCCGGGCGTAGCTAACCCGTGTACAGGGAAAAGCCAGTCTACCTCATATTTTGCATTCTTTTTATTTTAAAAATTTTACTGTTGATATGTTTTCACCGTTTGGTGACGCACTTTGTTTGTGCTGTTTATATTTTATCTGTGGGTTCTATTTCGTGGTATCCCAATGAGATGAGGGTATGTCGTCTCATGCATCATATAGGCAGATGCTAGATATCACATTCCATGCATAGTTTTCATGCCATGTAGGTGCATTAGAATTGGCATGTTGTTGTGATAGTTGTTGTGCTAATAAAGCATGTTGTTGTGATAGCTGATTGACAAATACCTTCCTTGTGATATGATATGTTTGTATTAACTTATTATAGAATTAACGCCAAACTTCGGTTTTTGGGGAGTATGGGCCCCCATTGACTGGAATTTGGTGGATAATTGACCGTTTATCGGTTATAACACAGAAAAGATGTAAAACATTGATTCTTTGGGAGTATGGCCCCCCACATGTCGTAATTTCACACTTAGGTGTTGGTTTTTAGTATTTTCTGGGTTCCAGAGAAGTTTATGAGGTATACTATCCGGAAAACCCAGGATACACGCCGTGTAGAACCTCATACACGCCGTGTGTGTTCTTCTGTTCGAAAAAAATGAACTTTTTAAGTACACATCCTATACCCTGAGTACATGATGTGTAGTCTCTACCCGTGTCACAAACTGTGTGGGCGGCGACACGGGGTTGGGAAGGTCTCGGGTAAAACACACCATGTAGTTTTGTGCACGCTGTGTAGTGTGACCCGGAGTCCGGCCGTGTAACTAACAACACGGATCGGTGAAATCATGTACAACACAACGTATCAATGATGAACACGTCGTGTAGTGTGACCTGGGGACTTGGCCGTGTAACAAACAACACGGGACGGTGTCACCTCTCCCTTAACATGCTGTGTACCATTCGGACACGCCGTGTATTCTTGTACGAGGACAGACCGTGTGGAGTTAGCCGTGTGGCTGGGAAACGGGATAGTGTACATGCCGTGTTCGGGTGTGACACGCCATGTAGAGTAAAGCTGAGTAGTCGGCGGCGTCACAAACGACACGAGCTGTTGGAAAATAACACAGTACACGCCGTGTAGATATTATACACGCCGTGTAGTTTTGTTGAACGGAAGCCATGTGTCTTAGCCTTGTAGAAGGAGCCGGGTAGGGGAAAAGAAGTCATGTACAGGTCGTGTAGTCAGTGTACATGCCATTTAGACTTGTTTTTCAAATTTTGAAACTCCTTCTTTCTCTTGTTCCTTTGTGGTTACTTCATTTCAGTCTTAATAATCTTGAATCTGAGGTGTGCTTTTGACCTTGTAGTTTCATGCCGCCTAGAAGACTGCGAGTTGTTCACCAAGAGAGCGACGACGATTATACTCCGGAGATGGTGGTCCATGGGCTACCAGATGATCCACCAGCAGAGCCAGATGCGGCACAAGCTGTTATACCGGACATGGGCGCGGAGGCGTAGTTCCATGAAGGCTTATTGCGGTTCATGCAGACCTTTAAGGGAGCACCGCAGGCTGCCACATCTATGGCCGAGCTAACACGTATCATTCAGCAGCAGCATCCGCCTACGTTTTCAGGGGATGGCGGATCACAGGATGCAGAGTCTTGGCTATGATCGATGGAGAAAATTTTCGAGCATCTTGAGATGGCTCCAGGGCAGAGGGTCAAGCTTGCGACTTACATGCTGCGTGATTCCGCCAAGAGGTGGTGGGATGTTACCACCCAGTCAGAGAATCACAGGTACATGGAGTGGGAGGATTTTCAGACAGTATTCTATGACTTCTTCTTTCCCGAGACGCTGAGGGTAGATAGATCCCGAGTGTTGATGAATCTGCAGCAGGGCGCTATGTCGGTGATGGACTACTCTTCTCATTTTACAGAGCTTCAGCGTTTTGCACGCATGCTGGTGGGTGATGAGACGCTGAGAGCTAGACGTTTTGAGGATGGTATTCGGTTTGACATCTGAGTCCGGGTGAATGTTTTCAGGTTACCTACTGTACACGTGATTGTGAACCAGGCATTGATTAAATAGAGGAACCTGCGAGAATCTTGTGGTGTGGGCCAGGGTGGTTCGACACCAGTTACTGGTACTATTTCCTCTGGCAAGAAGAAGAGACAGGTGGAATTCTCTCAGGGTGGCAGTACCAGCTAGGCGGTCTCTTTAGGTGGCCCGATCAGGTGCTTCCAGTGTGGCAGAGAGGGGCACAAGAGGCCACAGTGTCCACGAGACCCAGTGGAGTGCCGATCTTGCGGAAAGATGGGTCACCTGCAGCAGTTTTGAAGGGTGTATCCACCGATGGCTAGCGAGAGCGGTTCTGTACAGACTCCACATGCGGGAGCAGGACCAGTGGCTTCTTACCAGTCAGGGAATTGGAATGTGTCAGGGCCTGCATGCAGAGTTGGTGATCGTGGCCATGGTAGCCAGACACTAGGATGGCAGAGGCAGCAGGGCGGGACAGCTCAGGGTAGCCAGGCTGTGTCGCAGGGCCGCGACACTGGACATGCATATGCATTGCAATAGACCTAACAAGAGCAGGATCCCAGACCTTCAACAGTTAGAGGTACTATTCTAGTAGCTTCTGTCTTGTCTTTAGTAATTTTTGATACGGGTGCTACACATAGTTTTATATCTGTACCCGCTGTGAAGAGCCTTGGGCTCGGTGTTTCTACTTCTTCTGATATCTTGACGCTAGAGACTCCGTTGGGGACTAGGACGGTTGGTGTGCTTCAGTGCAAGGAGTGCCCCATTGAGGATGGTGGGTGTCACTTCCTTTGGGACCTCTATGTCCTGGAGATTACGAGATATGACGTCATTCTTGGGATGGACTAGTTGGTTCCCTTTCAAGACTTTGTAGACTGCTATCATCGTAGGGTGTATTTCATGTCACTAGAGGGCGGGGAGTTTCTATACAAGGGCGAATGGGATGTTTAGGCGAGTCGAGCTAGACCAGAGCATCATGGGCGAGGTGGAGTCACAGCCCAGATTGCGACCTTATATCTGGATGACCGAGGGGCTTGTCAGAAAGATTTCCCTCCAGTTGTTGATCATTTCCGGAGGGTCTTCCCGGATGAATTTTCAGGCCTGCCTCCGGTGGGTGAGGTGGATTTCTCTATCGAGCTATTTCCAGGAACAACATCGGTGTCCATTCCTTCTTATAGGAGGTCCACACCTGAGTTGTAGGAGCTATAGAGGCAGTTAGAGGAGCTATAGGGGAAGGGTTTTATCCGACCCAGTACATCTCTTTGGGGTTCTCCGGTCCTTTTTGCAAAGAAGGCGGATGGTACCCTTAGGCTTTGCGTGGATTATCGGAAGCTGAACCAGTTGACGGTTAAAAACCGATATCCCTTGCTGAGGATATATGATCTGTTTGATTAGCTTCGAGGAGCATGAGTGATCTCGAAGATTTACTTCAGATCCAGATATCATCAGCTGCGCATTAGACCACTTGATATACCTCTCGTAGCTTTTAGGAGGAGGTATGGTCTATATGAGTATACGGTTATGCCATTAGGACTCACGAATGCGCCAACAGTTTTCCTCGATCTGACGAATCGTGTGTTCCATCCGTATCTTGATTCATTTTGGTAGTATTCATGGATGGCATCTTGGTGTACTCTCACACTCAACAAGACCATGCCACCCATCTTGAGATCGTATTGAGTACACTGAGAGAGCATCGCATATATGCTAAGCTCTCGAAGTGCCACTTTCGGAAGGACCAGATTCACTTCCTGGGTCATATCATCTCAGAGGAAGGAGTTATAGTAGACCCAGAGAATGTGAGAGTAGTAGTTTCCTGGGGGGAAGCCTAAGAACGTGTTTGAGATACAGAGTTTTTTAGAGCTGTCTGGTTACTAATGGAGCTTGATACATGACTTCTCCTGCTTAGCAGCACCATTGACAGGTCTGACTATGTAGGGTTTGAAGTTCATTTGGTCAGAAGCTTGCGAGACAGATTCTCAGGACCTGATGGGATGGTTGACATCAGCACCGATCCAGATACTCCCAGAGCAGGTGAAGAGCTATACAGTTTACTGTGATGGGTCAGGGATTCGGCTGGGAGTCGTTTTGATGTAGGGTGACCGAGTTGTGGTGTACAGGTCTCGGCAGTTGAGCCCACATGAGAGGAATTACCCGATGCATGATCTCGAGTTGGTCGTAGTTGTGCATTTGTTGCGCTGTTGGAGACATTATCTGTTGGGAGAGCATTTTGTGGGTTTCAATGACAACAAAAGCCTCAAGTATATATTTACTCAGCGTGACCTGAATCTGTGGCAGAGAAGGTGGGTTGAGTACCTAAAATCCTTCGATTTCGAGTTTGCCAATACACCTGGTAAAGGTAATGCAGTAGTTGATGCACTGGGAAGGAAGACTCAGATACATGCAGTGTAGGAAGCCAGTGGTGAGTGGCAGCTTATGGCTTGGTTCGCTTAGATGCATCTGGAGGTGCATGACAGTCATGGGAAGATTTATCTTTCCTCGTTAGCTGTGAATTCTACCCTCCTGGACAGAGTGAGGATGAGGCAGCTATCATATTCATAAGGCCTAGTTCTACGGGAGTTGGTGGAAAGTGAGGACCCTCCTCTTGGTTGGACGATAGGTGATGATGAGGTTTTGCGTTTCCATGGACGTGTATGGGTTCCAAGGGATATATGCGAGGAGTTAATTAGGGAGTTTCATTCTTCATCTTGGGCAGTTCATCCCGGGGTTACCATGATGTACCGAGACATGAGACGTTAGTACTGGTGGCCGGGTATAAAGAGAGAGATAACTGGTTTTGTTACGAGGTGTTCCACCTGTCAGTAGGTGAAGGCAGAGCATCAGAGACCAGCTAGGCTATTACAGCAGTTTCCCATTCCGGAGTGGAAATGGGACGATGTCGCGATGGATTTCGTGATGGGATTGCCAAGGTCACCTTGAGGCAATGACGTTGTATGGGATGTTTTGGAAAAAATTACGATGGTATCTCAATTTTTACCGATCAAGGAGACCTTTGGTGTGAACAAGATCGGAAGGCTGTATATCAATGAGATCGTACGTCTTCATGGGGTCCCTCGTTCTATCGTTTATGATAGGGATGCCCGCTTCACGTCTTGTTTTTGGCAGATTTTTCAAAGGGTGCTGGGTACACAGGTGCTTCTAAGCACAACATACCACCCTCAGATAGATGGCAAGTCAGAGCGGATGATACAGGTGCTAGAGGACATGCTGCGCGCATGCGTCCTACTCTTTGGGGGCTCTTGGGAGAAGCATATACCCTTAGTCTTTGTTTCATATAACAATAGTTTTTGGGAAACTATTGAGATGGAACCAAATGAGGATTTATATGGTAGTCCATGCCGATCACCTTTGTGCTGGTTAGAGGCAGGTGAGGCAGCTTTACTGGGACCACAGCTCGTGCAGGAGACATCTGAGTAGGTCTAGTTAATTCGGAAGCAGATGGCTACCGCGCAGTCTCGTCAGAAGTCTTATGATGATCGTCGTAGATGACCTTTGGAGTTCGTGGTTGGGGATCAGGTTTTCTTGCGTGTTTCACCGAGGCTGGGACACAAACAGATCAGGAGACAAGGTAATCTTTCACCGAGGTATGTGGGACCATTTGAGATTCTGTAGAGAGTCGGGATGGTTGCCTATCGGTTGCAGTTACCACAGCGGTACTGAGCCATGCACGACGTCTTCCACATGTCTTAGTTGTGTCTCTACCATTCAGACCCGTCTCACACCTTTTAGCCAGCGGAGTTTTAGCTTCAGCATGATGCATCCTTTGAGGAGCATCTGATCCATATCGTTGACAGGAGAACGAAGGTTCCCCGAGGCCGGTCAGTTCCTCTCGTACGGGTGCTATGGAAGCATCGCTGAGTGCAGGACGAGACCTGGGAGAGGGAGGCTGACGTACGTGCTCAGTGGTCAGATCTGTTCTGATCTTTATCTTTGCCACCCTAGAAAGGGAAATTCGGGGACAAATTTCTATAAGGGGGGATGTTTGTAAGAACCCGGTTCTTATATTTGAGGTAAAAGTTTCTTCTTTTTCCTTTTCCTTAAGTGTTTTTGACAAAATATGGAAAATGGAAAAAAATGCTAAATTTTGAAACTACACGCTATGTATTCTTCCACACGCCATGCACTTTTGTCTGTGTTGGGATAAGTACTCAGGGCATGTAGCCTCGCCAATGACAAAGGGTGTAGGAACCGACTACAGGCCGTATAGTCGTCCTTTACACACCGTGTAGTCAGTCGGCAGGTTAAAAAGTAAGGCGGTGGAGTAGCCGCCAGCTGGGCAGCAGTACACTGCGTGTACTTGGGAGTACATGCCGTGTACTGTTGTCGGCAGATGAATAGTGTGGCGGTGCTGCCAAATGGACAGTTAAATGAAAGGAGTACACGCCGTGTACTTTGTTTTTTTGGCTTAAAACAGGCAGTAGCCTCCTCATTTGGAAGAGGAGGCACTTGAGCCATTTTGGCGCCAAAGGAGGAGTCCGTATCATTGATGATCCACCAGGCGTTCGTCTATAATCTGATTCGGCTTCGGACGATCTCGTTAGAACCGCACGGGTAAGGGCTTCCACCTCCTTGGTTGGTTCTTTCCAATTCTTCACCTAACATAAGTTATTTACATTTGAATGGTTTTTGTTCTTCGTTAGATCTACATCGTTCTTGGGAGTTTCTGGAGTCGGCGTTCGGGTATAGCATTCATTGGCGTTTGAGGTAGGTGGCTTTGTGTTCATTTTCCAACTGTCGTGCGTTTTTGTGCGTTTTCGGGCCACGAACCCATGTTGGGGTGTCGTGTGGGTGAGGCCGTTGCTATATTTAATGCCTAGAATTGCATAGGTGATTAAATTGTGATAATAAAATACTGGTTGGGATCGTTGCTTGGATCCAAGACCATCCTGAGGGGTGTGATCCTCTGTTTATCTATTTGGCCAGGATACCCAAGGGTATGCCTTAAATGTAGTAGCTGTAGAATTTCCTTGAGAGGAATTGCTTGTTTACTGCATTTTGATATGTTGGGCATGGCCCGGTTACTGGTTTTTCCTGAGGGCATGATTGTATTAGCCTGAGGGCATTGTTTTGATTAGCCTGAGGGCGTGACTGTATTAGCCTGAGGGCGACGTTCTACTTCGCCTGAGGGAAACCGTTCGTGCCTAAGGGAATGCCATTTGTGCCTGAGGGCGTCACTTCGTATGCCTGAGGATGGGAATTTTGTTAGAATGCCTGAGGGTGAGATTCTGGATGGCCTGAGGGAAAGCCTGAGGGTGTGGTTCACTATATTAGCCTGAGGGCGAGATACTGGTTGGCCTGAGGGCTTGGTGCTGTTGAGCACAAGGTGATAATAAATTAAATGGACTAAATGAATAATAAAATGTAAATTTAATTTTTAGGTTTGTTACTTTTGAGTACTGCTTACTTTATTTCATTTTACTATTTCACACTGTTGTTGCATGCTTACACGTAGTTGGGCACTGTCCTTTGGTGGGTTCCTACTGAGATATATTTCTCACACCCTTTTTGGGTCACGCTTTTCGGCCCAAATAGATTACGTTGTTGCAGGTCTAGATAGGGGCAACCGTCCCGATGCAGGTACTTGACTGTTGATGAGGAGTAGGAGGGAATGGGACCGAGCATAGGCTCGAGATGCCGCTGCTAGCTGTTTTTATTGCTTTTCAGTACTCTGTTTTCTACTGTACTGTATTGATGTATAATATGTTCTGGCTGTTTTCCTAGAACAGAAACATGTAGCATCATCACTTATATACTGTTGGTTATATCCACTTGTGTAGTTATTTCAGTTGTGTATGTTTACTGCTTCCGCTTTTGTTGAATGTTTATTTTGGTATTCCGTTGCGCTACACTTTGACAAATGAGGGCATAGTTTCTCCACTATCAGACCTGGGCCCTCGCTTCTAGTCGGAAGCCTCTGGCGTTTGGGGAAATGCACTTGAGGTCACGTGGAGAAACGGGCTCGGGGAACCCGTTGCATGGCACCCGGGTCCGAGACGTTACAGTAAGGTATTGGGAATATAATCCATAGATGTAGAAAAGCACCTCATCCTACCTGATCTCACTGAGCACCATCCGGTCTTGGTCCACCAAGAATCATGTCAAAGGCTCGATCGTCTGCAAAAGACACGACACATGCGGGCAATGCCCATGCATGGGTGAGTATAACAATACCAAGTAGGACACCCCGAACCCACAAATGAATACAACAATAGAAATACCAAAAATGAAAGATACATTCAGCTCTACACAGTATATGTTTACAGAACATATAGCAAGAATATCCAGATATACTCATACATGACCGACCATCGTGAAACCACCACTAAGATCCAGCTCGAGGATTCCACTAAGCAAGTAAAAAAAAGAAACACACTACTTGGTTTGAAGAGAGAGATATGATGTACTCATTCCAGGAGAAATCACTCCTATAGTACTTCAGAATACGATGTTAAGATGACGATCACAACTAATAGCTTTGGGGTTATTCCAACAACTCAGTCTGAACTAATCCGTTAAGCAGAGGATCAGCGCCCAGGAAAAGAAGGGCATGTCGATACCAAGAACAACACTTACAGTTCCAGGAATGAATAGAGGATACGACACTAAGTCTCAAATAGGGGATTCCAACAACTCTATTTAGGATGTCCTACTGAAGGGATCATACTCCTGTACATAGGAAATGATACACAAAACCATGAGGGAAAAGACCAAGGGTACGAAACCTAAGAAAGTTAGTCCAAGTCACAGAATCCAAATGGCTCAATCCATGTAAAATAGGTTACACGGCATGTAGTAGGATCACATGTCGTGTTCCTTGACTCTGGCTACTGGCCATGTAAACGGACTGTGTCTCTAGTCTTGGTGTGTAAAACTAGACTACACAACGTGTAGAACGGTCACGTGCCTTGTTACTTGACTCCGGGTACTGCCTATTTAAATTTCTCGTGTCTCTAGTCTTGTCATATAAAAGTTACTACACGGTGTGTAGTTGGATTACACGTAGTGTCTGAGCACCTGGGGTTTGCTCCGTGTATGCTGGCCATGTGCCCGTACACGGTCTCTGTCCGTGTCGCCATGCCCGTGTACCAGTACATGGGGTATCTCGTGTATCTGGTTGGGTTTGGACGGGGAAGGGTATACATGTCGTGTCCTTGGCCATGTAACCAACCCATGTCCGTGTACTCCCAGAGTACATGCCTGGTGGTCCGCCGATGAACACACGCCACTTAGCCCATACTACATGCTATGTAGTCAGGATTTATCAAGAACAGCCGTCTTCCTCCCTATGCCATGGAAGATCTTTCAGATCTCGATTCTATTGTCTGTTCATTGCGAAACTCCAGATCTCGGGTCTCCTAGTCATCATGATTCTGAATCCGTGGGTTTTGATCATTCGATCGGCTCTGAAATCAGATTCCGGTCACTGGCACAGAATTTATTCGAAGAACTATATCTTACAATCCGCTTCTATCCGTCCATCTCCACCGCAGTTTCACCTCCGTAGCATCGTCCCAAGGTAGGATCTACAATTTCAGATCGTTGCACCACATAACAAAGGTGAAATTGATCTTTGTTCATTCCCCATGAAGAATTCGTAGAACACACATGAAGAACGCGAGATATTGGGGAAGGAATGCACAAAAATCGAGAGGGACGAACCTCGATCTATGTTCATGTCGATCTTGGTTCATCACCGATAGAAGATTAAATGAAACTAAAATAACTTCAAGAATCAAACCCCCAATATCCCCACAAAAATCCAATCCTGCAAATACAATCAATCCGTGGGATAATCTGTTCATGGATTAGTTCTCATTCACCATAGGAATCATGAACGGGGAACAAAAATCAAAATCAAACATCATACCTCCATCAGTGGTGTTCGCTGCTGAAGATCTAGTCACAGTGTCGTCGTCACCAGAGAAAAACGTCAAGAACGTCGTCTCCTCATTGGGGTTTCCTCCAGAGCCTCCAGATCCTCCAAGGGTTTCAGGGTTATGAGGTCTATAACCCTGGACCCTTACGAAAAACCTTTATTTAAAAGGATAAAATATCTCGTTGTAACAAAATTTAATAAAATATTTGTATTAAATATTTTTTTACGGTTATGTCCAAAAACTAGATGTCACCACCGACCTGCGATAGCCAATGTTTGGTCTCTAATAGGGTAAACCTGCTACTCTAGATGCAACGGTGGCCTTGGATTTCTGATCTGAACACCCATTCAAGAGTTATTCCACTTTTTCAAGAACACCACAAGCATACATAATTTAATTAAATTCAAACATTTGTTCCAGGCTCACCGGGACTCGAAACTGCACATCATCTCAAATCCTGGTCCCGAAATAATTCCCATATAATATTAAAATAAACATACAGAGAAATATGAGACCTTACATTAAACCCACCTTATTTATTTATGTCCCCGAAATGCCAACACAAGGCTACTCAAAAAGATGTGGGTACTACACACGAATATGAGCCTCCCGCTCCCACAAGCTCTCCTAGAGATGCTCGTGCTGCCACCTGACACGCACCAAGGGAATAGCTCTCCCTTGAACGATATTCTCTTGAGGATCCTTGATCTCCACTGGGTACCCAGCAAAGGTCACTCCATCATCGATGCCCAGCTCTCCCCAGTCGATAACGTATGATGGATCATGCACGTACCTCCACAGTTGTGACACATGGAAGATGTTGCGTACTAGGTCCATCGAAGGAGGTAGAGCCAATAGGTATGACACCCTGCGAACCCTACTATGAATCTGAAAAGGGTCGATGAACATTAGAGATTGCTTGCCGCCACGACCAAATCTCTGCAGTCCCCATTGAGGGGAGACCCCAAGGAACACATGGAATCTCTTATCGAACTCCAAGGGCCTCTGTCTCCTATCGGCATAAGACTTATGCTGACATTGTGTAGTCTTCGTCTATTCCTGGATGACCTGCACCTTCTTTGTAGTTTCTCGCACCATCTCCGGGCCCATGAGTGCAGACTCTCCTGGGTCAGTCCAACAAAGTGGTGACCTGCATGGTCGCCCGTACAAATCCTCGAATGGTGGCATTCCAATAGTGTAATTAAAACTATTGTTATAAGAAAATTACACCAGTGGTAAGTGATCCTCCTAGCTATGAACGATGTTAAGTATGTAATCTCGTAGCATATCCTCCAGAACCTGGATGGTCGGCTCTGTCTGACCATTAGTTTGAGGATAAAACGTTGTACTGAAGCGTAACTGAGTACCAAAAGCTTCCTGCAATCCATTCCTCAATAGGGATGTGAAAAAAGCATCACGATCATAGATGATCGTAGATGACACTCCAAGAATTCAATCTACCTCCTACACGTAGAGGCTTACCAAGCTCTTTAATGATCTCTGCTCTCATATAGCTAGAAAGTGGGACAACATGGTGAGTCGGTCAACGATCACCCATATGGAATCGTGTACCCTAGATGTATGTTGTAACCCCATCATAAAGTCCATGGATATCCCATCACACTTCCATTCTGGAACCTCAAGGGGATGAGTCAAACCTTCTGGAACCTAGTGCTCAGCCTTTACTTGCTAACAAATATGGCACCGAGATACAAAATATACCACACTCTTCTTCATTCCTGACCACCAGAACTGACGTCGGAGGTCCTGGTACATCTTTTCCATGCCAGGATGCACCGCCAAAGGAGATGTATGGAACTCCCTCAGAACCTCCTCCTGCAACGTCACTGGTACTATTGTGCACCCTCTGAAAAGAACAACGTGCTCCCCACCTTTTGAATATCTGTCGGCAGCATCACCTACAGATATCTGAGCATGCAGAGTATCACAGCTAGCATCCTCGATATGTGCTTCCCAGACTCGCTGTAAGAGTGGAGGGGTAACAACCATCAACTAATGGTAATATCCCTCATCTCTATCCATGAAGGATAACTGTAAGGAGTCCAACTGCCACATCGCCTCATCTAGCAACCGTGAACCACATTTCTTACTTAGAGAATCTTCCACAATGTTACCCTTCTGAAAAAGTATATACACTCATGAAGTTGTAATCCTGGAGGAACTCAAGCCACCACCTATATCTCAAATTTAGATCCTTCTGTGAAAAGATATACCTGAGACTATTTTGATCAGAGGAGATAATAAACCGCTCTCCCATCAAGTAGTGACGCCACATCTTTAATGTATAGACTACCACTGCAAACTCATGATCATCGTTCATGTAGTTATGATCGTGTGGCCTCAACTGACATGATCCATAGGCAATCTCCTCTTTCCTATGCATCAGGACACAAGAATTCCCGATTCCTGATGCGTCGCAGAACACCACGCACTCGAAACTCTCTTCTGGTAGTCTCATGATTGGGGTGGTCGTCAGACTCTAACTCAACTGCCGATAAGCCTTTTGGCATTTCTTGGACCATATGAAAGGCTACCCCTTTCTGGAAAAAGCTTTCATGGGTGCTGAAATCATGGTGAAATCAAGAATGAATCTCATATAGTATCCTGCCAAATAAATGAAACTTCATACCTCCATTACGCTCTAGGGTGGCTCCCATGATCACACTACCTCTACCTTTTTTGGGTCCACTACTACACTATCTGTTGAGAAAACGTGTCCCAGAAAGTTGACCTCCTATCTACAGAATTGACACTTCTAGAGTTTCTCGTACAACTGGTGCTCTTAGAGTGTATCCAGAACCATCCTTATGTGCCTCACATACTCCACCTCAGATGCAGAGTACACAAGGATATCATTGATGAAGACCACAAAAACCGATCTAGATAGGGTTGAAAGATCTAGTTCGTGAGTCCCATAAAAATAGTCGTTGTGTTCGTCACGCTGAAGGGGATCACCAAGTAATCATAGTGATCGTAGAGACATCTGAATGTCGTCTTCGATATATCCTCATCCTGTAATCGGAACTGGTGATAGACTGATCAAAGATCAACCTTCGAGAACCATCGTGCCCCTCTTAACTGGTCGAAGAGGTCATAGATCCTCAGTAGTGGATACCAGTTCTTCACGGTCACCTGATACATGTGCCGGTAATCCACACACAACCTCAAGCTCTCGTCCGCCTTATTGGAAAACAATACTGGGGTCACCTAGGGTTAAATAGTGGGTCTCACAAATCCCTTCCTTTATATGTCATCCATCTGCACTCTTAGCTCGTGATGCTCTACAGGAGCCATCTGATATGCTGATGCTGATATCAGTGTCATCATGGGTTGAAAATCAATGCATAAAACTATCTCTTGATGGGGAGGTAGTCTGGGGACATGCACCGGAAAGGTGTCCTCATACTCAGCCACTACTTCTGGAAACTGGAAACTCGTCACATCTGCGGTGCCAAGGGCTAGGATAGCCAACTGATGTGAAAACAGCTCTACATTCCGACGCACTAGTTCGTCCTGCGCTGCATGGCTCTCCTTTTCACTGACAAAGAAGAACTTCATTCCATCACTGCAGAAACACTGCACCCTTCACTTAAAATAGTCAATCTGGGCATGAACTGTGGATAGCCAATCCATAACATGAATGACATCGTAAGGCCTCGACGCTACCACCAAGCGGTTCCTACTGAAACTCTTGCCTCCAAGGGCTAGGTCACACTATCTACAAAGGTGTGTGTTCTCTAAATCTTCTTTGGTCGGTGTTTCTAAGCGTAAGCCTCGAGTCAACGACTAAACTAGAATCTGAAGGTCTCGAACGAGAGAAGCATCCAGAAAAGAATGACCAGCACTCGTGTCTATCATTACGGTAGCCAAAGTAGAAAAGACATAGATTGGACCTCAAATCATTCCAAGAGTACCTGGGTCATAAGCCTCCGCTTCCTACAGGTGTCCCTGCCTTTTTCCACCAGCTCCTTGAGCCAGGCGTGGACCTCCTGGGGGTGGTGGTGGTAAAATGTCAAAACGCTGACCACCTCCAGCTGCTCTACCAGCTCATCTACCACGCCTGCCACCCTATGGATCTGTCTGCTCAACACGTTTCCCCTACCTCGGTGGTCCATCTACTTCTCCCATGTCAGTAGTACAGCGGGTCCGACAATCTCGAGAGAGATGTCTCCAACCATAAAATAAGTAGCATCACCTCTCTCGAGGATGGATTGATGCACCCTGAAAACCCACTACCATAGATCCTCTGTCCTGGGATCTCCTCGGAAAACGTCTCCCACGCCTGGGTCGCTATTGTCGGCTCCCTGTTGCCAAGGTCTCTGCTCCATCTCACTCACTACTGACCACAAATGTTTATCTATGATCTTCCAATAAGTTCTGGACCACAAAAGCCTTCTCGAGAACCCCAACATAAGTCGACATGCTCATAGAGATGAGTCTAGCTCATATGTCTCTGCACAAGCCATGTCCAAAAGTCCTATCTCTGAAGTACTGATCCCTGACCATATCCATCGAGTACCGTGAGAGGTTGGTAAACCTCGATGAATAGTCATCCACCATCATGGTTCCCTGCTAAAGCTGAAGAATCTCATGTATACCAACTACTCTCATGGTATCATGTGAAATCTCCTCTCTGAAGAGATGCTCAGACACTGGCCTTTCAAGAGTCACCTCGTCGTGAGTCCAGATAACCAAACTCCACCATCGCCCTGGCAAGCCCTGCAGAAGGCTCACTTACAGGATCACCATCTAGTCTGATGGTGTCCTGACCAAACAGAAGACTTTGGCCAATACCTCAAGCCAGTCACCAACTGCATGAGGGTCAGGCTCTCCTAGAATCCTGAAGGGGCTTTGTCTCTGAAACTCGTGGTGTGCGATCAGCCTATGCTCCTCCTTTACTGGTACAGCAGGCATTAAACACTGCTCCACAGGTGGTGGAATAACTAGCACACCACCATATGGTAAAACATGGGGATCTGGTCCCTGTATTGAAGATTCGTCACTGAGGGGTTATCCTCATGATCGAGCTGATGGATCCTAGCGGGTGCACGTCATGGAGGCATCCTATAAAGAAACAAGATATATCTCAGTCAGTGAGTATATCTGGAGAGCTGACTCAAGAAGGACATGGAAACCACAACCCACTCCTATATGATTCATGTACCAATATTTTCTCCTGCAACTAGTGTTCTCATGTTCTGAGTCGAAAATCAAGTTATTAGAGTCCTATTGTATGGATAAGTCGGCCGCCCGTACCAACACTGGGGTCCCTGGCCTGAAAGTCGAACTCGAAACACTAAACATGGTTACCCCAATCCAACTCATAGACTCTTGGTCCTAAGGTAGAACCAAACACTTCGGATGCCACTCTATCGCAACACGTCCTAGTGGGGCTCGAGCCTCTACTCCCCAAGCCTGCCTCCAATAGATCAGGGGCTGGTGACTAGCACCGAGTTAGCATGTTACTATCAAGGGAGGAATTTTCTATAAACCTGTACACAAGCTCACACATATCCAAGCCCACAAAGATGAAAAGGTAAAAGCTAGAAAAATGGAAATGCATGCATACACTAAAATCCCAACCAACAGAGTACGACAGGAAGTAATGTATAGTTATGTAAAACCCTAGGCCAAAAGTAAAATCACCCCAAAAGAAGTCTTCAACAAAGTAAAACCTGTAATGAAAGGTACTGGGACTGTAATCCATAGCCATAGGAACTCACCTTGGATTGCCTACTCTCTCTGGGCACCGTCCGATCCTGGTCCACCTAGAATGCTGTCAAAGGCTTGCTTGTCTGCACAAGACACGACATGTATGGGCAAAGCCTGTGCAGCGGTGAGTATAAAAATACCCAGTAAGACACCCCGAAACCACAAAGGAATTCAACAAGGGAAATACCACAAAGGAAAGATACAGTCATCTCTACAAATTATATGTTTACAGAACCTATAGAATGAATATCCAGATATACTCATACATGATCGACCATCACGAAACCACCACTATGATCTATCTCTACGATTCCAGTAAGAATGTAATAAAGAGAACACACTCCTAGGTCTGAAGAGAGAGATATGAATTACTCATTCCAGGACAACACAATCTTATAGTACTTGAGAATACGATGTTCATATGAGGATCACAACCAACAGCTATGGGGTGATTCCAACAACTCAGTCTGAACTAATCTGCTAAGCAGAGGATCGGTGCCCGGGTAAAGTTGGTCACGTCGATACCAAGAACTCTACTTAGGGATCCAAGAATGAATATAGGACCCGACTCTAAGTCTCACAGATGGGATTCCAGCAACTCTATTCAGGAAGTCCTATTGATGGGATCATACTTCTGTACATAGGAAATGATACTAGAAACCTTCAGGGGAAAGACCAATTGTATGAACCCTAAGAAAGATACTCCAAGTCACAAAAAGACAAATGGCTATAGGAATGTAAAACAGGATACATAGTGTGTAATTGGATCACACGTAGTGTTCCTTGACTCAGGGTACTTCCCTTGTAAACGCCCCGTGTCTCTAGTCCACGTGCGTAAAACTAGACTACACAGTGTGTAGAAGGGTCACACGCCGTGTTCCTTGACTCCGAGTACTGCCTGTGTAAATGACATGTTTCTCTATTCTTGTTGTATAAAAGTAACTACACGACATTTAGTTGGATTACACGCCGTGTCTAAGCACCCAGGGTTTTCTCCGTGTACGCTGGCCATGTGCTCGTACATGGTCTCTATCTGTATCACCATGCCCGTGTACCAGTACACGGGGTATCCTGTGTATCTGGTTGGGAAAAGGTATACACGTCGTGTCCTTGGCCATGTACCTAACCCGTGTTCTTGTACTCTCGGACTACACGCCAGCTGGTCCGCTGACGAACACACGCCTTGTAGCCCATACTACATGCCATGTAGTTGGGATTTTTCCAAAACTGTCATCTTCATTATAGCGCCTCATCCGATCTTTCGGATCTTGATTCTGCTATCTGTTCACCGCAAAACTCAAGATCTTAGGTCGCCTTTTCGTCGTGATTCCGAATCTGTGGGTTTCGAGCCTTTGATCAGCTCCAAAATCCAATTATGGTCTCCCGTGCAGAAATCATTTGATGAACGATATCATCTAATATGCTTTGTTCCATCCATCGCCACCGCAGTCGCACCTCCATAGCATTGTTCCGAGATTGGATCTACAATTTCAGTTTGTTGCGCCGCAGATCGAAGGTGCAATCGATCATTGTTTTTACCCCGTGAAAAAGGTGTAGAATGAACCTGAAGAATGCAAGAAATCGGTGAAAAGATGGACAAAAAATAGAGAAGGACGAACCTCGATCAATGTTCGTGTCGATCATGGTTCGTCACCATTAGATGATTAAACGAAACCAAAATAACTTCAAGAATCAAATCCCCAATATCCCCACAAATATCCCATCCCACAAATACGATTGATCCATAGGAAAATCTATTCATGGATTAGTCCGCATTCATCATAGGAATCTAGAATGCGGAAAGGAAATCAAAATCAAACATCCTACCTGGATCATCGGCATTCGTTGGCGAAGATCCGGTCACAACATCGTCATCGTCGGTGAAACCCATAAACAACGATGTCTCCTCGTTAGGGTTTCCTACAGAGCCTCGAGAGCCTCCAAGGGTTTCAGGGTTATGAGGTCTATAACCCTGGACCCCTGTGAAAAGCATTATTTAAAGGATAAAAGATCTCGTTGTAACAAAATTTAATAAAATATTTTTATTAAATTTTTTTATTACGGTTACGTCCAAAAACAAGATTTCACCACCGACCTACGCCAGCCGATGTTAGGTCTCTCCTAGGGTAAACCCGTTTTACTAGAAGCAACAGTGCCCTCAGATTTCTGATTTGAACAGCTGTTCCGGAGTTATTACACTTTTAATGGAAAACCTCATGCGCACGTAATTTAATTAAATTCTGACATTTGTTCCGAGCTCACCATGCCTCAGAATTGCATGTCATCTCAAAGCCTTGTCTTGAAAGAATTCCCATATAATATTAAAATAAACATACAGAGAAATCCGCGACATTACAAATATGAACACATAATAGGGTTCACTCATAACAATGTGAACATGTAATTATGTTCATGAATAAAATAATGGTCATGAAACATGGTATATTCATAACATTGGGATCATGTAATCTAGTTCACACATAAAATTTATACTCATAAGTAATCTATAGTTATCCAATGAATTAGGTGGAGATATAGGTCCCACCAATAATATAATATGTATGAAAAAATATTATAAATGAAAATATTTTCATAACACTTGAAATGAAATAGGTATTATATAAATTTAATCATATCATTACAAATGAAAAATAGATATTTCTCATAATCAATTCAAGAATTCATAACTTACGAAAAAAACTAGTTTTAAAAGAATATAACTGATGAACGAGAAAAGTGTTTTACAACATCAGTCAATAAAAACATTATCCATTCAAGAAATAATATGAAGAAACATTTTGATCATTTCATTGAATGGTAATAGTAACATCAACTATATTCATGTTAGATGGAAAATGATTTTGAAATATCATTTAATAACTTTTCTTGAGGATAATATCCATTCATATTTGAAAAAGGATATATAAAACATAAATCCTTCTGAAAACCATTTTCATTGAATATACATTCAAAATTTTGAATGAAATCTTGAAATAATTTTAATATGTTTTTTTAAACATTATCATGAAGCTAGATAATATTTTGAAAACCTTTTCCCTTGAAAACATATTAAATAAGATTAAAATATTTTAAAAATAGTTTTTTGGCCAATCTTATAAAATAAACTTGAAATCATTTTGAAACACATTTTCCATAAAATAACGTTAAGACATATAAAATAATCTTAGACATCATTGAAATCATTTTCTTTCAAAACTACCATTTGAAAACATATAAATGATGTTTTAAAAATCATTTAAAACATTTTTATCATAAATATGTTTTTTAAAACCCATTTCTCATTAAAATCATTTTTAAAATAAAAATATTTATAAAATATTAAGAAAATAATTTCTTATTAGAAAAATTTCCTTGTATACTTACAAAGAATGAAATAAAATAATTTTTGTCATGATGGCGGGTATGTCCCTACATTCCAAAAATTTATTTTCACATTGAATGTTTTGAAAAATTCCTTGATCAAAAAATGAAAAGTTGATACCCTTTAAAAAAAATTTAAAAGGGTAATATGTGGGATAAAATTTCCATTAAACATCAAAGGATAATATAAAATCATTTCAATTTTCTTTATAAAACACAGTTTTGAATGAAAACTGATTTCCGACGGAAAGTTCAAATAAATTCATATTATTATAAAACATATTAATATTTATATTAATTATGATACAATGGTAAAATGGTATCATAAATTGAATATAATAGTAAATTCTATATGTTATGAAACATCATGATATTTACTAAGATATGGATCATAATATTTCGTCGATGGAAGCATAGTTATAAACAATCCTGATAAATTCTAAGATAGTTTCAACAAACTCATATCACTTGGTATGTTTGAGTCATACTCAAAATTTATGAAAATAAAGTTAAATGGTGCATAAAATATCATGAGAAGGAAGTAGATTAATTATTTAACTTGATAATTGGAGTCATATACACTTTGAAGAAGAACATAGGTGAAAAAAAACATGGGTCTCAAAGAAGGAAAATTGAAACAAAATTACCTTACCAGTTTGGTGTCTTTTGAACCCAAATACCCCGGGATGAATGATCATTAAACAGATATAAAAATAACTATTAATTAATTTATAATAACAATATAATACATTTATGTTATGTCTATACACCATTCCAAGGTAAATTACGGTGAACATAGAATCTCACATATATAAAAAGTGATATGGAATTACCATACCTTATGTCTGTACACTTTTCGTAATCATAAAAATATATTGTATAATAAATATAGGTTTATTATACATCATATATATAACCATATTCATATGTATAATACCATAAATGGTATTATTATGACATTATATTACCATCTTTTTAAAAATTCTATTTTACGATTTTTCTTCGGGTAATATCTTCTTTGTTTTTCGCATTTTCCTTAATTTGTTATACTTTCGGTCCTCATACTTACATAATTATATTCCAATTGTAAAACATTAAATAAATTAAATTTATATTTCTTATATATATTTATAATAATATGTAGAATATAGAGATATGAAATTCAATACATCATTAATAGATATGGTAGGACATCCTTATGCATGAACGTTGTTTCGGATTTTCATTGTAATATTGAATGAAAGAAAGTAAATAATATATATATATATATAATATCATTACATTAGAAACATTGTGTCATACATATCATTTATGTTTACTAAAAACACAATTAATTCATTCCATGTAATGTTTGTCCAAATCAAATCTCTCCAAGTAGGCGATATTCCACACATCCACAAATAATATTCTCGTTGATACAATAAAATGGAAAGAATAAAGAAATGTTTTATAAAAAACATTAAATATTATTAAATAAATTATAAAAATGAACTATATAATATAAAAATAGTGTTACAATCATAATTCATAACCATGGAATGTGGTAAATGAAAAATGAACAATCATTATTCTAGGAGGCAGCAGTTCGTCGTACAGAAAGGGTATGTTCGTTAACTATTAGATGCATGTGTGTGTAGATGATGGTAAATCCATTTTTAGAAAAACATTCCAGTAAATTTAGGATTCTAGTGTTAAAATATTTTCATGGAATAAGAATAATTTAGTCTGTGGAGAAAGAAAATAAAATAAATGAGGTTGAGGAAAGATGTTACCTCTTTTTTGGATTACTCCATTTGCTTTGCATGAAAGTGAATCTTTGGGAAGATTTATATAAAATGGAGGCATCAAGGAGGAAATGATGGATTTTTGGAAGTTAATTTTTATGTTTGTAGATAAAATTGAGTTTATGAATAGGTGTGAAGAAGGAAGATATGTGGTGTCCTTTTAGAAGGAGGGAAATGATATACATTCTATTTTTTGAAAAGAATTATGTGTTGCCAAGTATAAAATATTACCAAAGTATTAAAATATATCATTAAGGAATGTTATAGGTTTATTTTCGAATATATGACCAGAAAATCGTTTTATACCAGTTCCTATGTCATTTTGTCGATTATGTTTATGGTTTAGTCAACTGTTACACTTAATTTTACCTTAATCGATGTAGTAATGTTTAGTGGCATTCACAAATAATTTTGTTTAAAAATTAAGTTGATCATAATAGAATATAATTATTATAATAATTAAAACCATTTATTTATATTTTTTTATTCAATTCACAGAATTAGAAAAATTAAGTTTAATCCTAATCCTGTAGAGATAGCGAGAAAGTGGGTTTTAAAGTAAAAATATTCGGAATTTCATTAAGAGTTTATATCTAACATCAATATAAAAATGATGGAAATGAATTAATTTGTATTAATAGTAGTATGAAAGATCTATTTTGACAGAAACTTAACTTAAAAAATAATTTTACAATTCAATTAAATTAGATGAAAATGGTGTTTTGAATTAAAATTCTATATTTTTCACTATTCACCCAAAATTGATGTTTCTCAGAAAGATCCCAAACATTCACCATAATCTATTGTTGGAATTATGAATTCAAAAATTAGATTTATTTTATCATCTTTATTTTATTTGTGCATCTAAAATTAGTTTCATTATTTTTAATAGAAGGACATAAAAACCAATTTATTTGAGAAAAAAAGACATTTTTTAAAACATATAAGGACATTACCATAAATTATATATTTCATTATAAATAATGTTAATATATATTAAACCATTATAAATAAAATTTATAATGTATTTATTACTTACCATGTTTCTACATCTAATGGCTATTATATAACATTCTTATATAAATAATTATAATAATAAAGCGATATTTCATAGAAACTCGGTGATGTGTGTCCTGAAAAACAAGTCGGTGTTACTTGTAGCACATGATATCTATGATTTTTATTGAAAATAATGACAAACAAAGTGAATTTATACAATACATGATATATATGGTTTTTCATGAAGTAAAAAATATAAAAAATATTAAATTAATTCAAAAAAATTAAATAATATTTTTTTGTACATTCTACCCCACTTAATATAAATTTCACCTAAAATATTTGTCTAGGTTATTAAATGATTTAACAATTAGAAGTTACATTCATATAATCCCACATCATAAAAATAAATACAAAAAATTTCTTTAAAAATAATGTTCGAAACATAAAGGTTACCAAATGTAACATATAAAACATTTTCAACATAGAAGAACATAGGCAGGATGATAAAATATTGAATTGGTAGAAAAGAATAAATATTTATATGTATTGATTGAGATCATTAATCATGAACACGCAAATTATAAATTTAATTTTGAGGGAATAAATGTCATAAATCTATGATTATTTGAAATTCAATAACCTAAAAAATTAATGTATTAAGACATAATTTTGTTTCTAGATCATTTTCCTAAAGTAAAGGATTTAATGGAAAATATATACTGACATGATTTTCGAAAAACCTCACACTTTATTGTTTTTTAATCCACATCACCACATTCAACAAAAATGGAATATTAATTTGTCATTATTTATTTACTAACAGATCATGACATACATGATATGCCTTCCCATCGCTCATTAGATATCATCCCCACAATATTGTTACAACAGGTTATCTAATTTTCATTAATCCCCATTTGGTGAGATAATACCTTACTCTCACAACTTCATACGATGTTTAAATTAATATCACAATAAATGTTTATCATTATAAACCTAATAATATTCTAAAATCCTACATTTTATAAAGGAGGCCATGAAATCCTCTTAACATTGATCCCTCATATATCATAATGTGGCTATTTTTTGTCACATTATAAATAGGTGAAAACCTTCATCATATATTCTTTTGAACATGGTAATAATCTAAATTAACATGAATAATTTTAGAAAAAAATGCACGATTACTTATTCAAAATATTAATGGATATGTTCATCAAATTGATGAATTTTTAAACTCCATCCATGATAACATAGACTACATAGTCAAGAAATCCTTTATCGATTTTGAGGTAGTCAGTATGACCCAATATATCATTATCCAAACATAATTATCTCAAAATAATGAATAAAGTAAGGGTTACCTTACCATTATTAAAATTACACCTTTCTATGAAATGACTTTTCTACAGTACCAAAACGATTTAATATATCCATTAATGTTTGTAATGAAAAATATATAATTAAAATACTTATATATTTCTTGATCCATATGAATAATCCTTGAATTTAATAAAATATATACCCCTTCATCCAACTTTATTCTTAACCCATTACGTAGTATTAATTAACATATTTATTAATGAATCGTTCTTAGAATATAAATTTTGAAGAATTTATTATGGTTCTTCAACAATAATATAATCACAATTCATGCCTTTAATATAAAAAATACATGAAGAACATTTCATAAAATTCCCACATTGTTTGTGGTAACGTTATCATAAAATGTATATCCAATACTCACGGACCATCTATATAGTCACCATGATATTGACACCAAGGAAAACAATTTTGAACCTAACCATACATTCCACATCTAAAATATTTAATTCTAACCCATTTCCTAATATTTTATGGCAGTATATAAAACCATAAATCATAGGTAATGAATCAATTATCATCGTAGAAAAAATATAGTCATGATAACTTTCTTATAGGGTTCCAAAATAACGACACATACTCCTTTAATATATGAACCTTTAGGATTATAATAGGTTAGTTATAATAATATTATATTTGAGTCCTTCATGACGTTTCATAAAGTGTTTTTTAATACCAAAAAAAATATCTTGAAATAGTGTCAAATTGGGTATTGAGGATCATTGTCTTATACCAGGTTACACTCGACTCCGGGCCGACACACCCTGTCAGAGTTGTTACCCATAGGTACATCGATTGTAAATCCACATCCACTTGTATTATCTAGAAATAGATGTTTTCCAAGGAAACCACTAACTATATCCTTTACCATAATTCAAGGATATATTCTTACACATTACATCATCCTAAAACATATCCTTAGAGACAACCCTAGACATAACATTATAAATATTTCTACCAATATCACTGAACATTACTTGTCTTAGTTTCTATTGGATGACTAAACATTTTATCTGATAAAGAATATAATGAAATATTATTAACATCCATCGACATTACGTCATTTTTATGGAATAATTAAAACATCACACAAAAGGTTTCCCAAATAACATATTAGTTTACATCCTTCGTAAACCCAAAAAAAAATATTCCAAATCAAAGAAATATCTTTAGTTTTTCTTCAAAATTTTCTCCATTTTCAATTCTACTTAAAACATTTATTCATAATATGGGGAAAGGATACATATGAAATGTGCGATCCTGAATGAACAATTAGTGTAAATAAAGGAAAATATATAAGCATAAGAAGATCATTAGGGTATGAGAACATGATGTTCTGATTATAAGATCATATCCTTCATATCAATGATCATAATAATTAACCATGGCATAAATATTAGTAGTACATAAGACATCAATATTAATATAATTGGGAATATAATCCATGAAACCATCACTTATGAATAAGACATGGAATTGTGGAATACACATTAATGTATAACATCTTTAACATGTACAAATATAATTAGGTTCACTCATTAAGTCAAGGACATGAAATCAGGCCCCCTCATAGACTTATGAAAATGAAACCCAGTCCAAGAATAATGTCATGAACATGTAACCAGGTTCATGAATAACCTTGTGAACATGTAATCCTGTTCAAACATAATCTTATAGACATGAAATAAGGTCCATGCATAACATTTTGAATATGTAATCAGGTTCACACATAACATTATGAACACATAATAAATCTCTCTCATAGCATTGTGAACATGTTATCAGGATCACACATTAACTTATACACATGAAACCAGGTACATTTATAACATTGTGGACATGAAATCTGGTTCACACAAAACATTTATACTCATGAGTTATCCATCATTACCCAATTCATTAGGGTTAGATATATGTCGCACCCATCACATAATACATATGCAACAAAATTATAAATAATTATAATGTCATAACACTTGAAATACAAAGGGAATCATAAATATTTCATCATTTCATTGATTATGGAATATAGACATGTCCCATAATAATTTCATAAAATAATAACCTATGGAAAGATATAGGATTCAAAATCATATAACCCATGGAGGAGAAATGGGGGTTATATGTATAATTCAATCAAAAAATAAACCATTTACAAATGAATATGAATAGAGCATTTGTGATCATTTCGTATAAGGTAATGACTATCATCAACTGAAGTTTTCATAGACGAAACATTGTTTTGAAATATCTTTTTAAAAAAATTTATTGAGTAAAATTTTCTATATTATTTGAAAAGGTATTCATAAAACAAAAAACATTTTTAAGACAATTTTAATTGAAATTAGTTTGAAAAATTAGAATGAAATCACACTACTGGAAATGGGACTTTTCCCAACACTTCTATACTTACAGTTCAAATAACTGTCGGTATATGTTGTCTTTACCAATGGTTTTCATAAACCGTCGGTAAAGACATTGAACAAGTGACGTTTCCCTACGGTTTCATAAAACTGTTGGGAAAAGTGGGGAAAATCACTTTCCCCAAAGGATTGAGGAAACCGTTGGGAAAGATGGGAAAAAAGTTAGTTTTCCCAACGGTTTCATAAAACCATTGGGAAAGATTGAGTTTTCCCAACAGTTTTTAAAAACCATTGGAAAAAAGCCCAAAATTCTCCAAATGTAGGAAGCGGCCTCCCCCTAATTCTAGAACCCTTCCACTGGTCTCCAGAAGCAATTCCTTGGAAGAAGCACTTTTGAATCCCCTCCCCTTCCATCGGATCAGTAGCTACCAGGTTAGAATCCTTCCATATTTTATCAAGGATATAGTTCCACCTCTTATAAAACATATCCATCTATTCTCCATGATTTAGTTATTCCCATTTTTTAGGATTTTTTTTGTAAATTTTTTTGATTGTTCCACGAATTGTTTACTCAAATCCCTATATATGTGTATGTCCAATTAATGTTTTCATTAAACATTTACATTTATAAGGTCATGGTGTCTCTTTATTATGTTCTAATTTTAATGATTCATAATTTTTTAATATGCTTCAAATATTATAGCTTCATTTATATGAACTAAAAAGAAATTGTTTGTATTATTTATTGATATTGTTTCAGGAAAATAACTCCTTTCATTAAGATCATTCCAAACATGAAGATCTTGTTCATCTTAATTTCTGTACACTATGTGTACTACATAACACGTATGTATCATGTTTCTATAAAAAAATATATATATATATATAATGACACACTGCTCACTTATCCATTGCACAATAGAACATATGGAGTATCTTCTTGACCTTTTCCAAATAGTTTGTGGTCCATAAATAGTAATTCTTCCTTCTTCATGAAACTAATTCACATAATGTCAAATTCACAATTTTAGTGAGTATTATTTTTTCTATTATGACCATTAATAATTTTTCCTTGGACATCATACATGTGTTATTAAATCACATTTTTAAAACACAATGACCATTTTCACTTATTTGGGGTTCCTCAAAATGCTTGGGAAAATCAGAAAAATGCATGTATTGAATCGTGTTTCTCATATGGTTTCATGGATACAGGTTCATCTAGAAAAACATGAGTTTGTTGTTCAACTATCATGAGGACCATTAGATTATTATTCTTCACACAAATGATGTTTTTTTCTAAAACTATGTGTTTTTGTATTCACTATTTAATTGGCCAAAAGGGGAGCTTTGTGGTCATTAATCATGGTTGTGGGTGTTCATTTAGGATGTAAGTTAGAATAACATAATTTTACATGATATATCCAATATTATTATTGATTTATGTTCAATTTGATTATCTTTAACAAGTGATGTTATTTAATAAGTTGTTATTAATGGTTGTAATAATGACGATATGGTATAAGTGTTCATATGGTGTGTATAGGGGTTCACATGGGGTGTATAACGGTTGACATGGTATCAGTGAACTCAAGTCATTAATTTAAGCCTTAATTCTCACTATCATGTAATAAATTGAATGATGTAAACCCATCCTCACATGATTTCTTACCTTAGATAGTGTCCAACATATGGAATACAAGCTTTTGAATTCATCATTTAACCAGGATCATATATTCCATTTCCCCCAATATGACAATACTAATATAACTTTAGGGTCAACTAAACATGGTTCTCATTGTACGTTGTATATTATGTGTCCTTCTTGGCCAATACTCACTTTTATGAGGGTGGGGTGATTTTCACTACCCAATCGGGCATGTGTAGACAACCATAAAAATGTTAGATAAGTCACAAGTTTAATTCAGTAATGTTGTTATCATTGAAATACATTATAAAAAATTTCAAATTTAAAAATAAATGTTTTTTTCTATACTTAATGAAATTAAATATTTTTATAGGCCATGAACAACCTATTAGTGTAGAATCTTAAAATTTATTCACCCATGGTGTGCGCTTGACTTGGGGAAGTAATTGGGTAATGAAAGGTATGGACAAGAGTCAATAATGAGTTATTGAAAATGAGTGAATGATTTGGGATTCCTATAACACATGATGGGACCTGAGGCATGTGCCTCTTATATACCTAATGAAAATGAATATAAATAAATTTTTATTTAATTTATGAGTACTTGTTCTTTACATTATTTTAATAGTTCACTACATCGACTAGAAACTTATTCCTTTTTCATTTACCTAAAAGTATTTTCAATTAAAGATTAATCCTATTGAATTGTTTATGACAAAATGACTTATATAAATTCTTTTTACAGAATGGAAAGAATTTGGATGTATGAAACCGATCAGATCACAAGCGATTTTCAAAACTATTTGGAGAGATTTATATATTTTTCATTTCACAATGCTTCAGATAGTGGTCGCATACACTACCCATGTTCAAATTGTGTTGGTAGACCATGGTTGAGCCGTGAAGAATTCAGCTACCACATAACCAAAAATGGTTTTCAAGAAAACTACTTTGTGTGGTATCACAATGGGGAGAAAATGATATCTCAAATTGGTGATGATCGAAATGAAAAGACTGGAATGGAGAATTTGTTAGATGATCGGTTTCCATTTATTCATCATAATGAAAAAGAATGGATTTAGACTCAAGAAGACATTGATATGAGAATTACTGATGAATCTAGTGAAAATGATGATATTGATAGTGTGAAAAAATTGAATGATTCTTCCACAACTCCAGTATATCGACAATGCAATTAAATGAAAAAGCTTGAATTTTTAATCCGATTGTTTCATGGGAAAACTATGTATATGATTTCTAATACAGTAATCAATTACATTGTTACCCTCTTGAAGGATTTAATTTCATATGATGCAGAGATTTCCTCAAACCACTATATGGCATGGAAGTTAGTTGAGGAACTTAGATTTTCAAGAAACACAATTCATGCTTGCCCAAAAGATTGCAGTTTATTTTGGGAGGAAACCGCTGAACGAAATGATTGTATAAAATGTGGCACATCCCACTAGAAGTCATAATCTGATGGAACACCATCCCATGATCCACAGAATGTAATGTGGAACTTTCAATTGATCTCCAGACTCCATAATCTTTTTATGTCCGATGACATATCAACAAAAATGAGATGGCATGATACCGAGAGAAATAAGAAAAATGATGAGTTGGTTCATCCTGCAGATGGATTTGAATGGAAGAGATTTGATGCTCGACATCATGATTTTTCAGCTAACGTGCGTAATGTGAGTATGGGTCTTTCATGCGATGGTTTTAATCTATTTGGATAGATGCTTACTTCGCACATCACATGGCCAGTTTTTATACACATTTATAATCTTCCACCATGGTTTTGTATGAAAAAACCTTTCACATTCATGAGAATAATCATATCTGGTCTTTCTGATCCTGATATTGATATTGATGTCTCCATGAAACCTTTAATAAAAGAGTTGAAACTTCTTTGGGATGTGGGTGTGCGCATATACGATGCATGTTTGAAAGACATATTTCTGATGCGTGATGAACTTATGTATACGATCAATGATTTTTCGGCTTATGCAATGATGTCTGGATAGAGCATGAAGGGAAAATTTTCATGTCCAGTTTGTATGAAGAATACACGATCCAGAAGACTGAAACATCTTTGTAGTATCAGTTTTATGGGACATCGACGATTCTTGCCAAAGGATCATCCATATAGAATGAATCGTCGAAGATTTGATAATACCATAGAGACTGATGATCCACCTTAGCATATGTCTATAAGTAACATGCATAATGAATTGAAAGATTTCAGTTTTTCATTCTGGTAGGGTCAAATGAAATCTGGAAAGAGAAAGAATGTTTCCACTGAAACCTGTTACAATTGGAGGATGTGGAGTATCTTTTTTGATTTTCCTTATTGGTCAACCAATTTATTACATCATTGCTTATACATAATGCATATTGAAAAGAATATATGTGAAATTTTGATTTCGGTTTTCTAAATGTCAAGGGGAAGACAAAAGATGATTTACGATCTCAACGTGACTTGGTGGATTGGGGCATCAGGCCAGAATTACATCGTATTCGTTTTAGTGAAAATAAATGGAAACTTCCATGTGATTCTTATGTGATGACACCTATGAAAAAAACAATTTCTGGAAGTATTAGAGACTATTAGAGTTCTTGATGGCTATTCAAACAACATATCTAAACGGGTCAACAAAAGAGAGTTGAAGCTAAAATCATTGAAGAATCATGATTATCACGTTCTACTTCATGAGTTGCTTCCAATATCAATCTGTCAACTTTTTTCCAATAATGTAAAGGTGGATGTTATTAGGTTGTGCCATTTGTTTAGTGATCTTTGTGCTAAGAAGTTTTCCATGTTTTTCTTGAAAAAAATGTTGACAGATGTCGCATTATTTTTTTGTGAGTTGGAGAAAATATTTCCTCCATCATTTTTCACATGCATGTTGCATCTGACTGTCGATGTTCCCATGGAAATACTTCGTAGAGGACCTGTTCCTTTTCTTTGGATGTATCCAACTGAAAGAAATATGTTCACATTAATGTCTTATGTCTGAAACAGAAATCATCACGAAGATTCTTTCGTGAATGGTTACTTGGATCAAGAATGTATGGATTTACGCTTGATGTATTTGTCTGATCTTACAACAAGATTGAACAGAACAATATGATATGAAGAAGAACAATATGAGAAAATTGAACCCAGTTTTCCCTCACTTCCTCAAACAGGAAGAATTACTGGATCATATACATTGAAGACATTAAGAAATGAAGAGCGGGAGATGGCACATCGCACAGTTTTTTTCAACTGTGATTTGTTTGATAACTATATCAGGTAACTAAATTGATTATGTATATCATACATATATATCTGTTAAACTATTGATATTTTTTATCTACAGGGAACATAATACAATGATAAATAAGAAGCATTGTTCTTTATCTTTGAGAAGGAGAGAGACTTTTCATATAAAAGAGTTTTATTCTTTGTTAAAATTGAAGGTATAATAAAATTAATGTTTAAAATAATAATATCAATATTTAATTAAGTTTAATAGTCATTTATATTGCATGTATTGAGTTTTTATGCTGACTTTGTCTCTGAGGAAATAAGAGCATTGGCTTTTGGTCCTAATACCGTGGTTCGTGACTGTAAATCATTTTTTATCAATGGGTACAAATTTATTATCAGTGAACGTGAAAAGAAAATGAGAACACAACATGATGGTGTTATGGTTATTACCATAACATATTGTTATGCCAGTGAATCAAATAGTAGACCACAATTTGAAAATGTGGGTTATTATGGAGTTGTTGAGAAAATAATAATATTGGATTATTACTCTCATGGATGAGTCACAATGATGAAATGTCATTGGATTAATTCTATGATGATACATGGAACATTTATTGATGATTTTGGATTTCAAGTAATTAATATGACTCACACTCATTCTACCGAAGACCCATATGTGTTGGCATCAATGGATAAACATGTTTTTTATGTCAAAGAACAACTTCGACCTGAATTTGGTGTCATAGTTGAAGTAATTCAAAGACATATTTTTGATGATGGTGATGATGGAATTGACACTATCCCTAGTTCCATTGGAACCAATCCATTTATTTATTTTGACAACTCAAATAGGTCAATTTTCAGTGTTGATTGTGAACCTGAAGTTGTGGTTGAAAATATATAGAATCATTCCACCATGTTCTCAATTATTTTGGTTTACCTTGAGTTGGGTTGTTATGGTTGGTAATATTCAAATTGATTTAGTATTGATCACAAATATTTTTTAGCTGACATGACCGTTAAGTGAATTTTCAATGTTTATTGGTTGCAGTTTTACTTGAATTGCATTTTCTAATTTGGAATTGAATTGTATGAAAACATAGTCAAACAATATTTCTAACTTGGTGAACATTACAAATTTTATGATTTATTAAATCCATTCAAGCTCTTCTAAAACAATTGATAGCTGACATGACCATTATGTGAATTTTCAATGTTTATTGGTTGTAGTTTTATTTGAATTTCATTTTCTAATTTGGAATTGAACTGTATTCAAACATAGTCAAACAATATTTCTAACTTGGTGAACATTACAACTTTTATTATTTATTAAATCCATTTAAGGTCTTCTAAAAAAATTGATAGGTGACTTGACCATTATGTGAATTTTAAATGTTTATTGGCTGTAGTTTTATTTGAATTGTATTTTCTAATTTGGAATTGACTGTATTCAAACATAGTCAAACAATTTTTCTAACTTGGTGAACATTACAACTTGTATGATTTATTAAATCCATTCAAGCTCTTCTAAAAAAATAGATATCTAAATTACCAATAAACCCCCCTATTCCTGAATATATTTAGTTTTTTGGGTTACACATTAGTTTTATTTTTCTAATTAATTACATATTTGTTTTCAAAAGTAGGAAATGAATCCATTTGAAGAGAGACAAAGGAAAAAAATGATGGAGAACAATCGTCGAATGACGGAGTTGGGAATTCCATCATTAGTTCATGTAGTGAGTACATTATATCAAATTGATATATTTGAAGAATATATAATGTCATGTGATTAATTTTTTGTATATATTTTTGTAGGATCCACCTATACGTCGACAGTTATTCGACGAGGATCCTAGTACTGGTCCTAGTACTCAGGCTAGTGGTATGAGGAGGGTTCGTACCAGAGGTGGACGAGCAGCTGCACGTACCTGACTAGACCCTGCCCCTCTCACTGACATGTCATCCTTCCCACATTCTGATCCTAGTGTGTCATTAGGGACACAAGGGATATTTATTCCTTCCATGTTTTCCCTACCTTTTGCATCTTCTGGCCCATCATTTTCACATCCCATGATGATTCCCACTCCCCAGTCAGCATCCGGTCATATAGTTGTCCAATCTTCTTTTCCTTCTAGTTCTATCTCTCCGAGCTTCTATATTCCATCGTCTTCGACTCTTGTTCCACCATAGGGTGTTCAATAAGTTTCTATGGATCTCGCGGTGGTCAACGATCAGACTGGCATAAGTATATTTATACAACCCTAAAAAAAATTTATAGCAATATTTATTTTCATTATAACATGTTTTGATAAAATATTTATTTTTCATTCATGACAGAAACATCTACTTACAGGAGGCGTGGGCGGGGGAGTACATTCATACGTTTGGTGTGGAACCGCCACACATAGGTTATGGTGGATTATAATGAAGACAACCAAATGGTTGAGAAAACAGGGCAGCAATGTCAGAGTTTTTTGGCGACGCTGGCCAAATACTCCGACATCATTCTCGTCAGCTTGCTATCATGGATACGTTTGCCACATGAGGTCAAGGATAGATCTCTGGCAGAGAGATGAGAAAAATATATGTTCTATTTAATGCCATGAATTATTTTTGTATTTATATGATTTAATATTTTGATTTCAGCTTCGATTTAATTTTCCCGATGGTGAGGGTGCACGACCGGAACGTCTAAAGGATTTAGGAGACCTTTGGAGAGACTACAAGAATGAGTTATATATTGGCTGGGGTGCTAGAGTTGGCACTGAGTTAGAGGCGGTACCAGTGGTGGATGATTTTCCTATAGAGCGGTATCGTCAGATGATTACTCATTTGATGAGTACCCAGTTTAATGTATTAAAAACATTTGAGGTATTTAAATAATAGCTTTCATGTTTTTCATTGATACTATCTATCACATTTTTGAATTTTATTTATGAATCATCTGTAAAAAATTAAAATAACATTGATGCAAAAAAATACCTCCACACACTAGGACGCACTACGATGCCTGATTATGAGAGGAAGCAGTTATGAGAATTGTTTATAAGTTTTCTTTATAACTTATAATTTCGTTTGTTTCTTCAATTATTTAATAATTTTCTAAAGTTTTCATATAACTTTAGTTTTCAATGTCATTGTAGAGGCAAATAAAAAATATTTAAGGACGTTTGCCTTGAGAAAAACTGTTTTTCTCGAGTAGACAGAAAAAGGATGGAAGTTCCGTCAATGAAGCAACTCAGTAACAGATTGTATGTTTTAATATGTTGAATTTATATTTTAATATCTATTTTTTAACTAAATGATATATTTATATTTGTAACACACTGCTTTAGAGGACCTCGATGTGCAAGAACCAGACAATGTTGGGCCAACAGATCACTTACATCAGGTGTTCGGTGAGGAGCATTCTGGCAGAGTATGCTACCAACCTAGGATAGCCCCGACGTGGTATTGGCCCTCCTCAGGGACGAGATGTAGGGCCACCGAGCTGCAGAAAGTTAGGGAATAGGCAGAACATGCTGAGAAAAGGGCCAAAGAGACGGCATAATAGTCTGCTATGGTAATCAATGCGTTTATGAAATTTATTTAAGTTCTACGTCCAAAACATCCAGCAGAGGCCAGCCCAGCTTTTGATGAGTATATGTTGTCGATACATTCTATATATGGTGCACCAGGTGGCAGTTCTAGTGGTTCTCAGGATGATGTCTAACATGACGATGATGATGGCGAGGAGTCTGATATATAAGAGGAGGGAGAGGAGGAGGGCGAGGCGGGTGGCGAGGGTGAGGAGGAGTGTGAGGGAGAGGAGGAGGATGAGGGCGAGGAGGGTGAAGACGATGATGGAGACAAGCACGAGAGTGATGATGGTGATGGTGATGTGGGACAAGTTGATCCATTAAATTTTTGACTGATATTACTGATATTTGATATTTAATGTATTCTAGTTGTTGGTTTTATCTAGACTCGTAGTATAGTATTGGAGTTGAGTTATTTTTATATATTATCAGTTTTTATGGATGTTGTTGTCTTTTATTGGTTGTGTGTTTGGGAACCCCCCTCCGTCCTGGACCCTAGAAAACACCCCACCCTCCTCCCTGGACCCCAGATAGCCCCGCCAGACAGCCCCCCATACACCCCCCAGATAGCCCCCAGACAGCCCCCCAAACAGCCCCCGGGACAGCCCCCCCCCACCCTCCTCCCTGGACCTCGATCTGCCCCCAGACAGCCCCTAGGACAGCCGCCCACCCTCTACAATGGACCCCGGAAAACCCCCCGAACACCCCTGGACATCCCCCGAACAACCCCCCAGAAAGCCCCCCCCCCCCACCCTCCTCCCTGGACCCCAGACAACCCCCAGACATCCCCCCAGATAGCCCCCGGACAGCCCCCCGAACAGCCCCCAAACACCCCCCACCCTCCTCCCGGGACCCCAGACAGCCCCTCGGACAACCCCCCAGACAGCCCCCCACCATCCTCCTTGGACCCCTGACAACCCCACGAACACCCCCCGGACAGCCCCCCGCACAGCCCCCAACCTCCTCGTTGGTCCCCAGACAGCCCCCCGGACACCAACCGGACAGCCCCACCGGACAGCCCCCCCACCCTCTTTGATTTCATTAAATAATAGAAAATCTATAATATATATTTTATTTATTTTCATCATGATAATCAATGTTAATCACATTTACACATCTAATCAATATCATAGATTCTTGGTATGTTATAAAAGAGATGTATTCAGTTGGCATGACATTGTTAGCTCCGAAATGTTTCATAGCATGATAAACTAAAATCTAATCCATACTAAGAATGATATAAAAATATTGTATATAAATGTCCACATGATTTTATGTATATACCATTCCACTAATAGACACATGAGGATTATCATAAAATGGACAACAATTTAAGTACATACGGAAAACTGACCAGACGCATTTGGTTTCCGATGAAACATTAGGAGAACGATCCATGAGTCATATGTGACATGTACTATTCAACCTCGCCTCAATCCGAGGCGTGATGTGGCCGCCACCACTCAAAGTGTCAGCCTTTTGTTTCAAAAAGAAGGACATTTTAATTGAAAAACATCAACTAGCATACGGAAAACCGACCAAACGCATTCGGATTGAGTCGATACTTAAGAACAACGATCCATTGGTCATATTTTACGTGTAAGAGTCATCACCGCCTCAATCTAAGATGTGGTGTGTCCGCCACCACTCAAAGTGTCTGTCTTTTGTTTCAAAAGGACTTCATTCTAAGTGAAAAAAAAATCAACTGGCATACGAAAAACTGACCAAACACATTCAGATTGTGTCGGTACTTTAGCACAGTGATCCATGGGTCATATGAGACGTGTACAAGTCAACGCCACCTCAATTGGAGGTGCGGAGTGGCTGCCACCACTCAAAGTGTCTTCTTTTTGTTTCAAAAGGACGCCATTTTAATTGAAAAACATCAACTGGCATATGGAAAACTGACAAATGCATTCGGATTGTGTCGATACTTTAGCACAACTATCCTTGGGACATATGTGATTTGTATGATTCAACCCCACCTCAATACGAGGTGCGGTGTGGCTGCCACCACTCAATGTGTCTGTCTTTTATTTCAAAAGGACGTCATTTTAAGTGAAAAATATCAATAGGCATACGGAAAGGCGACCAAATGCATTCGTATTATGTCGATACTTTAAAAAAACGATCTATGGGTCATATGTGACATGTACGAGTCAACCCCGCCTTAATCTGAGGCACGGTGTGGACATAATCACTCTAAATGGCTCTCTTTTGTTTAAAATGGACAACATTTTAGGTACATACGAAAACCAACCAAACGCATTTGGTTTCCGTTGAAACATTAGGATAACAATTCCTGGGAAATATGTGATTTGTATGAATCAACCCCGCCACAATATGAGATGTGGTTTGTCCATCACCACTCAAGGTGTATGCCTTTTGTTTCAAAAGGACGTCATTTTAATTGAAAAACATCAACTGACATATGGAAAAAAGACCAAAAGAATTCGGGTTGTGTTGATACTTTAGAAAAGAAATCCATGGGTCATATGTAACATGTATGTGTCAACCCCACCTCAATCTGAGGCGCAGTGTGGCCTCCACCACTCAAAGTGTCTATCTTTTGTTTCAAAAGGACGTTATTTTATGTGGAAAACATCGACTGAAATACGGAAAATCAACCAAAAGCATTCGAATTGTGCCGATACATTAGCACAACGATCCATGGGTCATATGTGACATGGATGAGTCAACCTCACCTTAATCAAAGGCATGGTGTGGCCATAATAACTCTAAGTGGCTCTCTTTTGTTTAAAATGGACAATATTTTTAGTACATATGGAAAACTGACCAAACGCATTCAGATTCCATTGAAACATTAGGAGAACAATTCATGGGTCATATGTGACGTTTACGAATCAACCCCGCATCAATATAGGACGCGGTGTGGCCGGAGCCACTCAAAGTGTATGCCTTTTGTTTCAAAAGGACGTCATTTTAATTGAAAATATATCAACTGGCATAAGGAAAAGCGACCAAACGCATTCGGATTGTGTTGATACATTAGAAAAACGATTCTTGGGTCATATGTGACGTATACGAGTCAACCCCGACTCAATCCGAGGCGTGGTGTGGCTGCCACCACTGAAAGTGTCTGTCTTTTGTTTCAAAAGGACATCATTTTAAGTGAAAAACATCAACTGGAATACGAAAAAATGACCAAAAACATTTGGATTGTGTCTATACTTTAGCACAACAATCCATGGGTATTATGTGATGTGTACGAGTCAACCTCGCCTTAATCGTAGGAACGGTGTTGTCAGAATCACTCTAAGTGTATCTCGTTTGTTTAAAATGGACAACTTTTTAAGTACATACAGATAACTGACCAACGCATTAGGATTCCATTGAAATATTAGGAGAACTATTCATGGGTCATATGTGACATGTACAAATCAACCCCGCCTCAATTGGAGATACGGTGTGGCCGGAACTACTCAATGTGTCTGCCTTTTCTTTCAAAAGGACGTCATTTTAATTGAAAAACATCAACTGGCATACGGAAAACTGACCATATGCATTCGGATTGTGTCGATACTTTATCACAATGATCCATGGGTCATATGTGACATGTAAGAGTCAACCGTGCCTAAATCTGAGGCCTGGTGTGGCCGCCACCACTCAAAGTGTCTGCCTTTTGTTTCAAAAGGACGTCATTTTAATTTAAAAACATCAAATGGCATACGGAAAACTAAACAAACTCTTTCGTATTGTGTCGATACTTTATCACAATGATCCATGGGTCATATGTGATGTGTACAAGTAAACCAACCCTCAATCCGAGGCGTGGTGTGGCCGCCACCACTCAAAGTGTCTGTCTTTTGGTTTAAAAGGACGTCATTTTAAGTGAAAAATATAAACTGGCATACGGCAAAGCGAACAAACGCATTCATATTGGGTAGATACTTTAGCACAACGATCCATGGGTCATATGTGACATTTATGAGTCCAACCCGCCTTAATAAGAGGCACGGTGTGGCTGGAATCACTCTAAGTGTCTCTCTTTTGTTTAAAATGGACAACATTTTAAGTACATATGGAAAACAGACCAAACGCATTCGGTATCCATTGAAACAATAGGAGAACGATTCATGAGTCATATGTGAAGTGTACGAATCTACCTTGCCTCAATCTGAGATGTGGTGTGGTCGACACTAGTCAAAGTGTCTGCCTTTTGTTTCAAAAGGACGTCCTTTTAATTGAAAAACATCAACTAGCATACGGAAAACCGACCAAACGCATTCATATTGAGTCGATACTTTAGAAAAATGATCCATTGGTCATATGTGACATGTACGAGTCAACCCAGGCTCAATCCGAGGTACGGTGTGTCCATCACCACTCAAAGTGTATGTCTTTTGTTTAAAAAGGATGTCATTTTAAGAGAAAAACATCAACTAGCATACGGAAAACAAACCAAACGCATTCGGATTGTGTTGATACATTTTAAAAACGATCCATAGGTCATATGTGATGTGTATGAGTCAACCCTGCCTTAATCGGAGGCACAGTGTGGCCGGAATCACTCTAATTGGCTCTTTTTTTTAAATGGACAACATTATAAGTACATACAGAAAACTGACCAAACGCATTTGGTTTCCATTGAAACATTAGGAGAACGATTCATAGGTAATATGTGACGTGTACGAATCAACCTCGCCTCAATCTGAGACGCAGTGTGGCCGGCACCACTCAAAGTGTATGCCTTTTGTTTCGAAATGACGTCATTTTTATTGAAAAACATCAACTAGCATACAGAAAACCAACCAAAAGCATTCAGATTGTGTCGATACTTTTGAGAAACGGTTCATGGGTCATATGTGAAGTGTACGAGTCAACCCCGCCTCAATCCGAGGTGATGTGTGGCCGTCACCACTCAAAGTGTCTATCTTTTCTTTCAAAAGGATGTCATTTTAACTGAAAAACATCAACTAACATACGGAAAACCGACCGAACTCTTTCATATTCTGTCGATACTTTATCACAACGATCTGTGGGTCATATGTAACGTGTACAAGTCAACCCCGCCTTAATTGGAGGCACGGTGTGACCGAAATCACTCTATGTGGCTATCTTTTGTTTAAAATGGACAACATTTTAAGTACATATGGAAAACCGACCAAACACATTCGGTTTTCGTTGAATCTTTTGGAGAACGATCCCTGGGTTATATGTGACGTGTACGAATCAAACCTTCCTTAATCTGAGACGTGGTGTATCCCGCACTACTCAAAGTTTCTACCTTCTGTTTCAAAAGGACGTCATTTTAATTGAAAAACATCAACTGGCATACGGAAAATAGACCAAACGCATTCAGATTGTGTCGATACTTTAGAACAACGATCCATAGGTCATATGTGATATGTACGAGTCAAAACCGCCTCAATATGAGGTGCGGTGTGGCCGGTAGCACTCCAGGTGTATGAAGTTTGTTTAAAATGGACAACATTTTAGGTAAAAATATATGGTATACAAAAAACCGATCAAATTATGAATTGACTTCCGGATTCCACATATAATTGTCATCTAAATTTTAAATTGAATTCTAAATGAATTATTTATCTTTATAATTATGTTATGAATATTAATTTAATTAAGGATGTGTATAGTTCTGACATTATATGTTAAATGTGTATGAATTTGTTCTCTATATGTATGTGTTAGTTGGTTATTGCAGGTAAAATAATTTTATATGTATGTTTTAGTTTATTATAGGTACAATAATTGGATTGAAAATGAGAGGGAACCCACAAAATGAGACCTAGTGGGAAAATTGCAGAGCTGCTGGGCAAATTGCAGACCTACTATGCAATTTTCCCATCATAGGCTATGCCAACGGTTTGAAACTGTGGGCATAACATCTCTGGGTTTCGTTTTACCAACGGTTCCATGAACTGTTGGTAAAACATTTTTCCCAGTGGTTTAGAAACCGTTGGGAAAGAGGAGTCCTTGGGTATTTCCCAAAGGTTTGGCCGAACCATTGGGATAGGGTAATTTTTCTCCACCCTATACCAATGGTTGTATACCGTTGGGAAAATCTTTCCCTTACAAGGGTTTGGCAGAACCGTTGGGATAGGGTAATTTTTCTCTACCCTATCCCAATGATTCACAATAACCATTGGGAAAATCGTTCCCAATGGCTTACTTCCCTACGGTTTGCAGAACCATTGGTATAACATATACCAATGGTTCTCCAGCCTTTCCCAACAGTTCTAAACCGTTGGGAAATATTGTATTTCCAAGGGTGTCCTGAAATAATTTTGAAAACCTTTTCCCGTGAAAACATTTAAAAAAATCATTGAAATAGTTTGACAATTGATTCCCTTTTAAAAATATAAAAGAATATTGAAATCATTTTGAAAGAAGTTTTTATTTAAAATACATTAAAAGAATATAAAATATCATTAGAGATCACTTTAACCCATTTCTAGGAATATTAAAATTTCAAAACATATAATGAATGATTAAATATTTATTTAAAACATTTTTAAATGAAATATATTTTTTGAAAACTCTTCAGCTTTGAAAACTATTTTAAAATTATGATATTTCCAAAATATTAGGGTAAAAAGTTTATTTAAGAATTAACCTTTTAAACTTAAAATGATGGAATTAAGGAAATGATTTTCACAATGCTAGGTACCTCCCAAAATTCCTTTAAACATCATAAGAAAATATTAAAATAAAATTGAACACTTTTTTTTCACTCGATTTTGAGAGACCGCTGATTTCTAACCGAAAGGATAAATAAAGTCATATTTTTATAAAAACATATTCATAATTATGTTAAGAATAAGAGAGTGGAAAAATGGTACCATTACATGGATATAATATGAATATATATAGGGTATGAAATATTTCTGAGATCTCTTGAGATACGGATGAAATATTTCACGAATGGAAGCACAATAATAAATAATCTCGATAAATGATGAGAGTGTCTCAACAAACTCTTATCACTTGGTAACATTGAGTAATACTCCCAATGTAAGAAAATTAAGTTAAATTGAGTCTACAATATCATGAAAAGTAGGGATATTAATGATATAAAATTTCAATAGGAAGAATATAAACCTCATAAAAGAACATAGGTGTATAAAGAAGCACGTGTCTCAAATAATGAAAATTGAGATAAAATTACTATACTTATTTCATAACATTTGAATCATAAATCCCATGAAAAAATGATCATAAAATATATATAATAAATACCCACAAATTAATAAATAATAATAATAGAGTTCCTTAAAATTGATTTATAAACACCATGAAAAATAAAATAGTGGTGAACATTGTATCTCTCGGATAACAAAATTGAGATTAAATTACCTTAACTGATGTCTTGACTCTCTTCGGACTTTTAAAAGCATGGTTTATAATAAATATAACTTTATTATACATATTTACATAAAAAAATTCATATTTATAATACCATATATGGTGTTATTATGAATTTATATTACCATATTATCAAACAATTCTAATTTGAGGCTTCACTTCGAGTAATATCCGCTTTTTTTTACATTTGTCTTAAGATGTCATATTTTTTGTCTTAATACATATATAATGATTTATATAATGAATAAAATGATATATATATTATTTATAAATTTTTTTATAACTATATATTGAATATATAAATATGAAATGGAATACACCATTAATGGAGAAAGTAGGCCATACTTCTTCAGGAACATTGTTTCCATTTTTCATTCTAATATTGATAGAATGATATTAAATGACATATATATGTAATATCATTAATGTAGAATTATGATTTCATATATATAATATATTTTACTAAAAAAATCTTTAATACAATCAATGTAAAGTGTAAATAAATCGCATCGCTTTGAGGAGGCAGTAGTCCACACTCCCACAAATGAAGTTATCACAGTCACACAAAATGGAAAGAATAAAGGTATGTTATATATTTAAATTAAATAATAATTAAAAAATTATAAGTATCACATATATTATATATAAATTTTTTTCCATCATAATTCACCACCCTGAATGGCGGTCAAGGAAGAATGAATAATCGTCATTTTGTGAGGTGGTAGACCACCTTACACGAACAATTAGTTACTTACCCATTAGATGGAATAGTTTGTAAATTTAGATCTGATAATTAGAATAAAAACATTTCAGTATTTTTAGAATAGTTGTGATATTATAAGAATATGTAATAATAATAATTGAGGGTTGGGGAAATAAAACAAAATAATTGATCTTGATGATGGATGTTACCTCTTATTTGGGTAACTTCTTTTCCTTTTCACCAAAGGGATTCAATGGTTGGATTTCATCCCAAAAAGATTCATAAAGAAGGAATAGAGGTATTTTTGAAATATAATTTGTTATATCATTTCCTAAGTTTGGTGTCTTGAGATGTGTGAATAAGGGGGAGAGATAATGGAATTTTATAAGGTAGGGGAATAACACACATGGCAATTTTGTTTAAAAAATATGTGTTCCCCAAATATTACTTATTCCAAAAGATTCCAAATTGAAAACAATGGAAATTTAGAGGTTTATTTTCCAAAACATGGCCATAAAATAGTATTTTTACTTTTATATTGGTCATTTTTTCTTGTGAGTTTATAGTTTAGTCTCTTTATAAGCTTGTTTTTACATTAATGGCATTTGTTAATTTTAATAACATTGAAATATATTTTTGGTAAAATATTAACTTAATATTATTAGACTACAAATATTATACTGATAAAAATAATCTATGTACATCTCTTTAGGTTAAATTTTATAAATTAGAGAAATTAAGTTTAATGCTAATCATGTAGATGTGGTGAGAAAGTGGGTTATAATTTAATAATGATCAAATGTTTGTCAAGATTTTATATCACTATTCATTATAATAATTATTAAAATAACCTAAATTAAATTTATTGATGTATAATTTATATATTATTACTTTATAAAAGATTTAATATATAATTTAATTATATATATATATTAGACGAAAAAGATGTTTTGAATTAAAATTTTGTATTTTTTACTATTTATACAAAAAATGATGTTTCTATTAAAAAATAAAAACAATAACACTAAGTTAATTTTTACATTCTATGTTAAAAAGTTACGTTTGTTTTATCAAATTAAATTTTTATGGGTTTCGATAATTAAATTTATTATTTTTCATAGAAGGACATAAAACACAGTTTATTTGAGGATATAATATTCTTTTAAACATATAATTACATTATATAAATATTTTATATTTCAATAAGAATATGATTTATTTATATGAGACCATTATTTATAAAATATAAAAATTAAATATTAATATCCAAATTACTATGTATAAGGGATATTTTTTAACCATCTCGTTTAAATAAATATAATAATAAATTGAAGTTTAGTTGAAACATAGTGTTGTTGTAACACAATCCAAGTCTGTGTTTCGCGTAGCACAAGTTTACCATGGTGTTGTGTGAAAATAAAGTCAAACATAGTGGATTTATATAATTTAAGCTATCTTCAGTGTTTCTTAAGATGGAAAATACCAAAATTATTATATTATTTAAAAAAATCTCAAATACCAGGGTGTTTCATTCTACCCCCGTTATAATGAATTTCACCCTTGAAATTTAATTGAGTTATTAATTGATTAATACTTGAAACATTAATTCATAGAATAAAAAGTTTTTAAAATAAATACTAAAACATCCTTTAAAAAAATAAATTAGAAAGATGATGGTAACCCAAATTGACATATGAAATTGTTTCAATATGTGCTACCATAGGTGGGAAGTGAAAATATGAACTTGGAGGAAAATTGTAAATATTTATAAGCAGTGATTTATTACGTAAATAAAAAAAATAAAATTATCAATGGGATTTTGTGGTCCTCAAATGAATAAATATATGATGATTTAAATGTCTATCAATTAAAAAAAGTAAGGTATTATGACACCATTTTATTACTAGATCATTTTCCTAATGATAATGAATTTCCATGAAAAGATATACTAGTGTGATTTATTGATAAATTCACACATTTTTGTTCCTTGATCCCCTTGGCCTCTTTCTCCAAAAAAGAATGTGAAATTTTGAATCCTGATATAATTACCAAACCTTAAAAATTGCATATTATTGAATTAATTTAATAGTTCACATTGAGGATCTTGTCTGGTTTAGAGTTGTAGAGATTTAGGTCATAATTGTAACATTACATCCCAAAAGTTACAAAGTATACACTTCTACTTAGTTCATATATTTTTCACAAAATAAAATTTTTTGAAAAAATGTCATGTATAGTTCCTTGTTTTTGATAGCATGACTTTTTCATGATCCCATCCATGACAATATTTTACTTTATGTCCTGTCAAAAACATTTAAAAAACATGGGATTAGCATAAAAAGATAAGTAAGGGATACAAAAAGAAGGGAAAATATTAGTTTTTCCTAATAACAAGTAAACCATAAATACTTTATAAAAAATAATACTTTTCACCTTTATGAAGTAGTAAATATTATTCACTGAATAAAATATCATTGCTTACCCTTTTGTAACCAAATGCTTACCATAAAACTCATATAAAGAACACAAAACATATATAGGTATCTTGGGACATAAACATACCTAAATAAGAATAACCATACGGTCAAATTCCACACATATCACAAAATGGAATAGCCATATGGTCGACTTCCATACCGAATTCATTGGAGGTTATGAGGTAACCACCCATCCTAGTTTATCACGTCCCCACCCGTCATTTGGTTTATTAGGTAACCACCCATCAAATGACCATGTACCATTATAAAATCATAACACATACAACAAATATAAAGAAAATAAAACATTTCCACATTTTAATCACAATATATCACTTAAATTTGTAGACATAAAAAATACATTAAAAAAACCATTTTCAATACCAAAATACATAAAATATTATATGGTATTTATTTTCCTTTCAAAAATATTACAGCTTGTTACGGAAGAAAAAGATCAAATAATACTCACGGTGGAGGAAAAGGTCATTGTCACCACTTATGTTAAAAGAAACATTAGTTTTTGTCTTTTAGTAATGTGATTAATAGAAAAATATTCCATTTGGATGAAATGAAAATTAATTTGTTTTTATAAAAAATATAAAAGAAACTCATGTATAAAACAATATATGCCTCAATGAAAGGAGAAAGAGACGAAGTCATTCACCTGATGTCCGACTTGACCCATCGTTCGTTAATCTCCTGAATAATAAACTAATGTAAATTTCCACTATCGTAGGAGACTTTTTCTATTTTATCATTCCTTTAAAATCAATTATTACCATGTTAAAAACATTATGTAATCATTAAATTTAATAATGGTCGTTTTGTCGAAATTTGGTACTTGAGTCAAAATGGACTTCTTATAGTTACAAGTTGTTCATGTGGTAAAATGTTCATTATATACAGAATTACATTCATTATTTAGATTACATATATATCATATATATCTAGTATATACATGTATTTGAAATAGTATATAACATTTGGAGTTAGGAGAGGAAATCCACTGTTGATGGAGATGGTAAGCCGTACCTACGCATGAATGCTACTCCATTTTTATTTCTCATTGTAATGGAATGGAAACATAATGATAAAAAATTACATTCTAATTATAGTATAATATCATATATAATTTAATCATCTATACCCTTTATACCTTCCACATAAGGCATGAAGGAGTAATATCACTTTGAGGGGGTTGTAGTCTGCACTTCCTCAATTACGATTATCGTATTTACCCACTATAGAAACCAGAAAGGTATTTTATAAATGAAAATACAGAATCATAAAAAAATATAAATATAATATAAATCATATATAAATATAGTTACATAATAATGTCCTCCATGAGAGGCGGTTGGAGATATTTTAACAGTCATTGTTTCGTGAGGTAGTAGTTCACCATCCAGAGAATCATTATATTCTTTACCCATTAGACGAAGGTGTGTGTAAGTGTAGTTCGAATACTTCCAATAACAAGAACCTAGTACATTGAGGATACTGGTTTTGTTATAAAATAAAGTAATAAATGGAGTTTATGGGTTGGAGAAGTAAAATAAATCATAATAAAACAGAATAATTTAAGAGAAACTGTTACCTTTAATTCGAGTAACTCCCTTTGGTTTTAACCAGACATCATAAAGGGAATTATGCCTATGGTAAGGCTTATAGAAGTAGTATATGGATGTAGTGATCTTAATTGGATAGAGTTTGGATGATCAAAGGGGCTTGAGATGTGTGAGGAATGGGTTAGAGGTGATTGATTTTTATAAGGAAGATGAGGGGCTCTTTAAGAAAGTGTGAAAATTTTATTTTATTTTACAATTTTTTTTAAATTTCTAAAGGTCCAAAACTATATAAAGTCTATGATAAGATGACTCATGGTCGAAATAAAATCATCCAATATGAATTGGACCGGTTTTGGATTTTATTTTAATATTTATAATCTTATTTATTTAAATCATTTATTAATGAGGTAAACACTGCATCATTATTGTTTCTTACATAATTTAATTTATTTTATGTATAAAAATTATAAAACAAATACCAGATTTAGGAAATATCTTTAGAGTTCCAATGAATATTTATGGTCCAAATGATAACATTCATATCCCTATGTAAAAATTAATTTACTAAATGATATTTGTTTCTGTCATTTTCGTCTTTCCATTGAATTAATTAATCTAAAGTGTCATTATCACTCCCACATGGATCCATGGGGTCCCAAAATCGACCCAAGTATTTCCATTGTCGGCCATGACTCATCCAATAAGTTTAGGAAAAGTGTTATTGTAATTTTGTATTATTATAATATTCTTTTTACCTTTTATTACCCTATTTAACTTTAATCGCGGTAAATAAGTAAAAAGATAGTATTTACCAAAATAATATTTTCATTTTAATGAATCAAATGTTACTTTATAATAACCACCATGTATGTTGGATCTTTGAAATTCAACTAACTGAAGCGGTACAATTTCATTTAAATGAAAATGACAATTTTTTTAACTACTACATAGTGGTTTCACGATTTATCAAAAATTGTTGTTTTCCAAAAAAATAACTAAATTTATGTATAAGCTATTTTGGATATTCCAAATTCAAAAATGCTGTCTATTTCAGAAAATTAAAAACATTTAAGTTGGATAAATTAATTTTAAATTAATTCCCCTTGTCAAAACAAATAGTGTGTTTTTATGAAACAATATCTATCAAAATATTGACACTTGTTTATGTCCAATTTCAATGTAAAATTAATTCCAATGAACAACATTGGATTAAATGTTAAAATTATAATCTAATTACAATTTAAATCCAATTAAAAATAAAATATATCCATATAAATAAATTATATTAAAATGCAGATTTAAATTAAAATATAGTATTTTCCCTATTCATTAAAAATTAATTTTATCAGAAAAATTCCAGAAAATTCCCAAATGTAAATTTTGAAGTCCCGATTATAATGAAATATTTTATTTGGTCTAATATAACATATAAAAGTTACCAAAACTAGATTCAATGAGGGTTCACCATCAAAAGCTGTTAAATCAACCATTTAAAGTAAATTATGCTTAAAATTGGATTCATTCACATTTTAAGCCTTACTTTTTTTGGATGAATCTAAAATCATTTTTAAAAAATGTATAATCCTATTGTTTTTAGTTATTTTCATTCCCTCCAATATAAAATCTAGGCTTTAAAACCATTTAAAATAATTATATTATATTTTTATTGTGCAACATAAAATTTCAATGAAACCCGTTGTTGCGTATCAGGTACACCATCGAACCATGAAACCCCTTGAATGTAAAATTAATAATTAATTAACAAATATTAATAAATATGAGAATATAATATATTTTTATTTACCTTGGATGTTACATCTTTCCCCCCGTTTTGAAATTGTGTCCTCGCAATTTTATTCACTTATCGAATAAATGGGTGTATTTATCCCTCATAGAATTTTTAGATTCCTAAACTGCCTCTTCAACCATATGGTTTTTTCACAAATTCTTTACCTGGTAAATTATCTTATTCTGCAACACTTTCACTCTATGGTCACGAATCTATACTAATTATTCCTTATAAGAGAGATTCTCTTTCAATTGAACTACTTATGGGCTCAAAACATTAGATGGATCTGGAATATAATTTCTCAACATTGAAACATGTAAAACATTGTGTACCTGGGATAAACTTGGAGGAAAATCCACTCTGTATGCAACCAGTCCAGCTTTCTCCAGGATTTCATTGGGTCCAATGAACCTCAGACTAATCTTTCCCTTCCTACAAAAATGCATTACACTTTTTGATGGGGAAAATTTGGGAAAGACATGATCACCTACCTCAAAGGAAATATACTTCCTCCAGTTATCTGCATAACGTTTCTTCCTAGTATGAGCTATTCTCATATGCATCTGAATCAACTAAACTTTTTCTTTCATCTCTTCTATCAATTATGCTCCCGTCAGCTTCCATTCACCTACTACATCCGAAAATGTTGGAGTTCGACAATGCTTTTTATATAATTCTTCAAATAGATACATCTATATACTGGATTGAATTCTGTTATTATACGAAAGTTCAGCCAAAGAAAGATGTTTGTCCCAACCTCCATGGTTATCCATCGAGCACGTATGTAGTATATCCTCCAAGGACTAAATTGTTCATTCTCACTTCCCCACTAATTATGGATGAAAAACAGTACTTAAATTTCATTCAGTACACAACGACTTTTGAAGGACATTAAAAAAGTTAGAAGAAACATGGGATCACAATAAGATACAATAGAGAGTGGAAAACCATGTAACCTGGTTATCTCTTTAACAATCAACTGTGAAAGTGTATCTAGAGACAATGAATCTAGAAGAGGAAGGAAATGAGCAGATTTAGTCAATCGATTTATTATAACCCAAATTACATTGTTACCTCGATATGTCTTTGGTAATCCCACAAAGATGTCCATGGATATATTTTTCTATTTCCACTCTAGCACTGTTAAAGACTGAACCATCCCATTCGATAACTGCCGCTATGCTTTATCCTACTGACAATTCCGACACTACATAATAAAATCAGCAATATCTCTTTTCATTTCATCCCACCAGTAATACTCCCGATTATCTATTTACATCTTTGTACTACCAGGATGAAATAATAACGGAGAACTATTAGCTACACATAACAACTCATTATTCAACTATGAATCACATGGCACACATAATCTTTTCCCAAACCTCAAAACATAATCATTATCAATTTTAAATTCAGGCAACATACCCTTCAAAACTAACTCTACATTTTTCTGTTACTCACTGCTTTCTTTCTGTGATTTCTTATTTATTTCTGATAGAGATGGTTCCACTAACACTTGAAACAAAATAAAGTAATTTCTTGCAACAACAACTTCTGTGCCAAAGTTCATAAAATCAAAAAACATAGGATCTCATTGCAAATGTTGCATGGTTAATGAAGCATTACTTTTTCAACTCAAAAAATCAGCCACTTTATTTTCATTACCCGGATGGTAAAGGATTGTGCAATCATAATCCTTGATTAATTCGAACTATCTCCACTATCTTGTGTTCATTTCCTTTTGAGTGAATATATACATTAAACTTTTGTGGTCAATATATATTTAAAATTTTATTTCATACAAATGATGCCTCCAAATTTTAAAAGAAAAATCACCACTAGATAATTTCAAATCATGTGTATGGTAATTTAACTCATGAAGTTTCAACTGATGTGAAGCATAAGTAATTACCTGATCATTCTGCATATAGACAAAACCAAGTCCTTTCAGTGAAGAATCAATGTAAATAACCATCTCACCATTTCTTTAAGGTAGTACCAAAATTGGAGTATTCACCAATCTTCTTTTAAATTACTGAAAATAATCATCAAATTATTTTTTCCAGACAAACCTAACACCTTTTTGAGTTATCTTAGTTAGTGGGCTAGATAATCATGAATCATTCTCAACAAACCTCCGATAATAACCTACAAAACTAAGAAAACTATGGATCATGGTTATATTTGTGGGTCTTGTACATTCGTCTACAACTTTTTATTAGCAGGATCAACAGTTATGCCATTTTTTGAAATAATGTTACCAAGGAATGAAATTTATTGTAACCAAAACTCACACTTGTGAAATTTTCCATACAGTTTATTTTCATTTATGATTTTTAAAAACTACCCTTAAATCACATTCATTCTCCTCTTTTCATTTAGAATAAACCATGATATCATTAATGAACATGACCAAAAACTTATCCATGAAATCATGGAAAATTATACTCATAAGATCAATGAATACAATGAGTGCATTGGTTAATAAAAAATTCATAAATAAAAATTAATAATAGAAATATCTAGTACTAAATATGGCATTCAGATGTTTTTTTCCTTTACTTTCAACTGATGGTACGCCGACTTCAAATCAATCTTCGAAAAATACTGAGCTCCCAAGAGGTGATCAAACAAATCATCGATATGAGACGAAGTATACATGTTCTTAAAAGGGATGTTATTCAGTGATCTATAATCAATTAAAAGTGTCATTGAACCATATTTATTTTTAACAAACAGGATAGGAGCACCCCCATAGTGTTGTGCTAGGTCTAATGAAACCATTATATAATAACTCCTAGAAATTCTTCTTTAACACTAAAAGTTCAATTTTATCCATTAAATAATGGGGTTTTGAAATTTTCATAGCATCATGAACTAAGTCAACAATAAATTCAACATCCCGATCAGGTATAATACTAGGAAACCCATTATTAAAAAAATTGAGGTACTCATTTACCACTAACACATAATTAATCTTAATAGTTCCTTTGCTTTCAACAATATGTGCAATGTAAGTTTCATTTCTATCTTTTACTAGTTTCTCAGATTCTTGATATCTTATCAAAAGTAATGGTTCATTATTTTACACAAACTGAAAATCTATCTAAAAAGAAACCTCTTTAGCTCTGCTGTCAATCTTAGCATGATAAACAATAATCCAATCCATACCCAAAATAACATCAAACTCTAATGGAGTAATCACAATAAGGTTTGTAGGTAGATTCTTTCTGCACAAGAGAATAAGAAGGTTCTTATAATTTCTTTTTATTTCAAAATTTTCTCCATGTGTTATTACCATAAGTTTGTAATTCATATCTTGAGATGGAAATTCTAATTTACTAGAAAAATAATCAGAAGTGAATGAATGTGTAGACTAGGAATCAAAAAAAACATTGTAATAATCTAAAGAAAAAAATGTGCACCTAATACCACTTCATATGATGGCCCAACATCTGCTGATGTAGTCGCAAAGGATTTCACCAACCCTTTCTACTTGTATTATGGCTGCTTTCTCCTAGTTGAGTTCTTTGTTGATCACTCATTTGCATTGTGACCCATTTCATTTCACATAAAACTTATAACCGCTGGATATTCATTGCCCGATTGATCATCTTCCTTACTGTTACGAGAAATTTTACTAGAGTTACCACACAAGAAGCACTTTCCGGATATTAATTTACATTCTCCAGGATTCTTTTTACAACACTTCTAACAAGATAGATATTTAGTTTTCTTACCACCAGGATTCTTTGATGAATTCATTCCCTCTACCTGCCAACTGGAACTTTTATTCTATTGTTTTTCAAAGAACACCTGATTTTCAGAAAACTCCTTTCGAACCTTCTCCACACATCTAATAAGTTTTTCATAACTTTTGAACTCACGATAGTATAATGCTCTTTGACATCGCGGCTTCAGTCATGAGTAAAATTAATTTATCTTACTATCAAGTCCTCAGATGATATTCGTAGAAAACCTTGCCATTCTATTGAACTTTCCTTCGTATGCAGCCACTAAGTCATCCTCCTTCCTTAATTCCAAGAATTTTTTTCCCATCCTAATATAGATCACCTTAGGAAAATATTTCTCAAGAATCATACCACTGAATTAATACCAATCAAGATCATATATCTCCTCACTATCCTTGATGTTTTTCACCATCGGCCACAACTGATCATCTTCTCCTTCAAAATGGAAAACAGTGAGACTAACTTTTTGATGTTTCAAACACCCCATGACATTAAATATTTTATCATGTGCTTTAATCCACCCTTTAGCAAGCACAAGGTCAAATGATTTTCTGAATGATGGGGTATGTTGCCTCATGAAATGCTCCACTACTAACATGTTTCTCTATGGTTGATCTCGCAGATCTCATGCATCAATAGAACCAACATTTATTGCCTGAGTCAACTATGCCATCAGTGCAACAAACTGTTCAGTTCAGATTCTGACCATATTAGGTTATTGATATGGATGGTTGTCTTCCACCTAATGTCATCCCAATATAGCTTCCCTGTTTCATATGTGGAAAACCAGTATGAACACAGAAATATCTTAGGCGAAGAAACATGGTAATATGTAAATGCTAAATCATTTCAATATTAACATAATTTAATTTATGGACATTAATTGAAAAATAACCTAAATCTTAATATTCTCTATATTGACCTATGATACCAACTGCAAGGACCCATCCTTAAAGATTATATATTATTGAATTAAATTAATAATTCACATTGATGATATTTCTAGGTTAATAGTTTTATATAATTTGGTCATAACTGTTAAATTACATCCCAAAATAAACAATGTATACCCTTCTACTGAGTTCCCAAAATTTTCACAAAAAAAATTCTTGAAAAAAAGTCAGGTCTAGTTCCATGTTTTAGACAGCATGACTTCTCCTTGATCATATCCTTGACCCTAATTTACATTATGTCCTGTGAAAAACATTTCCAATATTTTAGAGGAGCATAAAAATCTAAATAAGGGATACACAAAGAAGGAAAATAGTTAGTTTTTCTAAACAAAAAGTAAACCATGAATACTATATCATAAGTAATACTTTTAACATTTATGAAGTAGTAAATATTCTTCACTAAATTAAATATCACTACTTACCATTTTGTAACTATATGATTACCATAAAACATGTATAAAGAACATATAACATATAAATGTAACTTATGACATAAACATACTTAAATGGAATAACCATACGATTGACTACCACACAAATCACTAAATGAAATAGCCATACGACTAACTTCCAGACCAAATTAATTAGTGGTTATAATGTAACCACCCATCTAGGTATATCACGACACCACCCCCCCATTTGGTTTGTCACATCACCACCCGTCAAATGTCCACGTACCATTATAAAATCATAACACATTCAAAAAATTAAAAGGAAAGAAAAAATATCCACATTTCCAACAGAATATATCACATAAATATATTGAAAAAACAAATCCATTATAAAAACCATTTTCAGTACCAAAATACATAAAATATTATACGGTATTTATTTTCCTTTTAAAAAAATTACATCTTGTTAAGGATGCCAAAGATTAAATAATACTCACGATGGAGAAAAGGTCATTGTCACCACTTACATTAAAAGAAACATTCCTTTTTATCATTTAGAAAAACGCATCATAGAAAAAACATCCCTTTGAATGAAATGAAAAGTAAAATGTGATTACATAGTGTATAAATGAAATTTGTGTATAAAACAATATATGCCTCAATGAATGGAGATTTAGACGAAGTCCCTTATCTCATGTCAGACATGACCCGTTCATTCTTTAATCTCCTGAATAATAAACTAATGTTAATTTATATATGTATAAGAATCTTTTTCAAGTTTATTATTCCTTTTAAATCACTTAATACCATGTTATAAATAGTATGTAATCATAAATGTTAATAATGGACGTTTTGTTGATATTTGGAACTTGAGTCAAAAATGGACTTCTAATAATTACAAGTTGTTCATGTGGTAAAAAATAAATTATATACCAAATGATATTAATAATTTAGATTTCATATATATCATATATATCCAGTATATACATGTATTTAATATTGTACATAACAATTAGATATAAGAAATTAAATGCACCATTCATGGAGATGGTAAGTTGTACGTACACATGAAAAATACATCTATTTATATTTAGTATTGAAATGGAATGGAAATATATTGATACATAAGTATATAATAATTTCATTATAATATCATATATAATTTCTTTAACTTTACCCTTTATATGTTCCACATATGTCATGAATGAATCATATCACATTGAGGGGGTGATAGTCCGCACTTACTCAAATGAGATTATCATATTTACCCACTATGGAACGATATAGGTATTCTGTAAATGAAAAATAGAAAAGAATATAAACAATATAAATATAATATATATCATATATAAATATTGATCCATAATAATTACCATAATGAGAGGTGGTTGGAGATATTTAAAAAATCATCATTTCATGAGGCAGTAGTTTGTCGTCCACAGAAAATGTATGTTATTTACCCATTAGACGGAGGTATGTGTTAGTGTAGTTCAAATAATTCTCATAAAATCATCCTAGTATATTTAATATACTGTTTATGTTATAATAAACATTAATAAATAGATTTTGGGGGTTTTAGAAGTAAAATAAATCAAAATAAAACAAAATAATTTAAGAGAAACTTTTAACTTTAATTCAGGTAACTCCATTTGGTTTTAACGAAAAGGTCTTCTAGAAGTGCCTTATGCATACGTTAAGGCTTATTGGAGGCATATACAAATGTATGGAGGTTAATTGGGTAGAATTTGGACTATCTAAGGGGCTTGAGATGTTTGAGGAATGGGATAGAGGTGAATGCTTTTTATAAGGGGGAGGAGCAGCTCTTTAAGAAAGTGTGGAAATATAATTTTTTATATAATGATTTTAGATTTATAAAGGTCCAAACCTAATTACAGCCCAAGATAATATGACTCATGGTCGAAATAAAATCATCCAATAGTAATTGGATAGGTTTTGGAAATTATTTTAATCTTTATAAACTTATTTATTTAAATCAATTGTTAATGAGTTTACACTACATCATTTTTGTGTCATACATAATATAATTTATTTGATGTCTGAAAATTATAGAAAAAATACCATGATGTAGGAAGTCCTTTTATATTTCCAATTAATATGTATATTCTAATATATAACTTAAATAACCCTATGTAATAATTTATTTATAAAATAACACTTGTTTATGCCATTTTCATCTTTATTTTAAATTAATTAATATAGTGTCATTATCACTCCCATGTGGCTCCATTGGGTCCCAAAATCGACCCCAGGATGCCCATGGTCGTCCATTACTCGTCCAATAAGGTTATGAAATGTTTTAAGGTAATTTGGTATTATTATAATATTCCTTTTACATTGATTTACTCTATTTACCTTTAACCACGGTAAATAAAAGTCAAAAGTTACAATTTTCAAAAACCTTTTTTAATATTATTGAAAAAAAAATTATATACTAATAAAAACCATGTATATAGGATATTTTAAATTCAATTCACAGAAGTGGTAACATTTTATTTAAATGAAAAATTCAGTTTTTTAACTACTACTTAGTGGTTTCACTATTCATCAAAAATTGAAGTTTTTCAGAAAAATACCAAAATTTAAGCCTAAAGTATATTTGATATTCTGAATTCAAAAACGATGTCTATTTCAAAAAACTAAAAACATATATGTTGGATTAATTGTTTTAAAATTTATTCTTGTTGTGAAAACAAATATCTTGTTTTTAAGAAACAATATCTGTCAAATGATTAACACTTGTTTATGACCACTTTCAATGTAAAATTAATTCTTATGACCACCATTGGATTGAATTGTAAAAATATAATCCAATTAAACATTAAAACCAACTAAAAAAAGTATCTGACCAAATAAATAAATTATAATAGAAATAAGGTTTGAATTAAAATACTGTATTTTTCACTATTCCTTAAAAATGGATTTTATAATAAAAATACCAACAAATTACCCAAAGTAAATTTTGATGTCCCAATTCTCAATAAGAATTTTATTTTGTCAAATAGAACATATAAAAGTGACCAAAACTATATCTAATTAGTGTGTAACGTAAGATTTCAATGAAACCCATTGTTGCCTAATGGGTACGTCATTGAACATAGAAACCCATTTAAAGTAAAATTAAGATTCAATTCACAAATATTAATAAATTTGAGAATATCATATTTCATTATTTACCTGGGATGTTTCTCCCGAAGTACTAAAACATCAGAAGATCCATGATATTCTATATCATCTCTCATCAGTTATCATGAAAACGATGTTTTTAGAAACAATTATCTAATATGCATAAATCCTCATTTTGTGAGATAATAACATAGTCTCACAAACTTCATCCGAAGTGTAACTTCATCCTTCCATTTATAGTTAACCTTATCACCCTTATGAATGAGGAAAATCAAACACTTAAAAATAAATTAATGAAATAATCTTAACATTGATCCCTTATATATTGAAATGTATATCTCGGTTCCCCCATTCCAATCATTTGAATACAATCATAAAATAATCTATGGGAATATGGTAATTACCTAAATAACCACGAATACATTTATAAAACCTTTGTGATTCCATATTACAAATATTAATGGATACATTCCTTAAATTGAAGAAGTTTTAAAATTCATCATTGATACCATAGACTACTTTTTCAATAAATCCTTTATTAGTTCTGAAGTAATAAGTGGCATCCGACCTATTTTATCCAAACACCATTATATCAAGATCAAGAATAAATTAATGATCACCTTCCATTAAGGAAAATCTCACCATTCCATTAAATCTCTTCTCTTCCTCACCAACACCATTCAACATATACTTTAAAATTATTAACTAAAAACATATATTGATAATACTTATATATTTCAGGATTTGTATAACAAAATCGTGGAATTCATAAACACAAATACTCCATTCATCATACATTATTCTTAGACCATTACCCAAACATCATCAATTTAATCCTTATTACCTATTTTCCAAAATATTATATTTGAATCATATCATATGGTTAAAAAACTATAATATAGTCATGATTATTATGTTTTATTTAAATAATACATGAGGAACAATAAATAGCTTTCACATGTTGTCTGTGGCCTCCTTATTTTGAAAAATATATCTTATACACATGGACCATCCTAATTTACTTCATGATAATATGACTAAGGATACCAATTTTCATCAAGACCATACAATCCTAATCTAAAAATATTAAATGTTAACCATGTTCCTTCTAGTTTCCACTATTTAATATAAATAGAAATCAAAGGGTGAGAAACAAATATCATAGTAGAAAACCACATAATCATGAATAGTTACTCCTAGGAAGTATAAATAATGATACCTAATTCAGTAATGAAATACACATCAGTTTTTTCCTATTATGGTGATAGTATTATTATATATTTATCATTCATGATTTATTATATAGATTTTGTGAATTCCCAAAGAATATACTGTAGGAGTGTCCAACCGGGTGTGCAACAAGTCCTATTTCTTGTGTACCAAGAAATTATTGGGTAAGGACAGATGAATATTTTCAGAGTTCTTACCCCTAGGTAAATGTTTTACAGAGCCACATCCACATGTAATATCATGAAATGGATGTACTTGTAGGAATCCACTAACTATATTCTTTAGCAAAATTCTAGGATGTTTTCCACTACATTCCCTATCCCTTAAACTTTTCTTTATAGACATCCCAATATATATACTTCTAAAAAATCCATGGTGTCTCACTAATATCATCATATTTTTTAATTTTTTACTAATCCACTACTCTTACACCAACAATAATGATCTAGTGTTAATTCACATAGACATTACATCACTTTAGCGTAATACAAAAAATAGTACACAAACAGATTCCCAATAACTATATTAGTTTAGTGACTTTGGAAACATGTAACAAAAATATATTAACTCCGTGAAAGATCTTTAATGTTTCCCACAATGATCTCCCCACTAAATAATTTTAATCAAAACCTTTCTTCATAACCTAGGGAGAAGAAATATAAGTAAGGGGTGATTATGATTTCTTAGTACGGGTAAATAAATGAAATACATAAGCATAAAATGAACATAAGTGAATGATAACATGATCACATGATTAGAAGATCATACCTTTCATATCACAGATCTCAAACATGAATAATGGCATAACTATTTGGATTTCTTAAGACGTGAATATTAATATAATTAGGATCATATGCTATGAGAGCATAATATATGAATCAGACAAGGAATTTTGTTGTACATATCAATGTTTTACATTGGGAACATGTATAAGTAGAAATAGGTTCACTCATTAAGTTAAGGAAATGAAATTATTCCCTCTCATAAATATATAGACTTGAAATATTGTCCACGAATAATTTGATGAACAATTAATCAGGTTTATACATAACATTGTGAACATGTAATCATGTTCACACATAAACTTATGGAATTCATAAAGTTCCATGAATTACTTTGTGAACATATAATAAGGTTAATTCATAACATTATGAAAAAATTATAATTTTTTCATCATGATATTGTGAACATGTAATTAAAAACATGCATACACTTATGGACATGAAACCATTTCCATGAATAACATTTTGAAAATTTAATTAGGTTCACACATGACATGTATACCCCTGATTCATCCATCGTTACCCAATGCATTTGAGGGAGGTATATGTCCCACCCATATCATAATACATGTTCTACAAATATATGAATAATCATTAAATAATAACCCTTGAAATGAAATGGAAATCATAAAAATATAATCATATACATACCTTTGTAAAAGAGATTAGACTCATAATCATTTGGTCAAATAATAACCTATTGAAGGAAGAAGGTTTCAAAAGCATATAATCCTTGGAAATGAAACCGGGATCATTAGAATTATTTCATAATGACACAAAAAATTCAGGATATAATGTAAATATAGCATTTATATAATTTCCTAGAGGGTTATTAGTAACATCAATGGATGTCATCTTATATGGAATTTTTTTCTGAAATATCTTTTAAAAACTATTGAAAACTATTTTCCATGAAACATAGTAAATAATCCCAAAAAAATTTGACATTAACTTTTTTTAAAATACATCAAAACAATATAAAGTAATATCTGATAACATTTAATTCCATTTCTTTTAAAACTAAATTTTTTAAAATATATAATTGTTGTTTTGGAACTCATTTAATAAATTTTTTTGCGTAATACATTTTTTTAAAACGATTTTTCATTGAAAACAAATTTAAATTCAAAAAATATATAGAATATTAGGAAAAACAAATATTTAAAAAATAACCCTGTAATGAACTAAAATAATCAGTAATAAATAATTTTTATCACTATAGGTAGTTTCTTACATTCTAAACATTCCTTTTTCACTATAAAAGTTCAGAAAAGCTCCCTGATCGAAAAGAACAAGTTGAAACCATTTAAAAAGAATTTTTAAAAAAGGTTGTACATGTGTAATTTTTATTTATCATAATATGATATTTATAAAATAACTGATTTTTTTTTTGAAAACATTGTTTTTAATGAACACAAATTTCTGTTTGAAAGGAGGAATAAGGTCATATTTTCAAAAAAACATTGATTAATTATGTTAATTACCATTTAGTGGGAAAATGGTAAATTTAATAATATATGAAATTAATAACCTTATGGTTAGAAAATTCATGATATCTATTGATATATGGATCATAATATGTCATTAATGGAGGTATAGTCATATAAAATCTTGATAAACAATGTCATAGTTTCAACAATATCATATCACATTGTAACATTGATTCATACTACCAATGAATGAAAATGAAGTTTCATGGAGCCTAAAATAACATTAAAGTAAGGGTATTAATGTTATAACATTTCAATTGTATGTATATAAACCTTGTAAATGAACATAGGTGAATAAAAAACATGTGACTCAAAGAAAGAAAATTGAGACAAAATAAATTCTCCGATTTGGTATCATTTGAAACATAAAACCTATGAATGAATGATCATAAAATGGATATGAAAATAAAAGTATTTATATTTATTATAATAATATAACTTATTGATGTAAATTATATAAACCACACATAAAAATGGTTTTGATGATGAAAATTATATCATGGACATAAAAAGTGAGATGAAATTCTGTTACCCTATATCTTGACCCTCTGTGTACTCGTACAAACCTACTACATATTAAATATATTTTTTATAAATATTTTATGGAACCATATTCATATTTATAATACCATATATTGTTTTATTATGACTTTATATTACCCACTTATTATGTATTCTTTCTTAAGGTTCTACTTTAGGTAATATCTGCTTTATTGTTTGAATGTGTCTTAATTTATACTATTTTTTATCCTTATTATTATATACTTATTTAAATAATGTAAACCATGATATAATCATCATTTATATTCAGTATATATATATTTATAATAATATTTAGAATATATAAATATAAAATGGAATGCATCTTTAATAGAGACGGTAGGTCATATGTACACATGAACGTTGTTTACATTTTCCTATGTAATATTGAAAGAAATAAAGTAGATAAAATATATGAATATATATAATATAATGTTTGTATAATTATTATTTAATATATATAATATATGTTTGCTAAACATGTTTTTAATAAAGTCAATGAAAAGTGTGAACAAATCACATCGCTTTGAGGGGCGGTAGTTCACATTTTCGCAAATGAAGTTATCATTGTTCCACAAAATGGAAAGCATAAGGTTATTTTTTTTATAAAAATTATAGAACCATAACGAAATTAAAAATATTAAATATAGAATACATAAATATACTTTCCAAAATAATTCTTAATCATTTGATGTGGAAAATGAAAAACGAACAATCGTCGTTTGGTGAGGCATAGTTCGTCGTACACGAACAGTAAGATCGTTATCCATTAGATGGAAGTGTGTGTATGTTCAGGTAAAAACATCAAAATAAGAACCTATAAATATAATTAAGATAATTTTTATTATTATTTTATCATTTAATAATAATATTTTAGGTTTTTTAGGTAGAAAATAAAAGAAATGAGATTAAGGACGGATGTTACCTCTTATTTGGGTATCTATTTCTGCATTTCACTGAATAGATTCCTTGGATGAATTTATACCAAAATTGAGTATTCATAGAGAATGGAGGGATATTATTAAGGTCATTTAGTAGATGTTTTATGAACATGATAGGATTGAGCGGTGTGAAGAATGGGGAGAAGTGGTGTCCTTCATGATGAAGTGAAAGTACACACATTGTATTTTTTGAAACCAATTATGTGTTCCCCAAGTAATACTTATTCCAAAAAATTACAAATGGATAATTATAGAACATTATTGGTTTATTTTTGGAAAAATATGGTCATAAAATAAGTGTCTTACAAGTGGATATGTGATTTTTCACATTAATTTTAAGCTTCAGCCCCTTGTCCCGCTAAATTTTACCTGAATTGATGTAATAAATTTTAATCAATTTCCCTAATCTTTTTTGTAAAAAATAAAGGTGGTATTATTACAAAATAAATATAATAATGAATAAAACTATCTATATACATTTTTTAAATTAAATTCATATAATATGAAAATTTTAATTTAATTATAACCCTCTAGATGTGGTTAGAATGCGGGTTTTAACGTAATACAGTTCAAAAGTTCATTATGATCTTATATCCAATTTCAATATAAAAGTGATTAAAATGATGTGAATTTAATTAATAGATATATAATTGAACTATTGTTACATTAATAACAGCATAAAATATATTTTGACTACAATAATAAATTAAAAAAAATTGAGTTCAAAATCATTATTTTTCACTTTTAATCTAAATGTGAAGTACCTCAGAAAAATCACAAAAAATCACCCTAAGGTAATTTTCAAAATTCGTGTTAAATAATTAAGTTTTTTTATCATATTAAATATTTATTAGTGTCTAGAAATAATTTTAGTATTATTCACAGAAGGTCATAAAATGAATATTATTTCATAAAATAGTATTTTTTGAAACATATTATTACTTTACCAAAAATTATATATTTCATTATCAGTATGATTGATTTATATGAAAAAAATATCAATAAAATTTTATAATTTTTTATTAATCCCCATATTACTACAACTAATGTCTTTTATATAGCTATCTCATTTAAATAAATATAATAATAATGTAATGTTTTTCATAAACATAGTGTTGTGTGTAACACAAAACATAGTAGTTGTTTTGTGTTTTGAAAGAAAACAATTGTGTCATGTGAATAAAAATTAAAAAAATAGTGCATTTATATAATAAAACATATATATTTTTTGTTTATTGAAATGAAAAATATAGAAAAGATGATATTAAATAAAAAAATCATAAAATCATGGGGTGTTACATTCAGTCTCGAGTAAAAAACCCTATATAAAATCATTTCATCATCAAATGGCCTACACCCACAATATAATAATTTTATCATCATTATAAATATACCTATCTATAATAAATTCATAATAAAACTAATCATTTCATAATATTAATAGTATGACAATATCACATCAGATTTCTCTATGGTTAATTATGTAAATTTCTAGTTTTCTTTCAATTACACTTTCATTTATGTATTAAAATATAAATAGTCCTATCAATATCCTATATGATGTAACTCAAGTGGAATTACATAAATTAATCTCTTGAAAAATCATTTCATGCTAAACCCATATTAATCAATTATCCTAATTCATTATTTATTCATTGTCTGCTCACCTAATGGGAAGCCACATGCTAGGTCACAAATAACATTGAATACAAAGGGATCAATGGAATAATAAAATAAATAATTTATCATCATTCATAATTCAATTAATGAATAATAATGTTATATAAAAAATCATACTATTTCGTATATGTGATAATTGGATAGACCATAGGGTTATGTTTCATACCACCTGAAATAACCAGATATTAACATAATGCTTCCAAAAGGAAAATCCAAAAAGGAATGTAGGCATGGATTATTGAATGAATAAACCTAGATTAAAAATTTCCCAGATCAATAATTTATTCATTTTTGGTCAAAATATTCCATAAAAACACATAGATAACAATGATGGGAGGGTAATACCTAAGAAAAAACAATGCACTGATGATCAATTGCATGAAAGAGATGACCAAAAAGGTGGGAGGCACTCCAAAATCACCATTAACAGTCTTAGTTTTGAGAGAGTATTGATATACATGGATGTAATGAAAAAAATAAGAGTATATCCCACTTAAAACTACATAACCCTATAAATACATTACATGTAACCACCTTTCAGGTCCAAAAATTTCTATTAATGATTTATGCTGAAAAACATGTCACATTATGTGATTTTAACCCTAGTCGAACATTACATGTCATGTAATGTAGATTCTTGTATTAAAACTAGTTATTTACATGAAAACGTTCAGGGAATGTACTTGTTTTACAATATCTCCCTAATGAAATTTAAAATTCATGCTAATTTTATATACGGAGCTCTAATATTTTCTCCAACAAAAAATCTTGAATGAACTATGATGCCTACCAAACTCATAGAAAAATCACATAAGTCCATTAAAAATATTTATACCCAATCTCTAGTAATTTAAAAATTAAAAAATCTCTAATATTTAGGTCATTTTTTCTAACAGAGAACCCTATTATTGAATGAGAGTAGGCCACAAAGGTTTAATGTAATGGAAACCTAAAAAATAGGTTTAAAAAACTCATAAAGAGACATAACTAAAAACAATATGAGATCATAAAACCTATCAAACATATAACAGCTCATCCCCTCGATTCTCCAAGAATCAATGTTGGGTTTTAGTGAATATATATGTCCACTAGGCTCACATATCAGATTCCCTCCCCTAGGTCCCATCCTGAACATGCCCATGTGACTACTGCACGTGAACTAGGGGTATAGTCCTAAGTCAGAGAAATTTTTCTCTATGACACAAAATCTTTATATGATACTCCTCAATGGATTTTCTTACAAAAATCTAGCCATCCTCAATCTCTACCAAATAAGAAAGGTAAAAATTTTGTTTTCAACAATGTGACATGTGAAACATATCATGCATGGAACTGTAGTGTTATTTAATGGATAATCAGTATGAAACTAGATTTAATATTTCCAATGTCTCAAATTTCCCAACAAACATAGTCACACGCTTTCCCTAATTTTGGATACCACATTTCCCTATCCAAGGAAATAGATGAAGGAAAATATTATGACCAACCTCAAACATTAAAGGTCATCTCTAATAGTTAGTGTACCATTTATTACTACTTTTCATGGTAATCAACCACATCCTAATCAAAAAACATACTTAGATATCTCCTATATGAGACTGTGTCTAACAAGTAAGGACTCACCTACCTGCAACCAACAAATTATTTAATGGAATGGACTTCCATTAAAATCAATGAAAGGTTCCATCTAGATCAATTACCGAATGCTATTATTATATGAAAACTCAATGAATTCCCAATGATGTTATTACGAATCATTAAAATCCAAAACACATTCTCCAAACATATCCCCAGGAATCTAAATACCGAGCTATGATTGTTATTCATTTTTTGGATGATAGGTTTTACATAGAATAACATACAATCCCAAAATACATCTGAACACCCTTCCAAAACCAAGATATAAAATGATGATCTCTATCTGAAATAATAATCTGGTGAACAATGTCCAATTGATCTATCTCACACATGTAATGAATCCCTAAATCATCAATGTTGAAGGTCTCCATAATAGGCATGAAGTGCGCTACCATTGTCAATCAATCTATGATCTCCCACCTTCTCTCCTTAATGTTTAGATCCTTTTGAGAAAAGATTTTCCAATGTATCTTATGATCCATGTATACCATAATCCTCTCACACAAAATATTCTCTATAAAGAATATCCAGGAATATATACCAAATCCATATCATGAGTAGGATAATTCATGTCACGTGCCCTCAGCTGTCTGGATCCATATACAACAACTCATATCCTCTAGCCTCAAAACTACTCTATGTCCAACTCTAGATGAGCCATAGTACATAGTATATGCGTTACCCAAAAAAAGGTAATGTGATGTTTGGTGTTTTGGTCAGCCTACTTTTAGATCATGGAAATATTTCTCACAAAAATATATCCAAACAAACATCAACCATTTTTATGTTTTTCACGACATCCGTGCTTCTATATGAAATAATTGTTTGATAATGAACCAATAATAAATTTATAAAACATGAAAAATATGATCCTCAATGATATTCATGGGTCACTCCCAAGATACCATGCCTGAAAAATTATCTATGCCCACTAACACTTTTACATTTGAGATTACATGGGCTATTAAGTGAACAATATAAATTTAGAAACACCATTTGGTTATGTTTGGGTTAAGCTGATTCTCTCTCAATGTACTAAAGATAATTTCTCAATGCTGGTAATGATCATCTACATAATATAAATACACTATGATTTCATTGATAAAATCCCCCAAAAACCATCCTAGAAAATGATGAAATATCTTATTCGTCAAGGACATGAATAATGATATTATTTTCATCAGAAAAACTAAAAAACATTGAACTCAAACAAAATGTACATTTACAAAAAAGAAGTGTGTGGCATGTTTGAGGGTATCGAACAGATCCTTTGATACCGGGATATCCAATGGATCTGGGTAAATAACATGAATCCTCTCAATAGGTACATCATATTATCAATAAGTGTAAGAGGATAGAAGTTATTCAACATTATTTTGTTTCATATCTAATAATAAACACATAAATATAATGTACCAATAGAATTTTTAAAGAAAAAACTGGAGACACAATGGAGATATACTAGGATATATGAAATCATTAGCTTCTAGACCATCCAAAAGATCTTTCAACTACCAAATCATTTCTAGTTTCATCCTATATGGCTGGATATATGCTTTCTCTACTGTCGACACATGGTCAATTGTGAACTCGATGTCATTCTTGGGGAGTTATCTATAGAACATGAAAAAAAATTCTAAAATTGTTTTACCACTAGAGGAAAATTATCCTATTGTATTTCACTATAATCCAATACGTGGATTTTGACATGAACTATGATACAATAAAACCTACACTGAATCGGTCCTGTATGACTAGCCTAAATATTTCACCCACTCTTGTAAGAATAGGTATCTCCTTCAAGAGATAAAAAGTTTAATATACTAAGGTAAAAATTGATAGGATATTTATATAGAACACAATAATCCATATAAATAATGAGATAAAAAATATCATTTCAATCACAAACCATTCATAAAATAAATGGAAAACACAAATCTCTAGAGAACACACCTTAGAAGTATTTATATTCTCCAACCACAATCCCAATGGTGTATCGATGGTCAATACCCAATCCATGATTTCAAAAATTAATTCCAAACCATATTAAAAATTATATAAAAAATGAAATATGACACTACTATATCGGAAAAATGCAGAAGAGGGTACATAATGCAATAATTTTCCATTTCATTGTAGATGGTCCTACATCCACACTAGACGAAGTAAATTACATAGCAAGGAGATGAATATCCCATATATGATGTGCTCCAGTATGACTGACTCATGTCTCTCCTGTTTCTTAGTACAACCACTATCTCACTAGGTTACCAAATCCCCAACCTTGACCTTAACATCATGGGGTTATCCAACAACCGGTATGTGGAGGGGTAGTTGATTCCTTCCAAAACTCTTTTACTAGTATTGATCCCCCCCACTTATATTGTATAATAATCTTTTAAAAAAACATGGAGATGACCAAAACCTCTAATGAAATGGAACTCTTATATGGGTTATATAATTTTAGGCCACTTGTTCCATTCCATTCCACAATAGTAAAAGTGAAATGGAGCACGATCATGAGATGGATTCCAACTTCCCTGACTACTCATCCCAATGTTTCACTCATTATAACTATCATAGTAGATATTTTTTCCAAATTAATTAGTGCTCCATGTTCACCCTACATAAATAGCTAGACACTACTTGGGGACTCTCTCATATAACCTTATATAATGATTTCATAATTATTCACATTTAAAAATCTACTCAAGTGTGTCATGTACACATATGACCTAATCTCATAGAAAATCACATCCATTTATTTTTCACCCCATAAATATGATCATATTATAATGATATAAAAAGAAACTATTGGTTGGAAAACAATATATATTTTTCCATCAATAATATACCCTCCTATATCAGGTTTTCGATCTACCCACATTAACTTCCCAATTTTTTTTGGATATAAATTTCTCAAAAAATTATCCTCGAATTCCTTCCAATATAACTACTCTTCCTACACAGATGTCCCAAGAATATCCCTCTAACACTCAGAATGTCTTAAGAGCGTTTACTCCGAAATCATCACCCATATATCTATGGGTTTCATGTGGTTCTGAATAATCTTCTAGATATAATAAATATAGAGCTCGACTTCCTGGTGGCCACCCCCCATAGTTAACATAAACGTATTTTGTAACGCCCCGACCCCAGCTACCCAGAGTCGGTGCATTACTTCGTAACATTGGCATGATCACAAGAAAGATCAAATCCCGAAAGACCGATTGGTTTAGTAGCCTTGGAAACACTAGATATAATCATAAAGTTTTACATTACATTTCAAAGTGAAAAACTACTACAACAACAAAGTCTTCATATCCACACTATTAACCCCTCATAATATCCCTGCAAGTCATTCATAAATTACTTCTTCACTACCTGGGAAAAATAAAACATAGAAAAGGGGTGAGCTCAAATGCCCAGTAAGGATAACAATATAGCGGAAACTTTCATCAATAAGAATAAACATTTAAGGCAATGTATAACTAAAACAAAAGCCTTTTATACATGAACTTTCAACAAGGTATGGCATAAATAAAATGAAATAATTCCATTTACTTATTCACATGGATATTCTACTAATCGAATAATCACATGCAAAAATCAATAACCACTTTCATAATGTTGGAATGCATAATGCCAGACTATCATAACCACATAGCCAAGGCCTCATGCCAAGACTACAAATAAGATTTTGTCAAGGCCTTGTGCCAAGACACTAGTTTGTCTCATTAGACCTACCGATGCATCGAGGAGCTATAGCGGGCTCCACCCGTCACTTATTAAGTCCAATGCATTCCCATATGAAAAGGTTTAAACATAACATAAACATTCGTATTAAAACTAGCATACGAAATGTCAATAATTTCACCATAAACTATGAATGGTATAAAAATAGCACATCCACAGTCAAACATATCACAAAACCTTCAATACAATATAGAAGTTTTGTATCATAATAAATCAACTTCAAATAAGTGTAAAATCCATCAAAGGATGTTGACATAGATGAAATCAAAACTATTTGAGAGAAATATCTCCTTTTTTGAAATCATTTAAAAGTCACACATTTATAAAGGAAGTAATTAAAAATATCTTTTTGAATCAAAGTGTCCCATACCACTTTGAAACTTTTAAAAGGAATTAAAAATTTTAAGAACATTCATGTCCATATAAATAAATCCTTAAAAACCATTTTTAAGACATGGACATTAATTGAAAAGATTTAGAAAGATAAATCTTTAAAACATTGAAAATTTTGATTTTGATAAAGAGTACCTTTCTGAAGTTCGTAAAATATTCATTTTGAAATCATTTAAAAGTCACATAATTATAAAATAAAACATTTACTTTGTAAATATCCTTTTAAGCTTGTAAGGGAAGCTTTGAAGATTTTATAACGGCGGTAAATAGCCGCACCCGCCGTATAAGTTAAAAAAAAATTCTTACCTTAATTCTGTCGAAAAGGTTAAAAAGGACCTTGTTTGGAAAACGACGGAAATATTCCTCTTATATAAATTCAAACAAGGGTATAAATGACTTTAACCCATATTCTTGTAAATAGTAAAAATGTTTTGAAATACATTTTTAAGAAACATGGATGTGGATGATAAAGAGATCCCAGTAGATTATTACGTATAAACAACCTCGGATAATGAAGAGATTGTGAAATAACCCTTACCTTGTACTTTTCCTTGGTTGTGGTAGGTTAACCTCCTGTATAATGGTGAACTAATTGTTATTAAATTATACAAGAATCATATACATTAATATGATATCATATATGATCTTTTAATATTGATTTGATAATAATATCTTAGTATTATCGTCGTTTCAGGAGTTAACTTACTCATTTTCTTTATATGTTTTGTTACATAAGCCATGGTTGTTGTATCTTATTCATATCTAGAATGATATCCAGTCCTTAAACATCATTTTTAAATCATCAAATGATAATTATACTTGAATGGATACGATGGAGAATGAATCTCATCGCGTTCGTGGAGACGGTAGTCCGTACGTACGCACGAGCGACAATATCATTCTTTTGATATTAAAATAATATATAAATGGATGGTATATCATATATACAGAATCATTAACATGTTATATTTATTATTTACATGAGTTACACATCATTATTATACCCATCCAAATAATATTATATTGAATAACAATTACACCACGACGTGGAGACGGTAAGCCGTTCGTACGCACGTATGGTGACATGTTATTCAAAGGGTGGATAGAATACTGAATATGGTTGTACCATATTTATAATAACATCACAGTATATGTAAGATACTGGATTTATAATTTTAGAATGGTAAGAACAAAGAAAGAGGAAGTGGAAGAAGAAAGGAACTTAGAAAAGGGTGGTGAAATCATTACCTCTTCTTCGGGTTCTTCCTTTTGATTTGATCAAAAGGGATCCTTAGGTTGGCTTTCTGATCAAACTAAGGCCTCTAGGTTGTAGTGAGGGATGTTGGGAGAGTATTTGGGCAGAGTTTGGCCGAACCAAAAGGCTTTAGAGGTGTGAATAAATGAGAAGGAGGAGTGCCTTTTTATAAGAGGGGTGAGGGGCACCTTTGGAAAAGCTAGAAATATTAATTTATAATAAATTCATATTCGGTTTCTAATGGCTCCAAAGTTGATTATTCAAAGTTTAAAGTGGGGATAGGTCGAAAACCACTCAACCAATAGAATTTAGACAGGTTTGGGTACTTATATTAACCTTATCTTTAAGTATTAACTCTAAGTTAATTAGTTTCACTTTTACAATGTCTCTTTGTATTTTTATATTATATGGTTAATAGACTTACCATATACATACAAGAGACCCCCAAGTGGTCCATTAATGATGATCCTATAATTATATTAGTCTCTTGGCCGAACCTTAGATTTTTAAAAATTTAATATCAATTAATAATATAATATTTGTTTTAAGAACTCTTTTATGTCAATTTTGACACTATTCAATAGTTGATTTTTGTGAAACTCATAACAGATTGATTACTTCGAAAAAAGTCAATTAAATCACTCCTAATATATCATATTATCCTAGAAAATTAGTTTAATTCATTAAAAGTTTCATATTATATTTATTTGGGTATTTATAATATCAATTATTTTAATTTTTCACTATTTTCGAAATTACTGCATCATCATTGTGTCATAAATAAAATAAATTATTTAATGTCTAAAAATAATAAATAAAATATCATTATGTAGGAAATCGTTTTAGCTTTCTAATGAATATTTATAATCGAAAATCCATCATATATAACCCTATGTAAAAATTGGTTTTCTAAAAGATATATGCTTGTGTCATTTTTGTATTCATTTTAACTTAATTAAAATAAAGTGTCATTATCACTTACAAGTGGATCCATGGGGTCCCAAAATTGACACAAAGATTCCCATGGTCGACCATGTATCAACCAATAGGGTTAGGACACGTTGTATGGTAATTTAGTATTATTATAATATTATTTTTTTAACCCTTATTTACCTGATTTACCCTTAACCATGGTAAATAAAATATTTACCGCAGTAATTATTCAAAATGTGTAAAAATGAAAGTTACCTATTTACATAATTTGGAAATCCTGATTCCAAATATGTAATCCATTTTTCCAAATTCAAAACACAGAAGTGGCAGAAATTAATTTAAAATTAATTCCCGCTGTCAAAACAAAAAGCGTGTTTTTAAGAGATAATAACTATCAAAAGATTGACACTTGTTTATGTTCGGTTTAATTGTAAAATTATGTCTAATGACCAACATTATATTAAATTGTAAAAATATATTCTAAATATACTTTAAAACCACTAAAATTCATAATTTATCACTATTAATTATTTTGATTAAAAAAATTGTTTTTAATTAAAATTTAGTAATTTTCACTATTCATCAAAATATGAAAGTTATCCGAAAAGTACCAAAATATCACCTTAGGCTAAATTCGATATTCCGAATCCAAAAATGAATTCCATTTCAAAATATAAAATATATATAATTTCAAAATTTAGGTATTACTATTCATAACGGCTAGTTTGATCGGTTGTGGTGTGTGTTAAAACTCGACGTTGCGTACAACACACGCTATCACATTATTCAAAGAGAAGCGTACCGTAGAAGCTTGGGATGTTTCATTTTAAATTTTTGATGTCCCCATTTAGTCAAAAAGTTTAAAAAAAATAGTATTTAAAAAGGTTTCACTATTAAAAGTTGATAAAAGTGCAATGAATTTGTTCTTGCATTATATCTTAAGAAACTCATAATATGGATTCTAAAATTATAAGGATTATATAATGTTTAAAATTTAGATAATACTATTCATAACCTCTTTTGAATGGCTTTTTTTTGTAAGTAATGGTGTGATTGAACTCGGTGTTGCATGTAGTGCAAGTTATTGAATTATTTTGAAGAAATAACACACTATGAAATCTTGGGGTGTTACATTCTCCCCTCCTTCAATAAATTGCGTCCTCGCAATTTGAAATTGTTCTTCGAAAATACAAGGTTGAAAATAGAAAATATATTTGGGGGAAAACCCACATCAGAAATTGGGTTACTAAAATTTAGTCCTAATATTAGAAAAAGAGAAATGAAAGGGTCACCACCAAATTATGATCTCAATTAGGAGAACATTGGTGGCAATTAGAGACATATAATTGGAGGAAAAACGTAAATATTTATAGGTAGTTATTGAGGTCATCAATCACAAACAAGTATAAAATTGAGGTCCTTAAATTCATCAATCTATGATGATTTGAAATACCATCGGTTCAACAAAACATAGGGTATTAGGATAACACATTTTTGACGTTTCAAAATATCTTAGTTGAAATCCCACATCGAAAAATGAATTAATGAGGCCTCTATTTAAAATAAAGAGTCGAAAGTATGAAGATTACCGAAAATAACACATACTAGGGTTCCATGTAGTAAAATATGGATATGGAAGAAAAATCTAACCATCAATTACATGATGGAGAGTGGTAGAGAACATGGCTATGAAAAGGCCAACAATCCCAAAGCCATAAATTAGTGATGATTGAAGGTACCATCTAAGAAAACATTTTCTTTTCTTAATATTGAGGAATTTTTTATGAGATTGGCTAAGATCATATGGAGATATACTTACTTTATAATTAGAGTTTTATCCATTAATAAATTTCTACCACAAACTCATCTTTCACTCTAAAAGATAATAGAATGTAAAAAAATCCTATTTACACTATTCGTATAGGGTTCCAAAATAAAGGAATTTATAATTCATCTACAAGATCTTTTAATAAAAACTACATTATTTAATCCAGGACATCTCGTGGGCCAGTGGTAGGTGATACACCCTTGTCACCCTTCGGTTGTGGGTTCAAGTCTCGCAGCCTTGCCGGACGCGACGGGTTGCCGCCCGACCTCCGGGTTGTCCTTTTATGGAAATCCAAAATAATCCAAACTAGAACTATCCAAAAAACTTCTGTCCAAACTCACAGTCCAACATTTATAAGGAAGGTAAACATAATATAGATCCGTTTTACCCCGTAATAGCATTTGAATACCTTCATCATGTATTACCATATTCCTTATTGATTACATTCATGCTTCCTTATTCCGTATAGAGTGCTGGATATACTTCATTAATCCAAAAATGTTTTAAACCCCAACAATGATGGAATATACAAATCATTAATCAGTTCCATGGTAGTCAAGAATATCCAATATAATTTATCCAAAACAATCACATATTATTCCAAAATCACTACCTCAGTATCAGAACTATATTATGATTTATCATTCTCTCAACCATATATTTTCCAAAAATTTATCCTGCTATTGAGTCACTTTTCTTTGTTCCACACAATCTCAAGTCCTTAATGAAATAGTACTGCAGTACAATCCTTATATACTCCATAATTATTATAACAAGTACATTGTTGATACAACACTCAACTGACATAATCAACATAAGAACTCTAATCATTCTTCTTCATATGTGGTAGTATAATAACGTGATTATTATCCAATAACATCATTTACAGAATAGTTTGATGACTGGGACATAGGTTCGCATAGTGTCCAAACTCCTTGCAAATGAAGCATTGTACATTTAAAACCATTTTCTTACCCTTGCAGTCATGTACTTTGTGCCCTTTTCCTCCACACTTATAACAAACTCCCATTCCTTTCAGGCAAGTTCCAGGGTGTTTCTTTCCACAGTTACCACATATGGGAAAATTCTTCTTTTCCCTCTTCCCTTTATCCATCTTTCACTCTTCCATCCTTTTTTTCTCTTGATTCCCTTCAAAGACATAGGACTCAGTAAACTCTTTACTTATCTTATCAACACATGATATTATTTCTTCATATGATGATAATACATGGGAGACTATTTCACTTATAAATTCTAGCTTAAGAGCATGAAAGATATGATCCTTCCTTCTCTTTGGATCATGTGCATTTCTGGAGTTCTCATTCCTTCTACTGGGCGCCATTTCTAAACAATGGCATAAACTAGATCAGTTTATGAATCAAAATACATAATCCCATACTTATAAAACACTTAACATAAATTGAACTATTTATGGATATAATCCATAATCATAAGAATGTTTTCTTTGAGGAAGTATATACTCATAATCCCTTCAAAATGTTTTGTAAAGAAAATGAGAGTTATCCTAAGCATATCCCCCGGGAGTGTCGTAACCATGAGTGCAGCAAGGCCCGTTGTCGTGCACCAGTTCCCGTTCGAGTCTAGCTCAAAGCGGTGTTTTCGGGTTTTACCCCTAGGTACATCTGTGCCAGAGCCGCCTCTACCTGCTCGTATCCAGACAGGGATGTATTGCTCGGAAAACTGACAAAATCTCTACAATACCAAAATTCTAGGAAGTTCTTCTATACTAATCCTCAAATTTCATCTTAGGTCTACGTGCTCTAATCAGAGTTTATCTAAATCTAGCTTCCAAGGTTTGTACTAAACTTCCTCTGATACCAACTGTAACGCCCTGACCCCAGCTACCCAGAGTCGGTGCATTACTTCGTAACATTGGCATGATCACAAGAAATATCAAATCTCGAAAGACCGATTGGTTTAGTAGCCTTGGAAACACTAGATATAATCATAAAGTTTTACATTACATTTCAAAGTGAAAAACTACAACAACAACAAAGTCTTCATATCCACACTATTAACCCCTCATAATATCCATGCAAGTCATTCATAAATTACTTCTTCACTACCTGGGAAAAATAAAACATAGAAATGGGGTGAGCTCAAATGCCCAGTAAGGATAACAATATAGCGGAAACTTTCATCAATAAGAATAAACATTTAAGGCAATGTATACCTAAAACAAAAGCCTTTTATACATGAACTTTCAACATGGTATGGCATAAATAAAATGAAATAATGCCATTAACTTATTCACATGGATATTCTACTAATCGAATAATCACATGCAAAAATCAATAACCACTTTCATAATGTTGGAATGCATAATTCCAGACTATCATAACCACATAGCCAAGGCCTCGTGCCAAGACTACAAATAAGATTTTGTCAAGGCCTTGTGCCAAGACACTAGTTTGTCTCATGAGACCTACCGATGCATCGAGGAGCTATAGCGGGCTCCACCCGTCACTTATTAAGTCCAATGCATTCCCATATGAAAAGGTTTAAAAATAACATAAACATTCGTATTAAAACTAGCATACGAAATGTCAATAATTTCACCATAAACTATGAATGGTATAAAAATAGCACATCCACAGTCAAACATATCACAAAACCTTCAATACAATATAGAAGTTTTGTATCATAATAAATCAACTTCAAATAAGCGTAAAATCCATCAAAGGATGTTGACATAGATGAAATCAAAACTATTTGAGAGAAATATCTCCTTTTTTGAAATCATTTAAAAGTCACACATTTATAAAGGAAGTAATTAAAAATAGATTTTTGAATCAAAGTGTCCCATACCACTTTGAAACTTTTAAAAGGAATTAAAATTTTTAAGAACATTCATGTCCATATAAATAAATCCTTAAAAACCATTTTTAAGACATGGACATTAATTGAAAAGATTTAGAAAGATAAATCTTTAAAACATTGAAAATTCTGATTTTGATAAAGAGTACCTTTCTGAAGTTCTTAAAATATTAATTTTGAAATCATTTAAAAGTCACATAATTATAAAATAAAACATTTACTTTGTAAATATCCTTTTAATCTTGTAAGGGAAGCTTTGAAGATTTTATAACGGCGGTAAATAGCCGCACCCGCCGTATAAGTTAAAAAAAAAATTCTTACCTTAATTCTGTCGAAAAGGTTAAAAAGGACCTTGTTTGGAAAACGACGGAAATATTCCTCTTATATAAATTCAAACAAGGGTATAAATGACTTTAACCCATATTCTTGTAAATAGTAAAAATGTTTTGAAATACATTTTTAAGAAACATGGATGTGGATGATAAAGAGATCCCAGTAGATTATTACGTATAAACAACCTCGGATAATGAAGAGATTGTGAAATAACCCTTACCTTGTACTTTTCCTTGGTTGTGGTAGGTTAACCTCCTGTATAATTGTGAACTAATTGTTTTTAAATTATACAAGAATCATATACATTAATATGATATCATATATGATCTTTTAATATTGATTTGATAATAATATCTTAGTATTATCGTCGTTTCGGGAGTTAACTTACTCATTTTCTTTTATATGTTTTGTTACATAAGCCATGGTTGTTGTATCTTATTCATATCTAGAATTATATCCAGTCCTTAAACATCATTTTTAAATCATCAAATGATAATTATACTTGAATGGATACGATGGAGAATGAATCTCATCGCGTTCGTGGAGACGGTAGTCCGTACGTACGCACGAGCGACAATATCATTCTTTTGATATTAAAATAATATATAAATGGATGGTATATCATATATACAGAATCATTAACATGTTATATTTATTATTTACATGAGTTACACATCATTATTATACCCATCCAAATAATATTATATTGAATAACAATTACACCACGACGTGGAGACGGTAAGCCGTTCGTACGCACGTATGGTGACATGTTATTCAAAGGGTGGATAGAATACTGAATATGGTTGTACCATATTTATAATAACATCACAGTATATGTAAGATACTGGATTTATTATTTTAGAATGGTAAGAACAAATAAAGAAGAAGTGGAAGAAGAAAGGAACTTAGAAAAGGGTGGTGAAATCATTACCTCTTCTTCGGGTTCTTCCTTTTTATTTGATCAAAAGGGATCCTTAGTTTGGCTTTCTGATCAAACTAAGGCCTCTAGGTTGTAGTGAGGGATGTTGGAAGAGTATTTGGGCAGAGTTTGGCCGAACCAAAAGGCTTTAGAGGTGTGAAGAAATGAGAAGGAGGAGTGCCTTTTTATAAGAGGGGTGAGGGGCACCTTTGGAAAAGCTAGAAATATTAATTTATAATAAATTCATATTCGGTTTATAATGGCTCCAAAGTTGATTATTCAAAGTTTAAGGTGTGGATAGGTCGAAATCCACTCAACCAATAGAATTTAGACAGGTTTGGGTACTTATATTAACCTTATCTTTAAGTATTAACTCTAAGTTAATTAGTTTCACTTTTACAATGTCTCTTTGTATTTTTATATTATATGGTTAATAGACTTACCATATACATACAAGAGACCCCCAAGTGGTCCATTAATGATGATCCTATCATTATATAAGTCTCTTTGCCGACCCTTAGATTTTTAAAAATTTAATATCAATTAATAATATAATATTTGTTTTAAGAACTCTTTTATGTCAATTTTGACACTATTCAATAGTTGATTTTTGTGAAACTCATAAAAGATTGATTACTTCGAAGAAAGTCAATTAAATCACTCCTAATATATCATATTATCCTAGAAAATTAGTTTAATTCATTAAAAGTTTCATATTATATTTATTTGGGTATTTATAATATCAATTATTTTAATTGTTCACTATTTTAGAAATTACTGCATCATCATTGTGTCATAAATAAAATAATTTATTTAATGTCTAAAAATTATAAATAAAATATCATTATGTAGGAAATCCTTTTAGCTTTCTAATGAATATTTATAATCGAAAATCCATCATATATAACCCTATGTAAAAATTGTTTTTCTAAAAGATATATGCTTGTCTCATTTTTGTATTCATTTTAACTTAATTAAAATAAAGTGTCATTATCACTTACAAGTGGATCCATGGGGTCCCAAAATTGACACAAAGATTCCCATGGTCGACCATGTATCAACCAATAGGGTTAGGACACGTTTTAGGGTAATTTAGTATTATTATAATATTATTTTTTTAACCCTTATTTACCGGATTTACCCTTAACCATGGTAAATAAAATATTTACCGCAGTAATTATTCAAAATGTGTAAAAATGAAAGTTACCTATTTACATAATTTGGACATCCTGATTCCAAATATGTAATCCATTTTTCCAAATTCAAAACACAGAAGTGGCAGAAATTAATTTAAAATTAATTCCCGCTGTCAAAACAAAAAGCGTGTTTTTAAGAGACAATAACTATCAAAAGATTGACACTTGTTTATGTTCGGTTTAATTGTAAAATTATGTCTAATGACCAACATTATATTAAATTGTAAAAATATATTCTAAATATACTTTAAAACCACTCAAATTCATAATTTATCACTATTAATTATTTTGATTAAAAAAGTTGTTTTTAATTAAAATTTAGTAATTTTCACTATTCATCAAAATATGAAAGTTATCCGAAAAGTACCAAAATTTCACCTTAGGCTAAATTCGATATTCCGAATCCAAAAATGAATTCCATTTCAAAATATAAAATATATATAATTTCAAAATTTAGGTATTACTATTCATAACGGCTAGTTTGATCGGTTGTGGTGTGTGTTAAAACTCGACGTTGCGTACAACACACGCTATCACATTATTCAAAGAGAAGCGTACCGTAGAAGCTTGGGATGTTTCATTTTAAATTTTTTATGTCCCCATTTAGTCAAAAAGTTTAAAAAAATAGTATTTAAAAAGGTTTCACTATTAAAAGTTGATAAAAGTGCAATGAATTTGTTCTTGCATTATATCTTAAGAAACTCATAATATGGATTCTAAAATTATAAGGATTATATAAAGTTTAAAATTTAGATAATACTATTCATAACCTCTTTTGAATGGCTTTTTTTTTGTAAGTAATGGTGTGATTGAACTATGTGTTGCATGTAGTGCAAGTTATTGAATTATTTTGAAGAAATAACACACTATGAAATCTTGGGGTGTTACATATTTTGGAGATAAAACTCAATATTCAACTAATAAATAGAATGAATGTAATGAATAATGTAATTTTCCATTGACCTTATGAACCTGAAGATGTTACCATAAATCTAAACATCCATAAAATCTTTAAGATCTACAAGAAGATTCGGTTCAGCTACCATAGGAGCATACAATTTTCCACTCTCCTGATGATCAACTCAAATATGATGAGAAATAAATTTTTCTGAAATGTAAAATCACACCTTAGTACACTATAAAAAACCATGCTCAACCATGACAGTTTACATGATAATATAATAAATACTACTAGTCTCTCTAAACATGGAGTAATAGACGAACCTGAGTGAAAAAGACAAGCCTCCAAAACCAGCAGATCATGATGAGATAAAACAGGATAAAAATACTATTATTAAATTTTTTAAAACAAGACATAAGATCAGAGTAAAATGTAGAATTAATAGAGATAAAACCAAAATTAAGAGGATAAAAAAAGTATGAATCAAACATGACCACAAGCCTCCATGAGACCAACAATCACCTCCAAACCAACCCAAACTGAAAGCATAAAAAACTAGTGAAACCATCATGCCAAAAGATTCTATTCACATTACCGAAATCCTAGAATACACAATCTAAAAATTTAGAAAGGAAAAATTATTGTGTAATCAATAATCCATATAGGATACCACTATACAATCTATACAATTTCAAAAATCAAAAATTTACATGTTTTGGAATTAAAAAAATATATTTTTATATATTTTTAATAAATAAAAAATTTACAAGAATTACATTTTTTAAATAAATAAATATCTAGGAGAAATAATAAAGGTAAACAAACATTTGATAAAACACACACGAAATAAACCACTATGAAAAAAACTGTAAGATTTAAATCACCTTACAGTCAATCTCCATCCTATTGGACAATACGAACTACACACTAATAAGCATAAAAATTAATTACATTTAATCCCATCCCATTCCAAACATGAATCCAATCCATTTTAAAATTTAAATCAGAATTTTCTTTTCAAAATAAAATAAATTTTAGATGATCATATTGAAAATTAAGAATTATAAAAACATTTATTGATCCACCAACTTCAAAATTCTATAAAACCTTCCTCATTCGATGCCTATGATTAGAAACTATGAGATAATCCATCAAAGGATGAGGGACAATAAGAAACTAAAAAGGATTGAAAGAAACAACAAATTAATCATGAAACAGAAGTAAAAACATATCCAATGAAATAGTTTTGACAAAAGGAACGAGAAAACCACAAGGAATGATTATGTGAAGTGGTGAATTGCAACCACAATGATGATTAATCACTGAAAGAATCAATATTAATGAAGTAGAGAACATCATGTTTTCCTAGGATGAGATCTAATTAAATATTAAAAGGGGTTTAGATAAATGTGAAGAACACATAAAAAGTAATTCTATGAGAAATATATGGATTATAACTCAAGTTCATGTCATATAATCCATGAAGTATCCTCATGTTGAAAAAATCCATTGTATTTTTATTAATAAAAATTTCGACTTATTATATTTTGAACCTATTACATGACATATTAATAATTAACTCCCTGTATTAATTCTGAACATCTTCCAAACCATGATTACACATAATTTCACCCTATAAATGGTGATTAATTCCACAGAAGACTATGTAAACTATATGTTTTAGTAGAAGAACTCAAAAAGAAACATCACATGTTCTATAAAAACATAGGAAGAACCCCATTATTCTTTGATATATTTATACATGAACTATATTAAATAAAATAAACACATATACCTTAACTTTGGGTAGTTTTCCCCAAAATATACTCTCTATCCCTAACAATCCCACAAACACACCCAAATAAGGATGATAGAGTGAGAATAGTCTACAGAGTACATGAAATGTGTAACGTGGTGTTACAATCATCCTAACAAAATGTAATGACCCGAAGTTTTATTAATGGAATTCCCTAATAATAATTATGCCTTATAGTATAAACCAACTGATAATCACAATGACTTATCTTGATACAAAATACTATGGGACCATTAAACATAATTTTCCTCACTTCTGTGTTTTAAATTTAAAAAAATATATGACATACACAGTTGTGTTCATGGTGAACTTTTGAGTCTAATAGAATAAACATTATTTTTGTTGAATAGTAACATAACCTTAGGAATAGTAATGATTTCATTATTAATAGTGATATATCATAATTAATAGTGACCATAACTATGATAGTATATGTATAAGATTTTAGTGAATATATGATATACCTATATCTTGAAATAAGAAAATAAATGATTTAAAATTTTTGTTTTTTGAATAAAAAAATAATTTATTTAATAATTAAATTACACATATTTAGAATTTTATTTTTGAAAAAATGGACTTCATTTTTGGATTTTAGTTTTCAAAAAATGGTTCGGTTGATTTTTTTGTATTTTTCTAAAATACATGAATTTCTCATGAATAGTGAGGTACGGTAAATTACAAAATAAGTTAAATTCATGAATTAAAGATTCATGGATTATGTTCTACTAATTTAAGCACATATGTTTCTTATTCACATTATAAAATTACTATATATATTCATGTATAACTCACTATTCATTGTCTTTAGTAGAAATAATAAATTATTGAATATAATATTGAGAAAAACAATCTCCACTCAACAATAAATACCACCCTTCACAACCTTGTTTCCTCACACCTCTGAAGCTTCAACCCTTGACTAAAATCTACATAAAGAACATCCCTAGAACCTTCCCCAAGATCAATATCATTATGTCTCATCAAAATACCAATAATAGGTTCCTCGATGAGGATCTACAGAGGATAACTCAAGAGGTAATTCCATCTCTATTTTCCTTTAATTTCCATTCAATTTCATGTTTTTTTCTTATTATCTCCACACCTATAATCATAAAAATGGTATTGTATCTCCAGTTTCATATATATACTAGAATTTTATGATACTAATTGGATATTATATCATATGACACCCTTCTCCTCTTCTTTATATTTTAGAAAGGAAACTGTTGTTTGTGTGGTGTTAATTTATCACCTTCAAGAATGACATGTTCTCAATTTCCGTACCACCTTAAAATATTGTCATGAAACAATTTATATGGTTTTACCAAATTATGTTATATATATTATATCCTATTTTCTTTTCTGGAGCTATCTTTTATAAGTATTACAAAATGATAAATTAAAACATTGTTGTTGTGACCCAAAACCCCCAAAATTGACAAAAAATGATCATCATTAAATCAAAAATAATGATTCATCAACATGTTATATAAAATATTTCACTATAAGATCATTTAAACTCAAGTAATATCATTAATAACAAGTTATATCGGTTTTATATGTTTATCCTTGTTCTATATGAACATCTACTCATAAATACATGTGAATCATTCAAGAAAACCATAAAAAATAACCATTCATGAACAATTGATTAAAATTATATAACTCATCCAAAATCCCAGAAATGAACTTAATAAAACCTTAATTAATCATATTATTGTATATAATTTTCTATAATTTTTAATTAATGAATCTAAAATGTATATATGTGACTTTAATGTAAAGAAAGAATTCAGAGACATGGTAAGGGGAAATTCTAGAACCCAACATTATTTATTCAGGTTCTCCCTATTTCACTTAACTTTTGTTTTGTTTTCTCCTAAAAAATAATTTTTTCATCATTATCATACCTATTCTGGGATATACATGTTCAACACTGGATTTTATGTCAATCCCAATATTTTCCAAAGGAACTCTTCTTTCTAATAAACACACATTTTTCGTCTTGATTATTATTTTACTCCTCACTCATTATTAATGGTTCTATGTCAAGAATGATAATCCCCATTTATTTTGGAGACCAAATGTTTATCAAGTTATGCGTTTTTATGTGAAACCCATTTTTTTCTTTGGGTTATGTTACCTTTATGTTTTTCATTATTTTAATGTGTCATGCATGATAATGTATGTTTTATGATGCGAGGTATGCTCCTAGAATTATATAGAACAATATAAATATTTTAATGTGACTAGTGTGCTTGGAATTATTCAACACTCCAACATATTGGGTAAAAAGGTTAATCTCATGAGTAAAAGTAAAATGATGCATGAACAGAATGCAAGAATTCTTCACAACTATATTTGGTATATGACCACTAATATATGATGTTTCATTTTTAGGCATTGCCACATTACCAGTGTTTTCTAAAGTTTCCTCTAATTATTTTGATGATGATGTTACGATTATGATCACCTCATGCTATATTGTTCTTATCTATTCTCTTGCTGGGCTTTTAGATCACTCTTTTTAAATGTACATCCTTAGTTGACTACATGTACTAAGGGTATGTCAATTTCCAATAAGAATCTAGAGAAGAGGGAACTAAATAAATGTTTAGCTTGATGTTGTAAATGTTATGTTTGCTCATAGATTTCCAAAGACACTAAATTGGTAGATCCACATGGTGTAATACTATTATGTTTTTACCTTTAAAATGATGTTAATGTAATGTACGAAAAATAAGGGTCTATGTAAAAAAACACTTTATACCAAATTAAATACCTTATATTCATGGACCCAAAAAAGTGAAATACATAGACACCTCTTCAAAAATTCATTATCTTAGGTCATGTGTCTATATCATCCTCACAGTCATAATACCCCAACCAAAGGAATCATTTTTCCACATTGTACTAAATCTTGGTGATTCATAATCTTAACTAGCTTCTCAACTACAATGGAGTTGGTCTGATGATTGACATCCTCCCATCCAATGAAATGGGAAGGACATGTATAAACCCCCATCAATAGAATACATGTAACATGTCAGTGATAGAGACTAAACAAGATAGCATGTACACCTAAGAGAACACCATTTCCATATTTTTGGTGATCTCAATGTGTCCCAAAAAACATAGGGAAATCTTACACTACATACCAAACTGATGATATCCCAAGAGATGTGAAAAACTAAAAACATTCTATCATGAAACTCGAATAATTTTAACCATCCATAAATATCTGCATAAGATTTATGGTGACATTATGTGGCGACCAATTCACTCTAGATCTACTGTACCACCTCCATTGTCACCAACTCAACACGTAGACCAACCAATGATATCTCTCCTATCCCTTCCAAACCTATGGGTGATCATCTGGGACTCCCCTGGAAATTCTTATTGGAAACGAACATAATCACGGCCATATAACTATTTTTTAGGAAAACATTACTAGATGATGATTAATTTCCCAGGATACTATAAAATCAAGAAAACAATCTTAGAGAATGTCCTCAAGAACCTTAATAGCCCTCTCTATCAACCCATACATCTATGGATGATATGCTGTGTTCAATCAAATATGGGTATCCATGTCCTTTTTAAAACCTTTCCAAAACCTAGACAAAAAACTCATGTCACTATTAGATACACTTGTAGAGGAAATCCAATGATGTCTAAAATCCTATAATACAAAAAAGTACAAAAGTTTCTCCACCTTACTCATATCCTTGATGAGGAAATGAACCAATTTTAGGATTCAATCAATGATCCCCAAAATCACACACTTGCCACTATGATTCTATGGTAAAAAATTGAGGAAATATAAGGATATGTCAACTCATTTATATATCGGAATGGGTAAGGGATATAATGATTTATAATTTCATTCCTGTTTCAACTTAATTCAATTATAAATAAGACTATGTAATAAAACAAATGAAAAATACCACCACATCCACCACCACCAATATCGATGTCTCAAATTGCCATATATAATGGAAACACCATGGTTCACAGACGAATAGGACTATTGTACACAATCTATCATGTCCAACCTCATGTAAAATAGAACATTCAACCAACTAGAAAAGCACAAATCTACACTACAATACTGAAACCACTCACTCGAGGTCTTGCTTGCATAAAATATTTTTACTAAACCTTTGGTACTCAGTGTCATAAATCTACCCAAGACGAACTCACTCATAAAAATATGAGAAGTTATTCATTAATTCGATGAATTACTTCAATCCATCATCTTCCATTCCCATAGTCATCTCAAAAATAAAACTCATCAGAGACCACTCCTCAACTAATTTCTTCATGTCATATGCTGACAATATTCTACCCAATGCATTGAAAACCAAATTCCCCTTCCTAGTGTTTTATAAAATAAACAAAATCGTATGTATGAAGATACTCTACCCCGAAACACTATTTAATATTGAGATCCAATTGAGTAAAAATATATTTAAAGCTCTTGTGATATAAATACAGTGTAAACTATTCATGAAATAGATTGTGACACCACATTTTGAGGGCATGCATAACTGCCACCAACTCAAGATCATGGTTATGATAGTTCTTATATTACGGATGTAACTAGTGTCAGACATAGGATAGAACCTGTTTCTGATGCCTTAAGACACATAAAAAATTCATTCCAGAAGCATGGAAGAAAAATTCATAACTTGAAACCTATTCTAGAATAATTAAAACTTGTGATAAATTAAAACTCATCTTTATCTCCTGAAAATATCTCTTCCAATTTTTATTCCATTTGAATGTGTTGCCTTTATGAGTTAATTTAGTCATCAAATATGATATATTGGAGAAATTATGAATAAATTTTCTATTTTAAACAGACAAACCCAATAATATTTATATCATAAAACACATTCTTTTCCACTCTATGTACATCACTTTTGGTATCTTTTTAGGATCTAGTGATTTCCCCCTATAAAAAATAACATGACCTAGACATTTAACATAATAAATCCAAGACTAACTATTGGAATGATTTATATAAGAATAATTTTCCTTAATTGATCAAATAATTAAATCCAAATGGTCCATGTGATTCTCATCTAACTAAAAGTACAAAAAAATATCATCTATGAACACAAAACAAAAAATTACAAGAACTGTTGAAAAAATATGTTGATCATATCCATCAACATCATAGGAGCATTATATTGACAAAAAGGCATAACAGAAACTCAGAATACACATACAAGATCATAAATAATTTTATAGGCATTTCCACCTCTCAAAAACTCAACGGATGGTACCCTAACCATAGGTCAATATTTTGAATCAAACGTGCCCCTCAATGTTGTTCAAGGAGTTCATCAATCCTAGTAAAATATTATATATCCTTTAAAATCACCTAATTTGATATCTGGTAGCCAATAAAAAGTATGAGGCTCTCATCTACCTTCTTATTAAATAGGGAAAGTGAATAAATTTGTGATATTCTAGAAAGAAATAATCCTTTATATAATATATCATCAATCTTGACCTTGATTTCAACCAGCCTAGTACATTCCAATCAATAGGATAGAATAGAAATTATATTCACACCAAAGATATGGTTAATAGTGAAATTCACCTCTCTCTGTTGTGGTAAACTGGGTAAATCATCTGGAGAGTCATTAGGGTATGAACAAACCACTATAATAGGTAGACTATCCAAATAAAGATCAAATGTATGTTGAAACATACCTTAGAAATGAACAAGATTTCCCCAACATACCGAACATAATGCCCTTCCTTCTTGATTTGAAGACCAATACATTCTGAAAACCATGTGAGACCCCATCAGTAGATATGAACTACACCCAATGAGGAGAAAAATCTCTATGGTGTTTATAACGGATTATCGAATACATATCGATATTCAATTAAATGATATAACTAAAAACCAACATGAATCCCCAATCAACCTTAATGTTAGCTATCATCATTTAACAGTAATGACACATGAAACCATGTATGGACCTAATTCTTAATGTCACGGAATGGTCGAACAACTACAATAAAATTTTTAATGCAAGCCTAGAACGTCAAATGACTATTATAATACAATTTAATGGGTGAAACCTACCTCAAAAAAGATATCTCTATAGAATATGTAATAAAAATCATGTCTATAACAGTTGTTTGACCTACTTTATATTCCTCTTGCACATGGCCTGTTGTACATAGATGCCCAATATTAGCCAAATTAACTCCCCCTTTTCTAGAGGATTTTACCCACCACCCATGGAAGTATCCATGTGAACCTTGAAACACTTGGTTAGAGTGGATACTACCTTACTTACCTAGGACATCCATCCATTAAAATGATTCATATTTCCCAATAATTTACAATGATAAAATGTCATATGAGGCTTCATATAGTTAGGCCTAGAATGACCAGGCCCCCCACATTGATAGAAAAATAAATTATGTTGTTTTGATGAATCCCTTGAAATTAGTCTTGAAGGGACCTAACCACCATATAATTTCATTTTCTAATAAAAATATACACTAGGGATACCGACTGCATCAAATAATGCTCCACCCAAACATGTCTTCACATCATTGAAAATCTCATCCAAATATTCTTTTTCAACTACCTCCAGAGAGGAATAATGTTATATAAGAATCAACATTACACTAATAATAGGCATTGGTCCTAACTTAAACCTACTTGATTTTATGTTCACATTCATGACAAGCTCTAGTGATAAATGCAATAGCTCAGTAAAATGGGTAGAATAATCTAGAATGGTATGCTCCGTCAGCTTGAAGGATAGAAACTCATATCCTATTATTTCACACAACATATTGGGGTAAAACAGCTGATTAAATATATTTTGGAATCAAACCCATGAGATATACTCATGAAAATTATATTTCTCAATATATTCCCACCATATCCTTACTGGTCTAAAAATATATTACAAGAGAAACCCACCATAGAGTCCTCAAAAGTCTTCATGAAGTTTAAGATTTTCTCAATCCACTCAATTCACTCCTTAAATTACAATGGTCGTTTACCACAACTGAAGACGGGTGTTTGATGAATTGTGAATTTCAAGCCATGATCCAATACTAACCATTAGTTCTAGACACCCACTTGGATGGGAGTCCAAATTGTACAGATTAAACATTAACAAAAGAAGGGTCCACTGGTGGATTCACCTATTGATATTAGATCACATCTTCTAATTAAATTTTTAGAAGATATATTTTAGTTTGAATCATATAATAAACAGAAGACAATAACTAATTACATCATGAGAACATTCCACAATCTAAAGACTTATTCCATTATTCAAACCAATTCTTTAAAAAAATGACAATTTTTAGCCATTAAGAAATATATCAAAGAAATAATTTTCAAAAAGGAAGATGTAAGATAAAATAAAAATCCAATATGTTTCACTCAAATGATCATAATCACCATGGGTAAAACTTTGTAAAATTCTCTGACAACCCATGGGATCTTGATTGCCATCATGGAAGTGTGTTTTTCAAGAACCTTTTTCAAAGTTACTATATGAATTTTGATAGTCCTTGCTCAAATATACCCATGAAAAAGAACCAAACTGACAATGTTTTATTACACTTCAGGCTATATATTTTCCCTAATACAAAATTATATCATACCAACATAAGTCAACTATAAAATCCACATGAACCAGACCACCGTGAAGCAATAAATCAAGACAACAAATTTCAATCTTGAATATAAAAAAAGACATATGATTAGAATCCATAGTAAAGACACATGATACACAACCAAACCAATGAGTCTAATGAAAAAAAGTATGAATCATACCATACAACATGTCTCCATGTGACCAAAAATCACATATAAATAAAAATGAACTATAATTAGAAACAACAATATAATCCATCATGCCATACGATTCCCTTCCATTTACCTAAATTCTATAGTACAACATCTTCATATGCCTAATGATAATTGTATTGTGTGAACCATAATATTAGTAGGATCCCACCAGATAATCAATAAAACATCCAATATCTAGAATTCATATGATTTAGCTCTAAATTTGTTTTTGAAAATATTTTTCCTAAATTAAAAAATTTGAGGGATTTAATTTCAGTTTAAAAAAATGAATATTCAAGAGAAATAAAGCATGAAAACCAAATTTGTGAGAAAAAAATCCCTAAACATAACCATCTCGCTATAAAATAATAAGAAATGACAAACCACCATTCAGTCAAGCCCCACTATATGGGCAAATACATACTAGAAACCGAAGAGCCTAACCAAGAATAACATTGGATCCAACCAATATCGAGTCCTACCACTGTCCATCGTAATCTGAAAGGTTACCTCCTGGTAGTCTCAAACACACAAAGGCTACCCATGTTTATTTCTCGAGGTACCCATGGTTCCCTATGTGTTATTGTTTTCAATTTCCATTTTAAAGACCACACTATGTTTATATAAAATATTTTTAAATCCATATAAATGTACTTTAGGGTCTATAAATTTAGTTCCAAATAAATGGAAATCTATTTTTATACTCCAAAACCATTAATAAATGAATCCAAGCACATTCAATTTTTATAAATTCATTTTCATTAAAAAATCCAAACGAATTGATAGGAACATATAGAAAATAAATAATTATAAAATGTTGTATAGATCCACCTAGCTCAAAATGGTATAAACCTTGCCTCCATTGACAATGATGACTGGAATCCATAACATCCAAAATCATAGGAAAAGGAATTCTAAGAAACTAAAATAGATTGATAGAAGTTTCCAACTGATTATGGATTCAAACCAAAACCATGACAAACACAATTGCCACAACCAAATTATTGAAGAACCAAAAGGAACTCTTACCCAAAGAGGACACCAAAACCACAATGATGCCCGATCAACAAAAAATCAATTCACAAGATGTGGAGATCCAAAATATTAAAAATGGTGAGCTTTAGGTCAACAACGGGAGGATTGCAGGTGAATGAAATGAGATTCATTAGTACAAAAAACATAAAATTTCTTATTAGAGGAAATGAATAGTGTGTAAGCTTGTATCAAATCATGTAATACACAGAGGATACTTACATGAAATTAACCCATTTCCTTTTTTATTAAAAATATATTTTAAACCATTACATATCATGAACATATTACATTTATTGAAAATAATTCAATATATTTATAATTTCACAACATCATACTTTCCTTGACTATATATCATGTAACCCCCTCACAAGGCATTTAATTACCCTGAATAATAGAAAATATTCATGTTTCAGAAGAAAAAAACACCCCACTCTATAAACTCTATGAAATATGGAATATCTCTACTATGTCTTTGAATAATTTATACCTAGACATCAATAATTCAAATATAGATTCATCCCAGAAATTCATGTCATTTTTTCCATAAAAGGATCTTCATCCCCGAGAATCTCTAAAATGTACCCAATCAAGGAAAATAAACAATTCTCAAATAGGGGAGTAATTGAAAAGAATAATCTTGTGTTACTGATGTCTTACATGTGTTTTATAATGAATGAAAAATATTTGCATTCCATTTTTTAGATTTAATAGGTGTCTCATATCACATTTCACCGAGGTAAATATATCCCATGATGTATATATATCTCCATCATGAATAATTATTTTCATGTTATATCCCTATGAACCTCTCATGATTTATTCAGATTGATCTCATATCGTACCAGTCCACAAGTATAAATATCATGAAATAATAACACCACAGAACATGTATTTCACCCTAAGAAAAATAGCAACTACTGTAACAAGAAAACATCATAAATATAAATCCATCCATGGGTACATTCATTTCCCCTCATAAATGTATTAGATACTCCCATTATCATGATCATTTCCATGTCTTGAAATATCCTTGAATACGTTATACCTCTCCAAAATAGTAACTATTTCTGATACTTTTGATGGGGATTGAGTTTGTCTGTGGGGACACACTGATTGTTTCCCAACATTCCCACATTCCAAAGGTGGGAGACATCCATCACATCATCAAATATGTTTTCTACTTGATTGAAATAGGATGATTGGATATTGGTTTCCCCATATATGGATTCCTCCTTGGAATTAGATGCATATTTAGAGACTCCCTTCAAGATAAATATGTTAATCATGAAACCCTTCCTACTGCAATATCTTTCTGGACATGATTTAATTAAACAGCTTCTGTTAGAACATTCAAAGGGGTCCAGCCAAGGAAGCATCTGTTGCTTAATATCATAGTCACGTTGGTGTATCGTTGGAGTGTTTGAATGCTAAAACACTGGTACACCTATATTTCCCCTTATAAAATGGATTATTTAGGGAACATAAGCCCAAGAAATCCCATGTCTAATGAGGATAATTTTGTCCCAAAGGCATGGCTTGTAGGATTTCATCATCATCCCATGTTTACACTAGGTAAGCCATGAGTTTATCATCCAGTGGAGATGGATCAGACTAACCATAACAATGATGGGAGTGAATCAGATGGGTACAACACCAGGAGGGATTACCTAAAGCATTTAGCAGATCAATGGGTCATAACACTAAATAAATCTAGACTCAGGGTGGCGAGTCCCATAATGGGGAAGTTTTCACACTTTGAAGACTGATTTAGAGAGAACATAGGGCATATCGAAGAATAGGATGTGTCCACGTAATGGGGAATCCAAGGTTTACCATTGGATGAGGTTGAACATCAAGAAGGCTTCCTATTTACATTGTATAAAAGATAGGGATCAAAGCATCGGTAGTTCTTAAGGGAGAGGTATGAAATTGGGGTGTACACAAAGGAAAATGTCCTAGAGATATGAAAGGGGATTGTTCATGGTTAGAATCAAGAGTGATAAAAATAGAAATTAGGTGAATGTTTCTTACACATGGTTTACTACCCAGGTGGATAGAATGATTTCATCGAGATAGGGAGGCCATGTTAAAATTATAATGAATATGGGTGAAGTTTTGAAGATTGAACAAATGGGGATGGAACCTACATGAATGAGTTTTGTGCTAGGATTGAAAAATAATGATAAATCTTACATATTCCCATGTCTGGGAATCATTGTCCACATAGTTTTCGAAATGGGGTGATGAGTCACAAGGGGAAGTGGATCTTGAGAATGACTGCATGGATTGGGGCTCGAAGTAAATGGAACCAACTGGTTATGGAATGATCTTCATGAGAAAAAAATTCTCTTGGAAGAACAAGTATGGAACATGAGAGATGAGATTATGCCTCAGGTAGAATTCCTACATACATTTCTCAAAAAGGTAAAAGGTCAAAGTTTACATAGATCAGATGTGGATCATATAATCAAGGTGTATACAAAGGACGACAACTCAGGGACATAGTGGGGATTACACATGGTTAGAACCTTGTCCCAAGAGGGACACTTTTGATTCAAATGGTGTAGATTTTGTGTGGGGATTATGCATGTTTAGATTCTTATGAACTAGTTTGACACTCATAAGTGGAATACCAATGATGTGGGTCCCAAAAAAGGGGATACTGAAGTTTAGAAGTGCATAGAGTTGAACATCAAGGAGGATTTTTATGTACCATATCTAAGAGAAAGTGTTCAAACTCCCAGATGTTTTTATGCATATAGTTTAACATCATGCAAGATGAAACGTGAATACTATTTAACATCATACAAGAAGAGGTTGAACCGAAATGTAGTGGTCAGACTGATAGTTGATTGGAATGAACCTCAAGGAGGCTTCCTATGAACCGTGCTTGAAATAGATAAGTATCAAAGTCAAAATAGTTTTTTAAGGAAGGGAAAATGGGAATTAGACATGGCTAGTGTCCTGTAGTGTATTTCATGGACAATTCTTACTCTAATCCCATGTGAGTCATGGTTGTCTTGAGAAACAAGAGGTAGCATTAGGCCCAAATATTGTGTCATGAAAGGTGAAACCATGAGGAATGGTGTGGGGATTATGCAGGTCTAGTAGCCCATAGATGAAATGGGGGCATACCCCAAGAAGAAATCCCATATAGGAGAAGAGATGTACAAAGAGGATATGACCACCATACCCGTATCACCTTTTTATGGGGTTTCGGGGCTTACGCAATGGATTCCTGGGGGATGAACATGGAAAAAAAGTGCAGTGGGAGAGGAGTGAGAGGGAACTGGTTCCCATACCCTTCATGGTCCTCTTAGGGATTGTCACTTATAGAGTGATCACAATTTAACGTCATGTGGATGACATGGGGTTGCATGGATGTTTAACATACTGGAGCTCAGACGATGTGGATTCACTCACCCCTTGGACATATGTAACTGGCACACTTTAACCCTTGGTGAAGGGAAGACATGATAAATGCCATGTGTTTGTGAGTTTAGGGAGTGATCCATTAAAGGGTCCATGTTTTCATGGTTATTCTGAGAATCAATAGCCATAAGCGTACTGATGTGAAGAAGAATGAGGTGGGGAAATTTAAAATGGAGTGGCATGTGGTTGATCAGGAAATCACTTCATAAAAGCATGGATAGACGCAAGAGAGAGGGGTTTGAGAAGGAAAAGGGATCATAGAGAGGGGCCTCATGAAGGTCTGCTACTTCACAAAGTAAAGGGGATTTGCAATGGAGGGTGCCTCTCAATCATAGTGACCCCACCTAGGTGTGGAGTCTAGATGTATTTTGAGGGTGCTTCATGAATACTAAGTGCTTTGCGATGATCCAAGTACCCAAATAGGTCTCTTTCCTTTGTGATGGATAAAAATACTTGTGAAGGGCATCCCTACTTGAAGAATTGATAAAATTGAGCAAGGGGGAAGTTGTTTCGGAAAGATAATGTACCTCAGATGATTCCTTTTATCAACGAATCATAGAGAAGAAGATTGTTTGCAATTCGAGAATTCAGAAGGAAAAATTTCAGTGGGACAATCCTTTGGAGTGAGGGGAGACGAGTATTTATTGGCACCAATGGGTCATGATGTGTTGAGGGAACACCACAAATACAGTCATTCTTCGCAACATGAGGTTGAACTGTCAAGATTCTTAGAGACGCGGAGGGGTCTATCGCTCCATCCACAACAAACGTAGAGGCATTCGACTCTCATCATGTTCTTCAGACTCATTGAGGAGTACTGCACTCCCTTCGTGGTGGTCGTATAGGCTACCGGTTCCAATCAGGTTTCTAGGACTTGAAGATTATTTTGAAATTTCCACAATGGTGGTCATTGCAGTGACTTATATGTGGCTTTGTGACTTTTTGGTGTTGGTGGATTCACGGAAGGGCCTTGTGGGGTGGCCCTTTTTAAAAATATTTCTTGTTCCTTAGCTGTTTTCTTTCAAGGCATGGATATTAGGGCCAAAAAATACCCCCCCCCTCATTATTGGAGTTGATGAGAAAAATAGGGCCGGATTTTGAGGGTAGGTCGCAAAAACTAGGCATATCACAAAGTAGAGTCGTCATGCAGGTAGGTAGAGCACCGTATGAGATCATCACAAAGCTTTTCATGGATAAGAGTGCCACCGAGCATGGTGTAAAAAAGATTGCTGAAAATATAAGTGTTTTGTTTCCTATAAATAGAGTATGGGGTCCACTATTCTGTTTTCATCTCTCTTTGTGCACTCATGTTTGCATCTCTCAATTCGTGAATCTCCAACAAGTTGTGAACACAATATGAGAGTCCTTATTCTCTACAATAACTTTTGTCTCTATTTCTTGCAACAAGTCCATAGGCACTACGACCATGTTTTCTGTGATTCTATATTTATTGAATGCTTTCTACGAGAAAGATCTATGACGAGTCTCTATGATCTGGCTATGTGATCAAGCTCTACGACTGGGAATGAGAAATAAAAAAGACTTTGAGATGGATATGGCCATCGGAGAAGCTTCTTAGGAGATCCTTGTTGAAGATGCATGAATGGAAGAGACGATAGAAAGTATAGAGATCATGGAATTATTACAAATTCAATGGTTGTTCAATTCTTTGGTGGGTTTACTGTTAGTAGGGAAAAAGAACTACCCCCTATGCAAGAGACAACTGTTGTATGGCTTCTGTATGAGGGATCAAGTTAACATCCCTGAATCACATAGGTATGATCCCAATTATTAGTTTAAGAGTACTCCATGTTAGCGCTAGTGGTTTAGGGATCCCAATGGCCATACATGGGAAGACCACACACCTGTCAATGTAGACTAACTATGCAACAATATCAAAAATGTTTATGGGATTTTGCTAGAGATGGATGTATCTCCCCCATAGTACCAAACCATCCGCAAGGAAGAATTAGGGAACCCCTAGAAGTCATGGACCGAATATTAAGACCTAAGCTAGGGCAGAAATTCAAGGATTACTGGGCCTAGGCCTGTTGGGTTTCTTGCATCCTACGAGGAATTCGAGGCATAGTTTAAGCGGGTAGGCCTATATGAAACTATAGGGGCTTCTCGAATCCATTCTACCATCCATAACACATGATTCCAGAGTTTCTAATAATGTGGTCATCATGGACCAACACTTTCTATTTTTATCAAGGGGAGGATGACCTCAACCCGTGGGATCTCCATCAAATCTTAGGGGTTCCCATTATGGGGGAAATGTATGATGAGTTTCTCAATGCAGAGAATACATGATAGGATCCAGAGATGATGTCACACCTGAAAAAAAAACACAGATAGAATTGGTATCGGGCGGTCACAAACTGTCCTGAGGGACATACATTTCAGGCTATGGTTTGGATGTTTCATAAACATCCTACCAAAAAATGTTGCTGGTGGCAAGTATGCACCTATGAAGCTACCAGTAAGGCCTCCCACATGTCCCATGGGATCTTAGTGTATTAAAGAAAATGCATACTATTGAATTTTGGAGGATACCCAGTTGATGTTATGGTGGTATAATGTCATGAACGAGATACAACAGGTGGTTAGACTGGCCAGATTTATCTCTTCACCAATTTGTGGATGGATTCATGTAGTTTGAGATATGAACATGGGGATACGGTTGATCACATTTTCTATGGAATCCATACTAGAAATGGTAGAACATGTCAGCATTGGGATTGTAGAGCTGGCGAAACTATACAATGTGTCGTGGAACATCAGCGCGGTGAAGAAGCCAAAAAGGGTGCGTGGAACACTCTATTTGTTGTCTGTATGGAATGTGGACCCCATGGGTGTCTACTAATATCCAAACCCTATTTATCCCCTTTGTTCATACTTCTGACCAGTCAACATGAATGTGGTGGGGAGATTTTCCAGCAAAGGTGAACCCACCTCTGGTGCGGAACTGAGTCTGTAATGAAGATAGATTCAACTTTCATCTGTTTCCACTATCAACAGGGGTATTCACTAATGACAAATAGAAAACTAAGGAACATAAGTCCTATCACATGGCCTTATGGGTTGGAGTTCGGGTGGAATGGGTCAACCAAAAGTCAATCTATGAAATATATTCCCCATACCTCTTCGTGAGGTAGTTCTATTGCATGAAGAGGTTAACCCTGAATGACAACCTAGGTTTACACCACAAGGACCTTCAATTCATGATGAGGCATATATGGATGATATTTACATGAGAGGGAAAAAATTTAGAATGAGCTAAATCTATCCACAACTGTTTATAAGATAGTATAGGAATATTACTAGTGTTGGGAGGATGCCTACCTGAGGGAAATGTTGATGTGACGAACCATCTGTGTTGGTGATGGGGTGCCTCCTAAAACATGAGGCTAAAGAAAGAAAATATCTTGAACACACCATAATGGTGGGCCTCTGGTAATGACATGTCAAAAAACTACAGGTCCTACACTGAGCAGGAGGAAAGTGAAAGTGGTGGACATAGAGACCCTTGATGAGATGTGAATGCTAGTAGGGAGGCCACCAAGGGGGAACCACATGATATCCACTCAAGCTCTGAGGAAGCGGCAACGCCACATTGACATGAATGGTGTTGCTGTTTTACAAATGGCGTGAGATTCCTGGGAAGTGAACAAACTATTTCTCAGTCCCTCCAAGATGTGTGACCGCCTTGTCCATCATGGGATGGATCTGTCAGAGATAGGCTATGATAAAGAATTATTTCTGGTGTATCGGGAAGAAGTGGAACAATATTTCACCAAGCTGGTGGGAATTCTTCATTCTCGGTGTACTATGCGTCTAATGATTGACCTGGTGAGAGTAATACTCAATCAAAAAGTCCCACCACAACTATCCCCTACTATGCTGAGGGACTGTTTCCCTTTACTTGAAGAATCTGAGTTGTCCTTCTGTGGAGAATAGGTTAACAGAGGGATCCCTTTAGAGGAAAGTGAGTTTGATACCTCCAAATTGAAAGAGTTTGCTGAGTATATTATGGTAAACATAGAACCAATCCCACATGATGCTTTCTTAGGTCATATACGGATTCCCAATAGAGAATTTTCATATATAACTGAACCATATATTCCAACCCCATTCCCCCACAAAAATGGATGTAGCTTCGAGGTCTGCGCATTGGATGATGGTGAGATCAGAATCCATAAGGGTTGAGATAACTTGGGTGAACTATATGAATCCTTCGATAAATCCAAAAATATATATGGGAGGCCACGTCATGGGGTTCCGACGATAGAGAATCTAAAGAGGGATACCAATTACTAGAACTCTATAATTCCTTTCCCTCACAAAATATAATCTATTCTCCATCGAACCAGGACAACTGTAATTTGTGTATTTTTGTATGAATAGTACCTCAAATGGTGTGGGAAATACTAGGGAGGATGGATGGGGCTCATGGTACTCCATTCCTGAGGGGAACACTAATTTCATGGACATGGATGCCCCTGAATAATAAATCACGGTAGCTATGGACATGGGTAGGATGACTGGCGGTATAGAACTGGATGTTATGGAGGTGGAAACCAACAATGAAGACCACAAGCATGATATGAATCCTAGTCTATTTGACAGGATTCTAGAGGAAAACTCATCTAATGAATTTCATTAGTAATTCCCAAAATACGAACATTCTAACCCAGTTGAAATTGATGAGACCAAATATGATGAGGAGGAAAAAAAGGTTGTCCATCACCGGTCATGGAAACCGAGCAAGCACATTATCATGGTTACCGCATAATAAGAGTGTGTAAACTACATGGGGAGAATTTGTTCTATACTTCACAAACTATACTCTATAGGAGTGGATTACTGATGCCCTTATATGATCATTTGAGATTTTATGGAGGAGAAAATATGGGAATACGACCATGGCCTCAGTGTTGGCTGGAAGTAGAGGAAGTCTTTCAATGTCATGAAACATCAGGGGGATGAAAAATAAATCCAACGCTTGTGGTCATGGGAGAATGAACACCCTGAATTCATTGAAAAATTAACAGAACTCACATAATGATTTAAGGAATAGTTGGTAGAGGCTGGGGAGTAGATGAGGTATTAATTCTAAGATCTAGTTAATATCTGAGCAGATGATGATCAAGAATATATAATGGAAGATTAACAACGCCATGTTTCCTCTGAATAAGATATGGAGCTTAATAGAGGATAGAAAATCCTTGATCCCAAATGCTATATATTGGTAGAACTGTGATGCTCTATTGGAGAGGTCAACCCATCTATAATAGGTTTCAATCCATGGGGTTTTATTCTTTAAAAACTGAGAATCTCACATTCATGCTTGCGTGATTATTTGGGATGCATGCATGACTCTTGTTATCTACTTTGATTACTAATTATCAATTTTATCGGTGAAATAATCAGTAATCAACCCCTAACCTCATGTGGGTTATACATGGTGTGGGTAATAATGGATGACCACATAATTATTCACCTTCAATACGAGAGAGCTAAACCATTACTAGACCTTCGGGGTCTGAATGGACACTATGAATTTTTGTGAGGGAAGAAGGGAGTTGTAGTTCGAGAATACTATTCTGAAACATCCAAAATACCATTTCTCCACAAGATTTATTTCCAAAATTGGATAACACCGGGGGAACTAGAATAAATTAAAACAAGTGGGAATGAAATGTATGAGTAGTGATAAAAAAAATTCAGAACACAATGAGGGTGGAATGATTATAGGGGATAAATATTAACCAAATTAGAAACACAACATCTACATCACATAATCCTGAAATGGGAAAAAACAAATGAGGGAAAACCACTCACTGTATTCAAATATATGTGGCCAAACTATAAGTGTCATCCGATGTCTTCTAGAACATTTAACCAAGACAGTAGGTGGTCTATATAAAATGATATCCTAATTGTGGGTGGTGGTGGTTTATTTAGACATGAAATGGAATGAGGAAATGAAATAGGGGGCATGTAAAGTGTGGTGACGGAGTGGTAAGATGTTTGAATAAAATCAAACACTCTTGAAATTATGCCACCGTCATGATAGTTCATTGGGTGGACATATTAGTTTGGTAAAAGATTAAATCTACACCATAATGGACATAACTAGTTAGGACGTAGATCATTTTGAAAATATTACATCGTGAAAATGAGGATGAATGAAATGTCGTTTAATGTCACATGGTTAGGATGATGAATGGAATAGTTTATCATCATACAGTAAGGATGTGGAAACACTAAAGGAGAAATGTGTGGGGTGATACATAAGTTGACGTGAATGAGGAAACAAGTCAACACCACATCACACGTTCCTGAAAGGGGGCTAGAGGCAAGAGGAGATAATGAAAAAAATTGGTTGTGGATGGACCATATTGAAAGAGAATAGAAAATAGTACGAATCCCATGGGATTCAATCTAAACGTACTTCATAAGGATGGTATGGAAGATGGCCAATACCAAAAGGAGTGATATCCTCTCAGGTGAGGAAAATTGTAGTTATTACACAGTTTAAGGTAATAAAATCTACAAAACTGAATGTCATTGTTTAAAGGTCATTTAATTCAGACCAAAAGGGGATTATTCCGAAAACAAATGTTATGAAGAACCATAAAGAAACCTAATGTGAATGATGAAAACGTAGTCCACGCCGCATCAAAACATTCCATGAGAAATAAAAAAGATTAATGTTATGATACTTGGACTAGGGGACTAGAGCTCCTAGTTAAAATCATAATCTATTGAATAAAAGGAGGTGCGACTCTTCCATGTAGGCACAAAACTTACCCAAATATCTAATACAACAAGAGAAATTCCCGACATTTTAAAAAATGGAGGATAATATCTTTAAAATTCATGGAAGAAAATGGTATGGGACAAAGGTACATAGTTAAAGATAACCCCATGACATTGGTTTTCCCTCTCAATGAGAAAAGGTTCATGGATGGATAACACTTAGGGTGTAAATATTTTGTATGAATTTGATGAAATGGAATGGGATGTGAATCAAGAAACAAATATTAATGGTATAATGGGGTTGGTGTAATGATGTAGGATAACTATTAACCGTGTTAGAAGAACAATATCCATATCGTGTGACCTGGGATTAGAACAAACAAGTGAGGGTTGACAGCTGACCATATTAACGATACGATACATATTTCCAATTCTGTTTGAGATCCTTCGAGACATTGGCCCAAAATGGTAGGCGATCTATTAGGATGAGTGTACGTACTATCCAGGGGTCCTATCAGATGTGATATATGATGGAGACCCAAATAAAGGGACTCATGAAGCATAGAGATATAAAGAAGCATGTCTATACAGAATTCAAAGCAATGAGTCTTGAAGAAAAATACATCTATAAATGTTGATGAGGTGGGAAAGAGGTTGAAAGGCTCAACTTGTGGAAGATGACTTGAGGAGATAATCAAAAAAAGGGAGAAAATTGGTGGGTGAACTCAGGGCTTGGACCAAGCCTAAATGTCGACGCATTTCAATGTATCCCACGAGGGAAAGAATCGAGCCATAAGTAGTTATTAAAATTCCTTTTAGTTTAACATCATGTTGTAAGGACGTTGATGAAAGGAATGTCTCAAAAAGAAGAATGAGTATTCTATATAAAACATATCCTGATGTGAATGTGGAAAAAACTTCCATACCACACCACAGATTCCCGAGAAGAGACTCGAGCCAGGGGGTCGGAAGAAGAGGTTTTTTTTTCCGAATTCCATTCAGTTTAATTTCATGTGGTAAGGATGTAGTTGAAAGGGATAATACTACATGGGGAGTACATGGTGTGGATATTTTAGACTTGAGGTTCCAAAGTCCACACCACATCACATAATCTGACAGGAATCATGGACAAGGGGTAGAATGAAAGAGACAATTTGTTGAGACTGGACAAGACCCAAAGACAGAATTTATGGGACTTTATTCTTATCCTGTATGGATGGGAATCAAGCTGTAAGTAGTTCTAAAATTCCATATAGATTATCAACATATGGTAAGGAAAAATATGAAGGGATGAGGTTATCTAGGTAATGCACATGGTGTGATAAAAAATACACAACATGAATGATGATAGAGGACGTAAACACCACATCATGCACAACACTATGGGGGATAATCAGGACAGGGGGTTATAAAAATTGATGGACCTGAGTCTCAAACCAAAAATGAAATGTATATGAATTCTTACGTAGCCCATGAGGATGGGAATTAATACATACGTAGCCCATGAAATCCATGCAGTTTAACATCATGCGGTTAGGAAGAAAGGTAAAAGGGGACATTCTAGAGGGTGGGTCACATAGTGTAGTTGTTGTAAACTGAATGTGAATGGGGAAAAAATTCCACGCCACACCAAAAGCAACCAGGATACTTAGGCCTACATGCTATAAGGAAGGAATAATCTGTGGTACCTAGGGCTAGACCTAATGACCAAATGTATGGGCATTCCAATGTATCCCATAAGGATGAGAATCAATCCACACATAGTTATTGAAATTTTATGATGTTTAACATTAAAATTTAAGGATTAGAGATATCTTATATTATGGTCATAAATATCAGTCTGTAGATTCCCATTTTAATGTCGTGTGCGTGCGAAAGAAGGGAAAGAAAAATAGTGAGTCCCCACACCTAATATTTGGGAGACCATGGAGATGGTGATAATTATAGAGGATAAAAAATTACCATGGTCACAACATAGAATTCACATGGTGTGATTTTGAATGGGAAAAAATAATTGAGTATCGAGTGTTGACCATATTGGCAATGCAAGACTTGTATCAAATTATCTTTTGAGATCCTCCAGGACGTTGACCCAAAAAGGTAGGTGGGCCAAGGTGGAATATGACTAGACTAATAGGGGGTCATTTTGGATGTAAAATATGATGTAGACCAAATTATGGGATGCATGAAGCATGGATGTACCCGTGTAGTTTAACGTCTTGTGAAAAGGATGAGAGATATCTTAGTTTAAGGTCATAGAGGACATACCATGAGGTAAATTTATCACTTGAAGTTTATCATCATGTAGGAAAAAAGATACCACTTATGCGAATTAATTATTGTGGAATTTTTAATGGGTGGTGGAATTAATTCTCCTAACATCCATAGTGATCAGAAAGTATGAACCATTGGGGAAAACATTGTGAATGACATAAGGTACCTCCCATTTGGGCACTAGCTTTGGTGGAATCTTTCTAGGTGTCATTGGAATTATAAGGGACAATACCATGTCAACTTGATTGAAGGAATGGAGATGAGCTTTCTTATATAATGATATAGATATATTTTTCTAATACCCATCCAAATTGTGTAGGGCACGAAGCATGTTCTCGTCGAGGGCTTTCAGTTCAGCCAGACAGAATTCTTCTCTCATGTCTATTGTCTTTTGAATAATAAGAGTTGTCCGAAGAGATGTTAACTAAATCTCAATGGGAAATAATGCATCTATTTTATACACCAGTGAATGTAGGGGTCACCTGGGTAGAATTAAGAGTTGTCGTATGGTAAGCCTACAGAGCATTGGAAAGCTTCTCCAGCCAATGATTTTTTCCCACCGACCGTCTTCTGCAAGACATTAGAGGTTTTTCTGAATGCCTCATTCTGTCCAATTTCTTGCACATGATAGTAAGAGTAATGGTTAGAATAGATATGGTTCCTAGTATACCATTTCATCTGCTTGGATGCCTGGATGTTGCTGCCATTATCGGTGTGGATGATGTGAGGGACTCCAAATAGTTACATTATATTGGATCTCATGAAATATATGACAAAAAAATAATTGACTTCATTGAGAATAATTATCTCTACCCACATGGAAATGAAATCGGTAGCGGTCGGGATAAAACTATACTAGTGATAAATTGCTGGAGGATACGGTCCCATGACATGGTGCACCCTGACCGAAAAGGGTGAGGAGTACTTGGTGGTATAAAGAGGATCTAGCGGCCAATGCCTTAATTATCATGGATCTAACATGCATGACACCTTTGGGCGAACTCAATAAATTCGGGGATCATGGATGGGCAGAAGTCCCCAGGTCATCAAATCTAGTGGGAGACCTTTGGACTTACCAATGGGATTCGTAAGAACTAGCTTGTAATTCCTACATATCCTGGGGATTCTCATATACATGAATGAAATAGATGAGAATCCCATTCAATCCATTTATGTAGAGGTTCTTCTCAAGACTAGGACCCCTCTAGAGTGTGAAATACACTACGCGCAGACAAATTCAATCACGTCCACCTCAGTCATTCAAGAGATTCCCATGTTGGAGATACTCAATGAACAGATCTATCTAACCAGGGGTCACCTCTAATATTATTTTATGGGGCCTAGAGGTCATGATATGGGGTCATCAGTAATATGTTGTCTTAGAATTTTTCTATCATCATCATATAGAGTGACAGGAGTAATGAATCTATGATGCACCACATGGATGATCAAATTATCGTGTTGAAGCTCGACAAGAGATGCAGAAAGGCTGGACAATGCATTAACTCAAACATTCTGTGACTGAGGGACATGAGTAACATTGTGATGAGAAGGGAATTGGACCATTAGCAACTGAGTTCATTCCAAGAGTGGTGCATGCTTCTGCTTCCTAACAATGTAGTCACTGTTGATTTTTTTGATGATCAGCTTAGAGTCCCCTTTCACATGCATGTGGGGGACATGAATCTATAGGAATAGTTCTATACCAGTGACGATATCCTAATAATTATCCTCGTTTTTGGTGAATCCTTCTAACAAAGACAATGAATAGGGAATTACAACATGTGTATGTGTGGTGAAGAAGATACCCAAGCCTGCCCTATTAAGCCTGGGATCATTGAGTCTCCTGCCGGTGGGGATTTGGGATCCACTGTAGAAGTTAATATGACAACATGGAATGGATTGTTCCACTGAAATAATTTCCTCATCTAGGAAATCATAATCTAGATATGGATCTATGGGGGCCGGTTGGGCGGCAAAAAATTCAGCCAGTGCCTGGCCCATGACAGCTTTCTGCAAAGTGAACATGATGTCAAACTACTAAAAGGTCAATGTCCATCAAGATAGATGATATGTCATCATGGGGTGGTTTAGAACATATTTCAGTGAATCCACACGGACACTATTTGTATCTCATGGTGTTTCATGTAATGTCACAACTTCTTCACAACAAACACTAGTGCAATGTAGCTCATCTCGATAAGGGAATATCTGGTATCTGTGTCTAGGAGAATGCGACTATGATATTATTAACTATTCTATGTCCCATAATCATTCTTCTAGGAAAAAAGGGGACCAAGAGGTCATTCTAGGGCAGTCACATAAAGGACAAACTGCTTTCTAGAGATAGGTGGCATCTACACCAAAGGCTATTGTAGGTATTGCATGATCTCATAGAAATAATCCTATCATTCTTTATCCCACGAGTAGTAGGAGACTTTTTACATGATCTAGGAAGTGATATTACACTTTTTGGAAAGATTCAAAATTAATCAACATATGTTTTCTAAGTGGCGTTGAACAGCTTAGGGATTTCAATGGTTTCTCGGAGGAGGAATCTAATTGATGTCCTTGATCATTACAGGATTGTTTTTTATGCCTTTATAACTAAAAAAAGAAGAGATACTTTCCAGCAGTAACCATGAAGGTACACTTCAAGGGTTTTATCTTCACATGGTTAGTGTAGATGAAGCCAAATACCTTTTCATGATCTCTAAGATGGTCCTCACACTAGAAGGATTTTACCACCAAATCATTCACATAGTATTCCACCAATTACCCGATAATCATATTGAATATGCGGTACATGGAACACTAATAGGTGGAACCTACATTCTTCCAACCAAAAAGCAAAACCTGATAACAATAGGTACCATGAGGTGTTATGAAGTTGGTAGACTCTTCGTCCTTGGGGCCATTATATTTTATTATATCAAGATAAGAATATATTAATGAGAGATCTTGTAATATAGTGGTTTCTTTGATCAATAACTCTATCCTAAGAAAGAGAAATTTAACCATTGGGTAGCGATGGTTGAATTCCTAGATGTCGATGAAGGCTTTTTTTTTTCTTCCTTGAAGGAATAATGTTGGATATCCATGTTTGATAATATACAACCTTTGAGAAGTTTGATTTAATGAGATTATCTTCCTCGACCTTGACCACGGCATCGTGTGAAGGGTTTATGTTTGTGGTAGGTCGATTGAACCTGCAATGGTATATTGGGTGATTGAGGTGGTGAAAGGTGACATGAGGATATAGTTCTGAAATCACGTCATAGCTCTAGGAAAATACATCTCTATGCTATTTTAGAAAATCCACATACTACTTTTGATCCTCTAAAGGAAGAGTTGTTCTGATCGGTATCATCCTTAGATTTGTCACGGTACTAAGGATCACCAATAAAATATCCTCAATGATGGAGGACAAACCTTCATTAAATTTTGGAGGAGCATCATCCAAATCCACTTCATCATCCACATAGGTAGGATCATCATATATGGAAATTATTCAGAGTTGGATTATTCAAATAGAATGTTGGTACCATACTGAGTGGTGGGGGAACCTTCATTGGGGGACCCCTGTGCTACTAAAACCATAATGGAAAAATAAATCAATATGATTTCATAAGGAATTTGATGCAATGGGCCACACTTGATAATATCAAAGAAGTAGTGGTGTGTCATCTTGAGTCGGTTCAACCCATCTTAGTGGAACAAGAAAGTATGACGTATTGTTGTTTCCCTGGGCTGAACAAATCAATACCTTATAGGGGTAAGGGAATTTGGAATCACATGGGATTGATTAGTGTTGGAGTGAGAAGTAATCTTACGATGTTCCCTTTACTTAGGAAAATACTATTCACATATTCTAAAAATGATGAAATAATGGCTCAGTTTTGGGGTTATGGCCTACAACTAGTGAAATGGATGAATAATGGAATCTTCAAGTTATATAAATGGGTTATCCGCAATAGTAGTGCATTCAATTTCCATAAAATGAACCTGCTTTTCATTGCTCCTGCAATATTCATCGTCTAAGTAGTAGGCTTCACCATAAGAAAAGGGAGACACGTCACCTTATATCACAGCCACTCAACCATTGAGGGAGTACTTAAGGCTTTGCTGATATGAAGAATGTTCTTCCACATGTGGTTGGATCCATGTTCTACCCATCAATGCATTGTAAGCAGCGTCTAGTGAGATAACCAAGAACTGAGTACTGTCAAATAGGCCACCAAATACGGGTCTTCAAGATGATATTTCTAATCGGTGTATTCTCCATCCTATCATAACCATGAATCATTATGTTAGAGAAAGTCAAGTATGTTTCAGACAGTCCTAGATTGTGTATCATTCGGTTTTAGATAATATTGATCACAGAACCCATGTTGACAAGACAATGACAAATTTACACACCATTGAACTAAACAGGGATGTACAGTTGGAAGATGTTCCCCTGTATGGGGAAACCTTCATCTTCCCTGGAGAAATAAATAATGGTCTAACATTCCGTATGCTCAACTTCTACAGCATGGAAGGATTTTGAAGCTGCTACCTCTGCCTTAAACTAGAGGGGTTTTTTTAAAGACTGTATTATTGCTCCACACAAGTTTACATATATCAGGAGAGCCGTATGGATTGAGATCCTTCTAGGAATACTGGAAGGGTTCTTAATCACATCATACTTCAGTTCGAGGAACACACTTCTACTGACAGTAGGTTTCTCCATTGTAGGATGTATAGAAGACACTAAATGACGAATCGGTGAATTTCGGATTATCCTAGGTATATCACGATACTCACTAGTCAAACCATTCGGAGTGACCACTAGATGACAGCCAGATGACTGACGCATGTCCGCAACTAAACATGACTGATCATAGAACCCTCACGGTGGCTCTGCATGATAAAAAAACAATAGTGGGGGTGAATCTAACAAAACTGGATGAGAAGGTTGCACATGTTGAGCTCTATGTTGGGCCTACTGTCTTTCCAGAGTGGCATGCTTGTCTTGGATGGATTCCTGGGATAATGAATTCTGATAATTCACATATCCATGGATTCGTCGACACTGGTGTCGACTGGGAATGTTAGGATGACCTGATAGGCACTCTTCATTATCCAAGACATTGTAAGGTTTTACCATCTGGACGATATTCCCCATAGAATAATCATGATCATCACATGAAAAATTTTCCATTTTTGGGAGGATTATGGGGGTAATCCCCATCTCTAAGGGAATGAAATTGGAAAGATTCTGGGATTTCATTAGTACCAACAATGGGATTTCTTTCCATTTTTTCATCGATGGTTTCTATCCTATGTGGGGGGAAGGGCGAGATGTCGATGTAGGGGTAGTATCCGAAGGTTTCATAGAGACTCGAAAAGTTTCAGTGTAATTTAAACATGCACGAATAATAGCATGGGCATGCGTGACTTCCCAAAAAGCTATCCAGTCATCATACTCATGAGACCCACTCCTAGAAACATACTACCTTTAACCCTTTCTGTCACCATCAAGCATTGATGAAACACATGCCACATTTTACATGGATGGTCTCAACCTAACTATGTTGTATCAAAACGGTTTTAGAGTAATTATTTGAACACAAAACACTTCTTGAGAGTGTGTCCAAGGAACCAGTGATAGCAGCAGCAATTGGGGTGATCAGTGAGATATACTTTTTTGAGCCTCCAACAATCTAGAAAATGAAGGATTCCCAAATCCATGTAGTTATGTAAATAGTGGGGGACCTGATCCACATTTAATGACTAGGTATAGTTTCTACGATCACAGAAATGGGGTTTAGTAGCTTGGACGAATGAGGGGCTGGAGGATCCTGATGAGGAGGGGGAACTTATTCGGATCTCATAGGCAGTGGTGGTGCATAATGCGATGGAACCTACAAATTTTGAGGTAGTTGATTCTGATCCTTAGTCGGTGGTCCTCAGCAAGGATATGGAGTTAGATCATCCGTTAAAAATTCCAGCTATCTAGGGGCCTCTATCATTGCAACAACAGCGGTCTCATCCTTATAATCTCATCTTCTGAGAGCTATGGGGGACAACAAGCATTCTTTTTAGGTTTGGTATATGATTTCCTCTAGGAATGGTGATTTATTTTATAAATCATGTAATACATTGGGGAAGTTATGAGTGATGAAAAAAATAAAAACTATAGTCTTCAAATTCCCCACACACATTTGAGTAGTTGTTTCTGATTCAGCGACATATCAAGTGAATATGTGGGGACCTTCACCAAGAAAAAATTTCTACAACTCACTCATCTAGCCTTTTCATGCACATGAATATCTCAGAAATACTAGTCTTCTGGGTGGTGGAATTGATCAAGTAAAAATTATTCCTAAAAAGATCCTTCCAACCAACTGTGGACCCTATGGGAAACTAGTTGTACTAGATAAATGTGGGCCCTTCCAGCGTCTATACGAAACACCATAGCTTAGAAAATTTTTGTTGTATTGGAGTCCCCATCATGGGTCTGCACATTGAAATAAAGTGGGATAGATGCCAAAGCGGATCAACAATCCCATTAAAATGGTAGAATGTAGGATTTATTAAAAGTGGGGGTGCTGGAATGTCATCCACCCATGCCAGATATTGTCTACCATCAGGCAGTAGTGCCACCTGTTGACTTTTAAGATCCTCAAGGTGAGCAATAAGAGTGTCCATTAGATCATCATGGAGAGGGTTCATTTCTTGAATATGGACCTTGAATAACAATGCGATAGTAGGTTCATCAATGTGGTAAGATGGTTGAGTGGCTAGTTCTGTGGCTGGTGGGACCACCTAAGGGTCCGCTAGAGGAATCTGCCGAAAAGATGGTAAAATTTGGGGAGTATCTGGTATAACCTAAGTGGTTTCCTAAAAGGATTTTAATGTAGCTCAAGGGGGTTTGATGATGTATACCTCGATCATTTTCCATATTCATCGTCTTCTTCCCGATCTAGATGGGAAGGGTTGTCAAGATCACTAGGAGGAACCTCATTGGTGGGAGCTGTGATTTTCCATGCTGCATCAGTCGAGGGTTACCATAATATGGTTTCCACTCTGCCATGTGTTTCAGAAGGAGTTCATCAAAAATATTCTTCTATTCATAGATCTTATAACCCAACACAAAAATTTCAAGATTATCCTCTATATTAGGTAGTGATACGGATGGTTTGGAGGTTTTGATAGTCCCAGTGTGCTCTTATGCCATTATGCTGTCTCAAATGATAGGAAATGACTATTTGGGTTCTCCAAGACTAGGTTTCATCATTTTTTGTTGAATGTGGACACTTGTAGGGGCGACTAGGTTCTATGATACCGACATGGGTTCTCAATAATTTCTAGGCCCTATGTTGATTCCCCCTTCTGGGTATAGCTTTGGGACAACCATATTTACTATGATAATTCCCAAAGGCATATCCTCGATATCATCAAGTGAACAAGGTTTGAAAAAGGTAAAATTAAAAGGAAGGGTAGTGTATTTCCCTTGCTAGAGATCTAGACATGTGGGGAAGACTTCATAATAACTCTATGGAGCACTTTAAATATTTGGATGCCTTATTGTTGGATAGTTCAATGATAACCTGGTGATGTAGGGTGTCAAGCAATATGGAGTGCAACCAACTCAATGGGGTGATACTACTGTCCAATGTCATCAAAGTATTCCAAATTTTTTTGGTAAGATAACTATTCAGGATAGATATAGAAATGTGACATCCCAAAGGTTCATTGGATGCATAAAATCTCATCATTAGATATGGACTTCAGATTATTGAGGCTTGTTGTTGCAACATGCCAGAACATGTCGGGGAGATGGTCCGATAAGAGAATGTCCCAAAAAATCCTCAACTCCGACTCAAGATCTAGAAAATCATTTCCCCATTCATTGAATGGGCTTTGTTGAAGGACTGGTAGTCTGATGGGGACCGTTTTGATAGTGGACTGGTCGGTGGAGAGTACAATAAGCTAGTTTGAAAACCACAACATCTTGGTCTTTTTCCATGGGACTGTTATTAATGTACCACCACATCCTGGTAATAAGGGGTACTGATCACTACTTCCTATACATGGACGGTTGTCATTAGTGGTGTATTAGACTGGTTCTCATCATTAAACGGTCCCTAGAACAATTCTTAGTGATCTCTATTCGAAGTGGAGAATGATCCTAGTGATGGTAGGGATAATTTAACAGAAATATCCTTGAATTGAGATAAATATTCCTCCTTATGTATGTATAGGCATAGGGATTCATAGATTTGGTAAACCTTGCATGCTGGGAAGACAAGGCTAATACAACTTTTCCTTGCCCTAGTCCCTGACACAGAGGATCAAGGTGAAGGTTCCATCACTGAATCACACTCTTCTTCAGAATATGAAATGACTCTGAGCTTGATAGTGATGAGAGGATTCTCTGGGTTCTTCCTCTTACAGCGATGACCCACTCTCGTACACCGGGATGGTTCTTCAGGGATGGGTAGTTATTTGGAATGGGAAAGATCTCATTCTAGAAAACTCGATGTCTGGGGAGAACCTATGAAAATGTGCAATGGAATATGTGGAGGAACTATGTGTGTGATAGTGTTGGAGCGGGGAAGAACTTTGCGCCAACCGACATCGGTATCTGTGGTTTGAGGGCCTTCCTACTGACCATAATAGATATGGGAAAGACCTTTGTGAATATTGTAAATGAAGCAGGATAGAATGAGATGGGAGATGAGATATGGTCTTGAACCTCAGGAGTCTTCTTGCATACCATTCTAAGAAAGGTAAAAGAAAAAAGTTCACATAGTTCAAATGTGGATCAAATAATCGAGGTGTACATAAAGAACAAAAACTCGGAGACATGATGGGGCATACATATGGTTATATTCATATCACAAGAGGGACACTATTGGTTGGAATAATATGGATTGAGTGTGGAGATTATATATGGTTATCCACCCATGAACTGGTTTGACACACCTAAGGGGAAGACCAAGGATGTGGGTCTCAATAAAGGGGACACTAAAGATTACCAGTTCATGTGGTTAGACCACAGGGAGGCTTCCTATATATGTTGTCTAAGAGAAAAGGATCAAAAAACATTTTTTCAAAAGAATATAGTTTAACGTTATTCGTGAAGAAAGGGGCATACAGTTTAACATCAAGCGGGATGAGGGTGATCCAACATGAAGCAGCCAGGATCGATGGGTGATGGGATTGATCCTCATGGATTCTTTCAATAGACCTTTCTTGAAAAGGAAAAGGATCAGTTTCCACATAGTTTGGTAAGGAAGGGATAATAGGGAGTACACATGGCTAGTGTCACATAGAGGATTTCACGATCAATGATTACTCTAAGCCCACGTGAACATGCCCGATTTGAGAAACAAGAGGTAGCACCCAGCCTGATGATCATGTCTTGAAAGGTGAATCCATGAGTAATGGTGTAAAGCTTAATCAAGGCTAGAAACCCAAAGAGGAAATGAGGTATTACATCGAGAGGGAATCCCTAGTAGGTTTTGAGATGTAAAAGGAGGATTTGACCACCGTAGATTGTGAACCTTATCAAGGGGTGTCAGGGCTAGGGGTGCACTCGGTGACAATGTTTAGTGGGAGAGGAGGAGTGAGAGGGAGCTAGTACCCATTCCCTTCATCTTCCTCTCAGGGACTGTCACTTATACAATGATCAAAATTTAATGGCATGTGGAGGATTTGGGTTTGTTGGGAATTTTGATGTCCTATAGATCAAATTATGAGGATTCACTCCACACCCCTAGGACTTATAGAACTGGTGCACAGTATCCGTTAGTGAAGGGAAGGCACCATCAATGTTGTGGGATAATGGGGTCTTGTAGTGATCAATTTGATGGGTACAACTTAGCATGGAAATATAGTGAACCAATAGTCGTTAGCATGCCTATGCGAAGAAGCATGAGGTAGGGAAATGCAACATGAATTACCACTTACAGGATCATACAGTTACTTTGTACATTCCTAGAGTGTCGAACATGATATGGGTTCTCAAAGAAGAAGTTCTCCAATAGAGGGGAATCATGATGCAATGGGGCTTTATGTAGTGAAGCAGATTTGAGATGGAGGGTTCATTGCAAAGCATATTGTCCCAGCCTAGGCGTGGACAATACATATGATTTTAGGGTGCTTAACGAAGTTATAAGTATACAAAGGGGAATCCTTTCTTTGTGATGGCCAAAAGGCTTCAAGAAGGGAATATCTACTTTAAGAGGAGGTAAAATAAGGAAAGGGGAACGTGGTTTCACAGTTTACATGTACTTCAGATGATTTATCTTCTTAATAAATTACACAGTATATGATGCTTCGTGATTAGAGAATTCATAAGGTGAAAGGTAAGGGGGTTGATCCTTTGGAGTGAGGGTATCTGAGTATTTATAGGAACCAGGGGGGTGCGATGTGAGAAGTGTGCATCATTAAGCAATTCACACATTGTAACCATAAGTCGATCCGTCAAGTTTCTCAGATTTACATAGGAGTCTTTTTCTCCCTTTGTTTTGGTCACATAGGCTTCCGACTACCATCAAGTTCCTCGGACTCACATAAGAGTCCATAACTCCCTCCAAGATGGTCGTAGAGGATCTCAGCTCCCATAAATTCTCGTGGTCTCATAGAGGAGTCCATTATTTCCAACGTAGTGATTGCTGAGCCAGTTTCTAGGTGGCTTTTCTTCTTTTTGGTGACTGGGGATTCGTAGTGGCCATTTATGTGAAATTTTCTTATTATTTTTCTGATTTATTTCATGGATAATATTTTCTCTCCAAAAATAATAAAATAGATAATGACAATATGAAATCCTAAAATGAAACTTTGTAACATTCTATGATCTATCACTCTTTCAAATGTCACAATCAAGTTGGTTAAAGGACCTCAAAAATGCTTTCCCATACGATATATGATATTAACTAGTAGCGGGGGTGTGATGATATAGTGGGGAGACTATACCCCTAGTATAAAGTTTCAATACAACATGAATAATCAATATAAATAAACATATGGGTAATGGAAATAGTCGAAACAACATATCATACAACAGAGATGAAAAAAGGTGATCTAGTAAATCAGTATTAATGAATCATATAATGACGATATGAAATATATCTAAATGGAAAACTACACATAATTCAAATGAAAGAACCATCTAACACATATAGACTGAAAATACCCTAGAACCAATCCCCATAAATGGCTTTTATCTGAACTCCATCCCATATCATAAAAAATATTTAACAACAAGGTCACATTACCTTGTCCAAACATGCATCCATGTATTCTTTATAGGTACCGAATGGAAGCCTAGATAGGGTGTGAGTAGAACTAATTTGGTTTACACCATCATTTATATACTAAACCTATTTCATAATAAGTGAATAAGAAAAAAAGAATATGCAGGGTATTAATCTATTAGTTAATAAATATACTACAATTCATATTCTTTGGAACCATGATAGATTGTCTCTGAGCATGTGTCACTACTATTCCAAAAGTATTCATATACCCAATGGATAGTCTATAAACTAGGAAATAAATCTATATAATCAGTTAATCCTCCATTAAAATCCCTATATATAAATAATTTATCATCAATGGGTTCAAGCACACTATATAATAATTTCAACATCACCAGGAATAACCCTATATATAAGTATTTATTCCCCCTAAAAATTCCATTTATATAATAATTTAATAATAAATTGGTGAAACCAAGCTACATAATCAATTCAACATCACCAATAATACCCATATATATAATAATTTCTGCATTAAACTCAACAAGTCACAATAATACAATTTTAAAAATATAACATCAGAAGCCTCAATGGTTAATTATGATAATTTCCATTTGTCTTTAAATTAAACATTCATTTATATATCAAATTATAAATGGTCATATCAATAGCCCATAAGATATTACCAACGTATTTTTATATCAAACTATCACATGAAAAAACTTTTCATGCTGAAAACATGTTAATCCATTTACCAAATTCATTATTTATCCATTGTCCACATAACCAATGGGTAACAACAAGATGAGTCACAAATACAACTGAATCCAATGGTTTCTAGGGAATAATTCAATCCATGATTTATAATAATTATTTATTATATTAATTAATATGAATTTCATGTTAGATAAATCACAATATTTTTGAATAATGACAATTGAAAACACTACAGGGTTTGGTTTTGGACAACCTACTTTAAACCATCGACTAATGATACAATTCCAACCAGAATTTACAATATAAATGGATAAAAATAAGGTCTCAAGAACAAAAATAGATCAAAAAATATAAATATCAACACCATGATTCATGGGTGATCAAAATATTCCATCACTACACGTGGATTACAAGGAAGAGAAGGGAACAAAGAAGAAGAAAAATCATCAGATATTGATTGCTTTAATGGGATGTTTGAAAAGGAGGAGTGATCCCTAGAATCAACTGTAATTCAAATAGGTCTAAAAAGGATAGATGTATGGGTTTGTATTTGAAAAAATAATCTTTTAGACCCCTTGGAACATCCCATCTCATGAAATGCATGGTGTGTAACCCCCTTTTACATTATTTATTTACTATTTAAGAGTTATGCTGAAGAACTCTTCCAAATCGGTGATTTTAACCATACTCAAATACTAAAAATCATGAAATATAGATTTAAATATTCCAACTAGTTTAGAAATTAAAAATTTAAAATCCTGTAATTTTTTCATGGAATCTTCTCGACAACAGTTACACAACATGTAATACATTTACATGGTGTTCAAATAGCCTACAAGAAGCTTTATGTTGTACTTTAGTTGAAAATACTAATTTGCTCTGAGGTATACCAAATATTTGGAAACCCCTAATTATCTCATTCCACACATTTATCCCTAGAATACAATTATTAAAAAAAATAGTCATCCCCAAGTATTAGATCATTTTACCCAACAAAGCTCTATACATGTAAACAATACCTGATAACCATGAATTAATGAAAATGAAACTCAAAAAAATTATTTTAATAAATAAATAAAAGTGGGATATACCTATAAATAGAAATTATCTTACATATTTTCCACTACCTTAGAATTATTAGCTCAATAATTTCATGTTTTTTATATTTAATCAAGGATATTAGCTCGATTTTCACCCATTTTTAGTATTATTTTTTGTTTGATGGATATCATTCATAAAAGGTAATGGATTCTCCAGTACTATTTCTATTTATCACATTCTATGTATTATAATCAATATTTTGATTCAAATATTTCTAAATCATCCATTATTTCACAATTGACTATCATAAATTTCAATAAACATTAAAAAGTGGGATTATATTCATTATCCAACTTGACTTAGGTTTTTGGATCATTAGAAAGGAATTTAAACACATATGTTAGATTTGATTTTATATTGGAATTAACCAAGATCCTAGCATAAAACTCAAACCTCATTATGATGTGTTACAATCTAGTATAAATCAGATTCCAATACAAGAGGAAGGATTATTGAGAATTTTTCAAATATCAAAAAACCGAACTCAAACCTATAGTCTAACCAAATTTTGTGCCTCAAATAAACATTGAATGAAGTGGTTAATGTTTAGATCCCATTAATAAATTATTTTATAACCAGGATTAAATTTAAATACCAAATTTTCAATGAGATATTAATATCAACTTTTCAATCCAGATAAATGTTTGAGATTACTTTTTTCTATCAACATAAATTTATAGTAATTGTTTTCCTAAAAAAGTGAGATCCTATATTTGAGATCCACAATATACCATTGCATATAATCTTTTAAATGAATGATATAGAAAAGAATGGAGAAAGTAAACATATCAATCCATTTTTGAGTATCATCGAGGTCAGTGATCATTGGGTAACCACTACCATTTATTTTTTTAAACCGAAGTTCATTAAATAATCTATTGTGGTTGGATCTTCACAATTGATAACCTCAACATGGGAGCTACAATTTTTTTATTATATTCATTGAATCCTATAAAATATCTATGTTATCCATAGTTTTCTTATGCCTTTAAAAGTATTCTCCTTCCACATGTTGGAATGAATGCTCCTAGCCTGGATGGATGAATCTATGAGGATATTGAGAAGAAATCAAAATGAAGTATAGATATCACAAAACATCAAGGATAATTATAAATTTTATTTGTGATAATATCATTAATACCTTTTAGAATATATATATAATAAATCCTCAAACTTATGGTTTTAAGGAAATTAATACATTTTTTACCCTTTACAAGTACTCTTTATACATATTCTTAAATTATTTCTTTTGTGTAACATTCCCAAATTGACTTCCCTATGCTTTTTCACATATTCACATCACAAGGACATCATTTCCTATAGACTATGGTTTTTTCCAATTATAAACATACATGAATTCATTAATCCATTATTTCAATAAAATTTTTTATGATATTCCATTTAGTTATGCATTGTGACATATTATTTGACTCATCCCATTCTGTGTGTATTCATTATGTTTATTAATTATATTAAATTCCCTAATATAGGCCACATATACATAGAAATGCTATCATAGTTGGGCCCCAATTGTGCTCTAATAAAATCAGTGTTGTTTTTTTCATGAGATGATATGTATGTGATTAGGAAGTAAGCCTAATCTATGATTGGACTATGTCTACCATGTGTTGTTTTCATTAAAGTTAACTTTGTGATAGGATTATACCATGTTTTATGTTTTTTATTAAATCCTTATATTTATATAATTTTATGATCCATTATTTTTTTTCATTTTATTATATGATGATTTCTATTAAATAGCTTTTATGATATAATTTGACGCCTTTTATGTATATGTTACACTTCATTATCACATTTATTACCTTAGATGGAATCATAGCTCACCCATATTAATTATATATTCAATAGTATATATTATATAGTTTAAGGAGAACAAATTTATTTAAGAAATCATTATTGTTAACAAAAAAGATGATTAATTATAATTTCTTATAGATGTACTATGAAATGAGACATTAAAATAAAATAGGCCTCTCGATCTATAGGTTTTGTTTAATATATGTTTCTCTGATAAAATATATAACAACTAGTGTAAATGATATGTATCACTAAAATGATATAACTTATCCATTGGATTGATATATTATAGAAACTCATAAGTCCAAAAGGAAATGATTTTTTTGTTACATTGATTGTGTGATTCATGTTACAATGATTCATAATTATTTTCTCACAAATATGATTCATTAGGCTTATGTATCACATTATTTGGAATCATGTGGAAAATGAGTTAATTGTGTAATAAATATTATGGTAGTAAATAGTCTTCAGGAAATGCTGAGAAAAGTATTATTTAGAGATTTTATTGAGGGTAATTAGGAATCAATGTGAAATATATTTTGGTATATTTTTAGATCGTGGAATATTCATATAACACCTCGACTTTCTAAAAGTGAAAATTATGTCAGATTGTGTATGAAATAGACAACATTGAACCCAAACAAACAATGATTGCATAAATAAGGCCATTTTAAAATAGATATTAAATTTTGATATGAATATAATTAAATATTTTATGAAATATATAACATAAAATTTTATAAAATAATCAATAACAAACTATGTTATTGATCAATAACATTTTTGTGATGTCTTTTTTCATAATATTTTTGGTAAACTATGTCTTTTTTTATAACATTTTTGTAATGTATTTTTTCATAATATTTTTGTATCAAACTATGTTATTGATCAATAACATTTTTTGAACCCAAATATGATTTTGTTTTTTTCATAGATATTAAACTATGTCTTTTTTCTTATGTCTTTTTTGGTAATTATGTCTTTTTTCATTTTTGTAATGTCTTTTTTGTAATAAATAAAAAACTATGTTATTGATCAATAACAAACTATGTTTTTTCATAATATTTTATAAAATATTATAAAATAGTCAATAACATTTTTGTAATGTCTTTTTTTCTTCAAACTATGTTTTCTTCAAAAATGAATTATATTTCTCTTTAAAAAAATAATTTTAATTATTTAAAACATAATAAATTTGTTTGATAAAATGAAAAATATTTTTGATATCATCATTTACAAATTTACTTTGGGTTAAATTTTTTGTTTTTTCAAAAAAAGATTGATTTTTTTAGTGAATAGTGAAAATTCTGTTTTTTTGTAAAGTTGTCATTTTTTGATAAGTTAAATGATATAAAATTAGATATATTATTTTAATTGTATTTTAATGTAACATATTAATTTCTTAGTAATATTTAACTCAATTAATTAAATTTAAATCAAATTTATACTGGATTTTATTATTAGTTATGTTTTGGGCTGTAAAATGAAATATCGTTAAAATTGTTTTAGAATGCCTAATAGTTTTCCATTATAATTAATTGAATTAAACCATAATGGGAAATGTTATAATGTTTTTAAATTATATATCTATATTATTTATGTAAAATTATTATGATTAATATTACATGTTATAGAGTTAAAGTAAATGAATTTTCCATAAAAAATCAGTTTTTCAGATAACCACTTCCCATTGTTCTTCTAGGCTTTATATTAAATTATTACACCAATTATAATTTATTTTGATAATAATTATTTCAAATTTGGAATCATGATAATTATTATTTGGTACCATGGAAAACATAACTTTTAAATAATAAGAATGTTAATTATAGTCAATATTTATTAGCATTGTAAAGGGAAAATAAGTTAATTAAGGGTAAAAATAATTGAACAAATACAAGAAAACATGTAACCATAATAGTAAGAGTATTAATATTTCCATATAATTTATATGATTATTATATTTTTCCCTTATTTATTTTTACTTTATGAATGATTATGTAATCAGTTTAACAAATAATATATGTTCATATGATAAAATCAAAATTGTATTTTTGTGTAATATGAAATTTCAATGATGAATTTCATTTTAATAGATTAATGTATTTTTTAAAAAGACAGTATTATATTATAACATTATAATTAAATAATTTTTTAATATAAATGATCATATAATATTTATGAAGTAAAATATAATTTGTTTAAGGGCTCAAAAACTAATATTGTAAAAGTCCTAGGATTTATTAATAAATATAAATAGTTATATTAAAAGTGAAAATAAACATATTTAAACATTTATTTTTATAAAATGAATATTTTTATGGAATAAGAATGTCGATATTATCCAATGGTGATTTTTTTAATAATTTTATGAGATAAAATAATTTTTTGGTAAAAATCAAATATTGTATTAATATAATGTGGGAATTACGACATCATAATGACCTGAATGGTATGTAATAAGAACTATAAATAGGATACACGATTATATATATGTTTTAATTTAAAAATAATTTGTTTTTTGTGTGTATTTTTTTAATTTTATGAATCCTTTAGGAATCTTCCAAAACCAATAATATATCTTTAGGTTTTAAAATCATATATTTAAGAGTATAACTCACTTCCATATATGAAAGGATATTACTTTATTATACTCAGCACTTTGAATTATAAAATAATTAAAATGACTGATAATTGGGTGAAAACGGTAAAACCCCAGGGATGTTTTGTGGTTTGGGTTATTTTATTATATAGTGTTCAAAACCTATGTTTTTGAAATAATAATGAAATACCCTATCATTTCCAACATAAAACCCCTCATTCTCCCATTTAAATTAATTACGAATTATAGAATCATGTATTTACTCTTTCCTCACCTCTGTAGAGTCTAACCAAGGTTCCCCCAAGATCTCAATAATATTCTCCCAACCATTTTTTGTCACACTATCAAGGTAAGGGATCCCCACATTCTCTTCTTATTTCATGTTTTTTTATTATATTAGGCTTTATATTTAAAATTTATATTTATTGTATTTTTTTTACATGTCCATATTGCTACCCATTTCATGTACAAATTATTCTATTCCCATTTCTCTCTCACTAACCCATTTTATGAATTTTTATGTGATGCCATTATACTATTTAAATTTCACCGATATTTTTTCTTTCAAAAAATAATTGTGTAGTGAATACAATAACCATTTCCTATAAATGCTATTCACCATTTTAAACTTCTAATTCATTAAATTGGAAAATAAATTTATTTATTCTTGGATTTATAATAATGATATAAAATAGGATTATAAACAAATCCATATTGTATAATCTTTGTGGAAGACTTAAGCATGATACTAAAATCAATTTGACGGGTGCGCCGTGAATTATATTCCATTGTAACGAATTGGGTAATTTTTATACTCCTAATATGTAACATTGGGATGGAGAGTGAACCAAATTAGTTTTCAGGGATTTTTCTATCATTACGTTTTGGAATTTATCCTTGATCTATGTTTATGATGCCCGGTTTTATATTGTCGCCACATTTCCCATGTTATTATTATCATGATATATCATTCCTTAGTATTAATTTTTATGATTCTCACACCCTTTATTTATCATTGATCGACCTATTTTATAACATGTATTTCCTTATACAATTATTATTCCCTTACTGGTATTTATATATAACCCCTTTCTTATGTATGTCCCCATATTCTACCATGCAGTTCTATGTATGAGCATGTAAAAGATGTTTTCAAAAAAGATGATGTATTTCCTTTTTTATAATGTTATACAAGGTACCCAATTCCCAAATACAGTATAATTTTAAATCGTATGGTTTTATTAAGTGTATAATTATTTAATAAATCATTTATTAATGTGTAATAGAGAAAAGGGTTGTCAAAGTTGGTATCAGATGAAATATTTTGTTATTATTTATATTATGGTTAGAAAACTCTAGAGAATACCTTAGAAATAAGACTGAGTATAAAAAAACATCACTAAATTATTTAAAATTTAAATTAGTTTATTTATCATGAAAATACATCTTTTTGTAGATACAATGAAAGGATGTGTCTCTGGAACAACTATACATAGATATAATGGCTGAAAACATTGTGTTGAGTTAGACTCGATCGGGGACTAGTTCAAGACAATGGGAATTGCTGCATACCTGGTCTTACAATCCTAGGGGATATGTTTTGGTAAATTCATAATCTCATTATGATCCATTATTAAGGGAAATTTTTTTTGAAAATAGGTTAGGTAATAGATAATAGAAAACATATATTATTGCCTAGAAATTCATAAGTTAATAAAATATATGTCATTTATAAGTGATACATTTAATTCCATTGGTTACTATTATATATCTAATAGTATTAAATAACTCACCACTATTTTATTGTTTATTCTTGTCTATGTCTTGAAATAGTTGGAATAAATTGTTTTTATTTTGAGGATTATGTGTTGTATTCGAATATTATTCTAGTGGTTCTGGAATAAAAACATTTCATATTGATTACTCATAATTTCTAGAATTATTCAAAATGGAGGCTCATTCTGACCAATAAGGGATACATCTATGAAATTATGGTGAAATAAAAGGACCATGATGTGATCTGGAATGCTACCAAACATAATCTTAAACCATGTTTTTTAGACTTTCTGATTGGGATGCTAACTTCAATCCTTTTACGCAAAGGAACTCCCTTGCATTGGTTTGGACAAGGATTCATGGGATCTCATGGGTTTAATGGCATCAAGAAAATCTTAATGACCTATCATATAGGATTGGAACCCACATAAATATGAATTAGTGAATCATTAGTGGAGATCATGGTCTATATGAAGGAGTGATAATTAAGATAAACATGGAATTACCTCCACCATAACTGGTCACCCTGGATGAAAATTATCACCAATTGGAGATCAAAAATGAATTTTAGAACCTTCCCCATTATTAAAAACACTGCAAGATAGTGGGTCACACATTTAAAAATTGTCAGGTGTTTCCAAATATGGTCTAGGCAGCGACTAGAACTACTTCTTGGAAGTTAGTTTAGATAAGATAGAAGAGTAACCCATTGATTTATTGAAAAAGGATACTATTTTCCACTGAAAGGAGTGAACATCCTCATATCGTTCCTTTGATATCCTCATGGGTATCACTACTTCAATAATAAAAGAACAATCCTGAAAATCTTTTGAACTCAACCCACACACCATAAAATTAGGAAGCAGTGTTAACCATTAGGTAAACCTTGCCTCTGAACCCTATCATATGATTTTGTATCCAATACTCTCTCTATTAAAGACGAGTAATATTTTTTTGATTTTATTTCCACATATATCAATGTATTCATTCAATTGGTGGTTCCCTTGAATATTTTAAATGATATTCAGAATGTTATGTAAAATAAATAGGGACCAGGCCAGAAACATGTACAGAACATGGATGGCATCCTCATTGAAGACACTACTATCCAAAACCCCATGAAATTGGATGACAGTGCCTCAACACTATCCCAAATTCATGATGATTCTAAATAATCTAAAATCTCCAAAAAAAACTCCACAAATGTACCGACTTCTTGGAAATCAAAAGGGAAAATGGAGAAGAAGGGAAAAGGTAGAATTAACCTGAAAGAAGAACCATTATGAGGATACTATTTGGGAACTAATAAGGAATAGCCAAACCTGGGATAAAAGCATCACATAGGCTCCATACAAGTAGATACAAATATTAAATTATAGGAATCTCTGCGACTATGATTATTTCATCAAACAAAAGCACTCATTTCAATAGTAGGGGATACTCTAGGATGGGTATTGATCAGACTGAATCCAGTTTGGATAGTATTTAGCTCCTTGTTCACACCAGGTCTGAAAATCCTATCATTGTTCATGTGGAGAACCAATTCATCACCTTTATCATGGATATATATGGAAATAATTGTTCCACTTAATTTTTTATGCTTTTATCAACTACATGGATATGAGATTTATGTGGAAAAAATCATCGATCGGCCCAATGTTATCATGGATCCATGGACTATAATTGGTGACTTCAACTCTTTATTTCCTGTGGATGAAAAACTTGGACAGGTTCATATTTCTATCTCTATTAAAGACATCCTATCCTATATTTATGGAGAATTCATAACATATATCAATATCAGTAGTTCCAAGTTTACATGGTAAATGAGATATTTAAATGGAATGAGAGAAATAAAAATCTATTTAGACTTAGTCATTGGTTCATTTATTGGAAACTAGAAATTGATACCATGTGTCACTTTAAAAAAGAAAAAACTATGACCACCATCTTATTATGGTTTGTTTTTTTGATAGTGAGAGGTTGAAACCTCTTTCTTTTAGGTTTAACAATGAATGGGATGCTCTCCAAGAATACTCAAAACTATTTCATGATTATTGGGCCTCAAATAAATGTAATGCTAAACCTCTTCCTTAAATATCCATGCATAAAATAGTCAATATTAATTCGAAGGAATAGAGAAAATTCAAGTTCATATCACATGATACATAAATTCATTCCCTTGAGTACACTTTTAATGAAATCTAGTAGTCAATTACAATGAAAAATTTATCAGGGGACATGGCCCATGAAGTTGAGATGTCCTCTAGCCTTCAAAATATCATCAATCTCAGACACATCATCAATAATGATATATTGAAAAATAAGTGTCTATATGATGGTGATATAAACACAAAATTATTCAATAATCTAAAAAGGGCTTAATGGTAAAAAAAACCAATATCAATTCTTAATGATAGAGATAGAATCCTTGAGGAAATGCAGGTGTTATCTATTCACATTGCCTCTTTTACTAGGACCTCATCAATGGGCCACCATAGAACTTAGTACTAGTGGAAAATGTAAATCCTATGTTGATAATTGTTGATGATAACACTTTACTCACATATAGTCCAGTAGACATTGAAATCAAGGAAGCAATATTTTTCCTGAATAAATAATTATCACATTGACTGGATGGATTCACAAACACATTCTTCCAATACTATTAAGATTTCAGCCAGAATGACATGTGTAAGACTGTAAAGAGTTTTTTTCAAGGGTGGGTCCTTTTGTCATGGTTTCATTGAACAATTCATTTTCTTAATTCAAAAATTGGAGAATTCCTATGATATCAGTCAATTCAATTTAGTGGATCTTGTAAACACAATTCACAATGTCATTACAAATATCCATTCCAGTAGACATTCCCAAGTCTCAGATAGAATTATATCCTGGAATCAATTTTTATTTAGGAATGGAAGGATCATTAAAGATTGTTTTCTCACTACAAATGAGTGTGTTGACCTCCTTTTAATGTCCACCTGATGTTGGAACATTACTCTTAATCTTGAAATAGAAAATACTTTGACCGAATGGGATGGAATATCATAGACAATGAGCTCTACAATTTTGGATTTTTCATACGGATTATCCATTGGATAACATCTCTTCACGGTTCTTCCCACATATCCATCTCCATTAATGTGTCCCTATAATAGTTTGTTAAATTCTCTAGGGGTATGATAAGGGCATATTATTTCATATATTATCATTATAATTATAGAAGAGAATATTAGTACATATATTCTTCACATGGTGGATATTGGTGAAATGGAAACTATGAGGGTATCTAGAGTTATCTCTACTTATTCATACCTATTTTTCTGATAATATAATTATTTTTTATCAGGGAGATATGAGGAAAATAAACAACATCAAAAATTCCATCTTGCTCTATGAATGTGTTTTTGACCAAAAAACTAATTGGATCAAGTCATATATCTACTTTGGAAAGAATATTCTATCCTAAAAAAAGATCTATATCATTAAGGACATAGGAATTAGAGAATTCTCCATCAATTTTATTCACCTTGGAGTTCCTACGTTCTGGTGTAATTCTCATTCCTCTCACTTTTCTAGTGTATTGAGTCCAGTTAGAAGGAATCTTTTATCTTGGAACAACAAGTCAATCTTGATGGAAGGGTAAATCTTCTTTATTAAGATTTTGGGGGTTTCAATATAGGTCAATACGTTCATGGGTTTTCTATATCCCTCAACTATCATTATAGACATTAACTCTATAATTAGGAATTTTTTTATTCGAAATGTTCTGGAAAAGAATATTTTAATAGTCTATTGAAAACATTTTTTCATACCTCACTCTCTTGGAGGTATCAGTATCATGAATCTGAAACTCATTAATGAGTCTCTTAAATCACCATTTACGAGGTAATTAATAAAAATGAATTTGGCCTCCTTGGATATCCATAGATCAAGATTCATTTCAAATCTAATTTCAGGATAAATGAAACACTTAAAATCCTCCATTTGTACTGGTTTGAGAACTGCCTTTCAAAACATACACACGCACTCTCATTGTTTTCTCATAATGAATTCATCTCATAACTTCTAGAATTTCAACAAGACTAGAGAACCTCTAATTGATTGAGATAATTCCCCATATTTTTAACCATAATATCTTAATCAAATATAATTTGGATAATCTATAATTTATCTCTGATGATATTTATTCAATAGTTGAAAATCATGAAATTATCAACTAGTAAGATATGATCATATGGAATCAGTCTACAATTAGTCTTCTTGATTCTAATACATTCTACAACCACTAACTCTATGAATATCGCAAATGGGTTGGTAGCTACAAAAAAATTGGAATCCTCATTTAGGGTTCACCACTCTCTGGAGGCTCTCGTTCAATAAAATTCCACCGGATGAAAACATTTAATGGGTTGGTATGTCCCTGAGATCCAAATTTTATCTTTGTGATCGGCACCAAGAATATTTTGATCATCTCTTCTTATGTTGAAAACCTATTCATCTCTATGGATGGTCACCTTTTATATGATTTATATTCATCCACCTCAAACTAGTTCACATGAACACATTATACTCCCTATTATTGGCTTCCATTTTTCCAATAAGATTGCAATCCTCTTCATCATTTCTTATGTTGAATTGATTAACATCATTGGGAGAGATAACAACAAACCATTTACTCACGTACATGTTTAAAACCCAATATTTCTCTTGCTTTTATTATTATTGCAACCAAAATGGAAATTCACTGCATGTTGAATGTTGCAACAATTCATTATGGGACTTTAATGTCCTAATGAGATTCAACCTTAATAAAACTCCTAAACCCTATGGAACCCTTAATGTTTTCTTATTTTCTCCAATTTATTAGATGGTTTATATATAATATTGATGGTGACTCGGGGGAAAATCTAGGTCAATCAGGATATGGTTTCATGTTCAAATAAAATAATAGTTATGTTGTGGAGTTCCAGTATGGTCCATGTGGTCATGTCACTACCCTAGACGCTGAAATGATGGGTTTTATTAGATTAGTTGACCTTTCATGTCAACTATGTTGGAAGAAAATATGGTTCTATTATTACTCCACTAACATTGATAAATCTATTAGGATTGGAATGATTCATCTTTCATGGATGTTTATAGAAAAATAGTGATTTTTATTGACAAGATTATTCTATGAGGTACATCATCACTGATACCTTCCGGGAATAAAATTACCTTGTAATGGCCTTTAAAATAAAGGAGTTTCTAATGATGGGTGTATATGTGATAGAAATTTTCTTTTTGACATGCTTCGAGCTCTTTCCATGGAAAATGTTGAAATCCTTATTTCATGATCCAACAATTTTTATTTATCCTAAATAGACTATGAACTCACCTTTCTCAAAAAAGAAGATTAAAAAAATTCCATATGTCAAAAATTTCTGAAGAATTGATGATCATTTTACCCATCACTTAATGTGGTTATTTGTTTTAACAAGACCATGTTCTCTATCACACCCTATATGTTCTTTGGTGTTATTTTTCAATTCCATGTCTATGTTTTCACTTCCCACTAATGATTTATTAATCCATTTTATGATATGGGATTTGAATAAAGATATTTCTTCATGATTCAAAACATTTGTTACAGAGTCTATGTTTAAAATGTAAGGAAACAATTAAAAAAATGGGGTACGAATGTAACTTCTCATGTTTTCATAAGAGAAAACTATGTCTGATAGGATATGCCATGCACAACATTAATTCCACACGAATAATGATTATTTAAATAATTCCATTTTAACATAGAAATTTAATTTTGGATCTGAATAGTATTAATTAATTTAAGAAAAATATATGTGTCATAGATATATTGATAAATTTTTAGAAAATAAACAATCAAATTTTTGTAATGACTTTTTGTTCTTCAAAAATGATTTTTTCTTTATTTTTAGAAAATTATATTATAATTATTATTTGGAATAATTAGAAAATTTATTAGATAAATTAAACTCTATTTTTGATATTACCATATCAAAATCAACATAGGGTGAAAATTTGTTATTTTTTGGAAAATATTGATTGTTTAGTGAATATTAGAAAATAACGTTTTTGTGAAAATTTTCTATTTATTTCCATAAATTAAGTGTTATCGTAGTCCTCCTATAATTTTAATTTTGATTAAAGGTAACATAATTATTATATAGTTATATTACATTCAATTAAGTACAATTAAATAATACTCATACCTGATTTTAGTTTATATTTATTTATTGGCATCAAAATGCATTTTCCTTAAAACTATTTTAAAATTCTTAATGAGTTTCCAAGACATTTACTTAAATTATCCTCTAATAATAAATAATATAAATTAATTTTGTAGATTATCGGTCTATATTTTTGAATTCTAAATCATATATTGAAAATTTCTTCTTATAGAGTTAATGTAAAATAAACTTTTCCATATAAATGGATTTTCTCATAACACCTCTTCCAATAATGTTTAAAAGTTTTATAATAAATTCATCCAACTCTATAATTTATTTTGATCAAGATTATTTCATTTATGTAAGATTAAAAATTTAAATTTGGTAAAAAGGATAACATAATTTTTGAACAATATGAATTGTAATAATATTAAATATTTATATCCACAGTAAAAGAAAAATAGTTTAATTAAGGGTTAAAAAATTTAACAAATACTTGACACAATGTATCACTAATAGTATGACTATTTTTATTTTTTATTTATTAAAATTTTAAATATAGTTATTCTTTATTTTTTACTTTAATAATAATAACGTAATTAGTTTAATAAAAAATATATTTTGACATTATAAAACACTAAATGTATTTTCATTAATATGAAATTACAATTGAAGAATTTATTTTTATTAATTAATTGATATTTGAAATGTATTTTATTTTACTAAAGTATTATTATTTAATAATTTTTATTTAATATGAATTATCATCTAATTTTTATAATTTCAATTGTAACTTTTATAAGGGATTGAGAGCTATTGTTGACAAAATATCTGAATTTATCAACAAAATTGATTCATATTTAAAAAGATAAAATAAAAATATTTAGATAATAATTTTATTAAAATGAATATTATTGTTTTAATTAAAATTTCCAAATTATCCAACCCTAAATTTTTCATAATTTTATGAGATAATCAATTTTTTGGGAAAAAAGTTAAATACTATATAAATATACATTGTTTTTTATAAACCCATAATTACCCAAAATTGATGTAATAAATATTATAATTTGTATACATGACCAAATATATGTTCTCCATTTAATATAATATTTTATTTATTCGTATAATCTTAAAAATCCTGTAGGTATCCTCAAAACCATTAATAAATTTTAATGTTTAAAATTAATTTCTTTAAGAGTATGACTCAGTTACACATAATGAGGGGTATTATTTCATTATGTTAAATCTATGAACTTATAAAATAATTAAAACCACTCCCTCTTTTTAGAAACCATTGGAAATTTATATGGAAATATTTTTGGTTTTAATATTTTATTATACGGATCCCAAAACCAATGTTTGAGAAATAATAACGAAATCCTCACCCACTTCATATAAAAACCCACACATATACCCATTTTTATTCACTCAAAATATTTATATCATGTACTTAATCTTCCATCCCCTCTCTATATTCCTCCCATTGTGCCTACATACTCTTAACAAGCACTTCCCAATAATTTGAAGTAATAATGTTAAGGAAAGGGATCCTCACATTCTATTCATTATTCATGTTTATTTATTATATATGCCTGGTATTTTCAATTCCAAATTATGGTATATGTATTTAAATGTCTCTTGTACTACCCATGTCAAGTTAAAATTTTGAGATACCAATTGTTCTCTAATCATCCCATTTTATGAGTTTTTATATGACACAATTATACTATAGAAATTTCACCACCATTTGTTCATTCCAAAACAATTGTGTAGTGAATACCATAACCATTTTTTCAAGGGTGTTCAAATTTATACCCATATGCTTAATTGAATTCATAATTACATGTATTTATTACACAGTCATTAATCATGTAATGAAATAAGATAATAAATGAATTCATGTTGTATGATTTATGTAGCACACATAAGTATGAGAAATAAATGAATGTGATGGGTGCACCAGATATTATATTGTGCTACAATGCATTGAGTAATTTTTAGTCCAATGATACTTCATGATGGGATAAGGAGTGAACTTGATTATTTTATTTGAATATTTCAATCATTATCTCATTGTTGTAATCCTTTACCTATAATTATCATGCAATGTTTTATGTTGTTTCAATATCTACCATGTTATGATTATCATGTGATATCACACCTTATTATTCATGGTTAAGATTCTCACACATTCTATCTACTATTTTTATACCTATGGAATAAAATTTAACTAGTAATTCAATATTTATACCCTTACTATGATTTATATTTCACCCCTTTCATGTGTTATCTCCTAGGTTATCCCATGGAGTTTTATGTGAGAGAATATTAAGGATGTAATCAATATAGAATGTGTCTTCTCATTTTAAGTTGTTAGTAATGTACCTAATTCCATAATTCAATATAACTATTGATCGTACATGTTTTATTATGTGTGATATTATGTTATATATAATGTATTAATTCTTATTGAAGGGAAGGGCTATCATAAATCCACTTTGGTGGAAAATTAATAAATCATACATTTTATAATTGTATGTTTTTTAGATTTGAAGCCTTATAAATAGTTCCCATGTTTGATAATGTTAGTATTATATGAAAAATTATTTTATTTATTTTATTTCTAATTTTCATGAATTAGCGATTTTTGCAAATTGTTATAGAAATAGAAGAAGTGTTTCATAATACATGGAGGACCATAAGTAGTAAACATTGGATACAAAATTATTGTTAGGGGAGTGTTTTTTGAGATGTAAATTGTTTAATGGAAAACTAATTTGAGTTATTTTCTTTCCTTAGTAAACTAATGGTTGTCATGATCCTATGGTGTTCATATAAAATGAGAGAATGGTTGCGGAACTAGCAAATCATATTTACTGGAATATAAATAGTATATAAAAAGAAACTTAGGTTTTATAGTAGAAAAAACTGTAATTGTTCTATATTCTTATGAATCTCATGAGTAGTTATTTTTAATTTAGGGGAGTAGTACTTTAATTTGATTATTTCATTTTCCCATTTACAAAAAATTATATCTTTCTATGGAATTTTATTTTTTATAAAAAATATTATTATTAAGTTGTTCGGGGTTGTATATTAGTGTCTATATCATCTTTTTTCATACTAATAATTTTTATTTTAAACCATGTTCTCTAGATAAATTTTATACCTTCTTAGATCAGAAACAATGCAATATGTGTGTTTTCCATTTTAAAATGTTTATGAAAATTTATATTAGAGGCAGTTTGGAAGGAATTTTTTGATGGACGTTTCAAGAACAATAGTGATGTCAATAGTTTTATAAATCATTCAGATTTTAGGATTTAACAAAATTTAACCTATTTTTTTAATATTATAGGAAGAAGTATGACATACATGGGTATGTATCATATATTAATTGACCTTGAATCCATATTATGTATGCTAGCTAGGTGAGGTAGAGATGAGGGAATTATCAATGCATGGTATTGTGTGCCTAACCAAAGTGATATTGTAGATATTGATTAGTTTGAAGGGTTACCTAAAAGGAAAGCACATGATATCTGCCAAACCAACACTAAATTTTGTAATTTGGATTAAATTATAGAACTACTCCTTTAATAAAAATAGTTTCCTTCCATTATCCATATAAGGGACCCTAAGATGAAATGGAAAAATTCTTGGGTTCTTTGAGATTGACACTAGGGATTTTCCATCATCAATGGATGAATTTCTCTCCAGTATTAATTGAAAAAAAAATTAAAATAAATGTTTAATCTGGATGATCGCAAAAAATTACATTTTCTTATTCCCTCCTCATTATCCTTTTCCACAAGATGAATAAATCTAATTTGAATAGATATTTAAACATGTAAAGGATTTTGAAATAAAAAATATAAGAACTATGTTCTTGTGTTCCTGTTTCTTGGGGTTGAATGAAGATATAATGATTACTAGATTTGAATCTAGGGACCTATGATTATCGTGTAATCATTATAAAATATAGGGTAATATTAAATTATTCTTATAGGAACATGATTTAGTTTTTGTAATTTTTTTAATCCATTTTCATTCAATCATAATTATAAATAATATTTTTATTTCATTTTATGTTTATTAGTTTTTGGACTATAAAATACATTATAATTTTTATGGTTCTGAATTAAAAAATGGGAGTTTACATAAAACTGTTTTTTATTTAATGAATGGGTTAGGGTAATAAAAATGTATATAAAAAATAATATTTTTCACAATTAAAATTTTCTATAGGTAATTCATTTTATTAATGTTATGAATGTGTGAAAAGGTTTTGAGATGTATAAATATTTTGGATAATTTAATGTTTCTACTATGGGAAATGGATGAGTGGTTTCAATCATGAGAAAAAAGATCTTCATTTAAAATAGATAGGATGTTCTATGTGTTCATGTGATGCCATTAGAAGGGATTGAGATATTTATGATCCACATTGGTGAGTGAGGATACACTATGGGCCAATGTTTTAATCATAGACAATAATTTTATATTTCATAATTATTAATTATTATGTCTCATTGGATTATGAGTGTTTTTATAGGATTATTTTTAGAGTGGAGCATGGATTATTTATCTTTTTATGGAATAATATTTTACATTTCGTTCATAAACTTATTTGGTTATTTGCAATCATATAAAATTAACTTGATTAAAATTTATTAAAAATTTTATAGTGTATTTGGTCCAATGATTAGGGAATTGTATATTTGGAATTTTATATAATACTTGGGTCATCGTATTGTTTATTTTGACCCACCTATACACACATTTCATGATGTTTGTTGGTGATTTTGTAAATTTATTGTGTTGTGATATATATAATAAAATGTTGCAATTGTTATTTAGTGGCAGATAATATGATTTAATTAGTAGTTTATGTAATAGTGTTTGACAATGAAAATGTGGAAGATTTTTTTCATTTAAATTTATTATATATCATCATCCATGAAATCTTACATAAAAAAAATCAGGTTTCACAATTTTTGGTTTATGGATTAATTTAAATTCTTTTGTTTGTATTTAGATGTATATGAAACATCAATATTCAGTTATAAATTTTTTAAATAATGGAATATTATTCCATAATTATTATTTTCAACTCACTACTTGATTATAGGCTCTAGAAATTAGAATACATGATTAGGGATATGTGGTGGTCTAAGTGAGATAATGGAATTCATGCTACTAGTCCATCTTTATCAAAAAACTGTATTATAGGATAATTATAATAGGTTCATAAAGAGATATCTGTTGGAGTATATTCCAGGGTGATCAAAACTCAAGAGGTCCATATTAAAAATCTATTTCTAACAACTTTATTGAGTAAATTTAGTAACAATGTAGTTTTTATGAGAACTATTTAGAAGGATCACTTATATTTTATGCATCCATTGCGCTTTAACATTTTTTATATCATAGTAATTATGGGATAAAAAGTATTTCAATGAATCCGGATAAGCATGCACATAGATGTTATGCATGTGAATGATATTTTTAGAATTGATTTCCATTACATAAAATGATATTTTATAGTGGTTTACTAATATTTATTTATAGGTTTCAACTTTTTTTTATTAAAACAAATTGTTCCGAATTATGTGGAATTTATCAATGATAAACCATAATCACTTAGATAGGGTATTAGGATCTTATGTTTTTAGATAACTCATTATAGTAAAATGAAATATTACATAGTGCCTCATGCGATTTATCATTTTGGATTAGGCTTTCATAGAGATGCCTAACCCTAGTGGACGTTTTCATCAAGAAGAGGATTGGATTGTGGGAGATGTGTATCATAGTGAAGATGTGTCTAGAGACATGTACAATGTTCTTAACAGTTGAACTTACTAGTTTAAGATCAATTTTTCTTGAAATAGATTATTATTTTTTGTTACCTATGAATTTGGAACACTAATTTTTGATCCTAAACATAAATCTCAGTTTCATTAATAGGAAAAAATTCTATAAGAATAACACAAATATATTATGATTATCAACCCATAATTCGAGTTTCTTTACCCCACTAAGATTCTAATGGTGTTGTTTTCTCTTAAAATATCAATAGGTAAGGGAATATGTTTTAGGAAACATCTAGAAAAGTATATTTTTATTAGGATATGAATTTTTTTGGATAAGATAAAGTTCATGCTAGTAGTTATGTCTATATAAATAAGAGAATATGAAGGTTTAATAATTATTTAATCATTAGTGGTGCATCGTAATGGTGTGGGAGTGTAATTACAATTCTGTCATATTGGTTCATTATTCATCATAGATGATAATGAATAAAAATATCAAATCAAAGTGATTATAGATCAATCTTCAAACCATGATATGGTCAATATTCATCCTATATAATTTATGTACATATAAGTGGGTGGTAAATAAGACTTATCTATATTAGGTAGACATCATCGAGGTGGGAGGATTAAATGGGTTTTACTTATTTATAGAGGTAGGAATGAATATTTCTAGGGGAGAAGAGGATAAAAAATGATTCTATGAAATATTCTATCTAGAATAAATTGAAAATATTTATATCCTTTCAATAGAGGGTAAAGTCCTATTTTATCTTTTTTTTAACCCAACACACATAATGAAATTTTTTTTCTAATAATCCCAATATGTTTAAATAAATTGGGAATCATGGGCATATAAATAAGCTATTAAGCATCTTCTATTCACGTGTCAGCATTGGAGGTTTTATCTAGAGATTTGGACAATATATCTATAGAAAAATAAATGTAGCTAATATCTATGTCATTGGTTTAAAATCCCAAACCAATATCACTCCATAGTAATCAGAAAGGAGTGATATATAACATTATACAAGCCACTACATATACCAATTTCTATTGAATGTAGATAAAATCAAATGGGAAATTATTGATAAACTACACCCTCTCAAGATAAAAATAAAATTAACTAAAAAATTTGTAAATATCATATAAATCCAGTTATAATGTATCAACCATTTCATATCACACTATGTAACATATTATCTATATGTTATGAAAATTCATTAAAAAATAAATAGGATCACCCATTGGATGATCATATATTCACATTCTCACAATTTCAAAAATAAATTTCTAGAAAAGAAAAATAGAGACTTTCATAATATATGAAAACCATAAAACTATACCTATACACCTTATATAATTATAAATACATTATAATGATGAAGTTGAAACATTAATTTTAATAGTTCTATACGTCATAAAATTTACATGTTTTCTATAGGGATAATACATGGTGTTACTATGAACTCATTAGGAAATTAATAATTGTCTCTAATTCCAATATATATATTTATAGTAGTTATACAAATGAATTATAAATATAACAAAAAACAAACTTATCTAAAATCCCCTAATTTTTATTAATTACTATTTTATAAATAAATTACATTCCTTTTATTACATGCATTTTATTCTACACATTGTGTTGGAGTTGGACACACAGGAGGGGAGTGAATTGAGTTCCTAATTTTTTTTTATTTAATGTTTTTATAATAGATTCCTCAAATTTAGAGAAAATAGGAAAGAAAATTGATGTACTAATTTTATAATAGTCTGAATGTTCAACTTGTTTTTCAGATGAATGATTATTTCTCAGTTTTAAAAATAGGAAATATTGATACAACTTTTAAATCTAATCTTATAAACGAAGATAGTGATAAACACTAACCAAGAATAACTTTCAAATTAATGTTATGTTTTCTGAAATATAGGTAAAAATATAGGGAACTAAATTCGAAAACACAACGGGTATAAAACAAGAGGATTATTTTCAAGACAAGACATATTCCTCTGTACTGGGTGATCACCTGTCACAAATAAATATATAGATATATGTTTTTATGCAAACCCTTGATCAGGGGTTACATAATAGTACACCAACTATCTAGGTCACAAGCCCTCTACATGATTTATACATGGGAACTGAAATGAAATCAGGACAAACATGAACTCTTCCACAGTTCTATTAGAGATAATAAAAAATAAAATCGGGCCTCATAGGACTTCTTCCACTGTACTACATTGGATAAAAAAGTGTAAAATATAATTGTTTGAGGTTATCTATTAACATCTAGTTCATTGTAGTAGTCATTGTGTATTTTACAGATAGATACACGCACTTCTAAAAAATATAATTAAATTGTACACAATAGTGAAATAAATATTATATCGGGTTTAGAAGGCTCTAAGTGTCAAGGAGTTTAGTTCTGGACTCATTGATATATCAGAGGTGAAGTTGGAGTTCCCTTTGGGAATGATACATTGAAAATAGAGTGTCTTGGAGAACTTTGTTTTGCCTTACAAGATCATAAGATGTTATTCCTCTTCAGTTCGGTTGAGTGCTGCAGAGATGATGGAACATTGATGAACATCAGTCCTATTTTTCACAACATGTAGGAATGAATAATTTCCAATGTGTTCACACTTTATATATGTTTTGCACATAAGCCTTTTACTATGTCTACTCGTATCTTCTTGTGTATGTGTATCTCATTAATGTGATCTTTTTTGAATATATATAATTGAATCCTGAAAATGTGCATTTTTATGGTAGATAATATACATCATACTTATAACATCCTATTTTAAATTTTTTTCAAAAATTAATTAAATTAATAAGTCGCATTAAAACACTCAAAAATATGATCGTGAGAAATAATATTAAATAAAATAATTTTAAGCAGTCTATCAGTGAGTCCTTGGTCAGTATCTTCTTCTATTGGTGACTTATTCCATTGGTGTCTCCATCTCCCGGTCTGTCTATGTGTCAGTAAGTCCTTGTGTTTATAGGTCCTTGGGTCAGTATATCCTTGCATTGGTAGTTCTTTGAATTGGCAGGTCCTTACATCGGTAGGTCCTTCTGCCGGTAGTTCCATGCATTGGAATGTCCCTGCGTTGATAGGTCCTTTGAGCTATCAGTGAGACAATCAAATGGCCATTGTGTTGATATCACTGTCATTGATTCCTTACATCAGTAGCTCCATGTGTTGGTATGTTAATTTAGTTTTCAGGGACACATTTGAACTATCAGTGTGTAATTTTGTTGGTATCAGTCTATCATACATAGAAAATATTTCTTCTTCAATTATCTTACAAGATAAATATTAATGGAATTTGTTAAACATACATGTGATCAAATATAATAATAATTACACATATTGGAACTTAAGAAAAACATTATTGAAATGATTAAACAGAATTAATAATATTTGACATGGTTGGTGATTATTTAAACCATTAATACTAGAGAGAGTGACCAACATTATATTATGGGACAATAATCTACCCATTTTTAATCATAACAAATCATGGAATTATAAAGTACATTTATTTTATGTGGAATATAATAATTCTGCTTATCATCTCCCATTACTTATTAGTTTTCACAATATATTGATAAGGATCATAAGTAAAATGAATATTAATGTTATCAAAGGATAAAATAACAATAATATTAACAAAGTTTAATTCCTTGTCTTCCAAAATAGAATTATAGGTAAGAAAAAAATTATATAAAGTGATATTAAGGGTAAAATAAATAAGGATACTGTCAAACCAATCAAACATTTTTGGGATTATTAAAAAGTGAAAATTTATCAAAGAATAAAATCATAAACAATTAAGATATATCAAAGATGAAGAGACACATCACAATGAGAGTATATCAAAGATAAAAAAATTTCATTAATTAATTAAGTGAAATGTAATAAATATATTCATGAAAAGAAAACAAAATACTAACAAACATACCTATCATAGAGTTATCCACACTACGTCTCAGGATAAATAGGTTCCTTCACTTTTTAGAGGTGTCAATAGAAGGTCTAGTACGTGGTATCTTAGAAGATGGATGGTCTGGATAAATTCTAAGAGGAGGTAGGGTTACACATTTTGGAACACTAGGTACAAGGTTGGGTTTGTGTTGTGACAACACCTGAGGTTGAGTCTGCTCTTGGATCACTAGCATAATCTGAGTCAAGGCTTGAGAGACTGACATCATAGGTGGATGCACTAATCCATCCAGACCAATAGGTGTAGTAGCATGCACTACAATGGATTCAATTTTCACGTGAAGGTATTGTTACAAAAGCATTATGAAATCCTCAATGATTTCACCACCGTACATCATAACTTTTTCAAAGTCATCATTATTATCTAGTAATTTTTTCAAAAGAGTGGGTAAGTCCTTCAAATTCATTACTTGGTCATTGAAAGCTCTATTCATTTGAGGAAATGACATGTTCTTTTACAAATACGTTAAAAGACTGACCAATTTTTGTTTTTTAAATATATTCATGAAATATTATTTGACCTTTTCTATGATCCAAGAATTTTCAGTCTCAACACTCTTGGAATAGAGTCAAAAAATATAATTAACATGGTCACTATATTTCTCAATCTTTGTGATGTTGGACAATCCAAAAGCATCAAATAGGGCATGGATCTCCTCTTTAACAGAACATTGAACTGCATCAATGTCCAAGACATGATATGACTAACTGTAGTTAGACGGAACACCTATTGATGATGTGGTATGTGTATTTATAGCATATAGAATAATCTCCACACAACCTTTATACATTGAGGTAAAATTAATTTTTGTTAGTGGAAAGCACCACCATATATTTTCTCAACTTGATAGTATTTGAAAAAAATGTCTCAGTAGTTGTGATTATGTTGGGTTCAATCTCATTTATTACTTTATTAAAAATATTTGGTTGTTTAGATTCACTGATACACAATATTTGATTAGGAACATAAACAACTTTCCCAAACTACTTAATTTCTAATCTTGAAGATCTGAGAGTGTGTAATTCATCAGTCAACTCTATGTTTTCTCTTCAAGCATGTTGAATCTCAAGAACCAGCTGATATTGAACTGTTATACATATTGCCAAACAAACATCTTCCTTTAAGTGTTCAAAGTCTTGTTTATTGATAGAGTCACTAGGAATGGTCTCATCAACTGATTCTCTTGAAACAGGTAAAAATACCTCATCATTTCAGTCTTCATAATCAAAATCGAGTTCCACATACCTACTATTCATGACCCATTCAGTAATAACATCATCATCAAAAGGATTGACCGTTTCAAGTCTTAATCTTATACGTTCATGATCCCCACCAGCATGATATCTATTTTCTTGAGGGTCTCTCTAAATCTGATCTATCTTTACTAGATTCTAAACATGTGTATGAGTTATCCTTCATTCATATACTAAATTAGGTGCATGAATTTACAGATCATCCATTTCATCATGAACTTCAACATTTTCTCTTTCTCAAATTGTAACTTCAAGAGGTTCTTCCAACTGTTCCTAAACAACATCTTTAGCCATATCTATAAATTTACCTTGATCATTCTCATGATGGTCACCATCACATTCACTACCTCCATCACTACCTTCATCATGCCTAGATACATGCTCTTGATTTCCATTTCTGACAGAATTATCCTTACCTTCTTCCTCTTCACTACCAATTACACCCACATCTTCATCACCTCCTTATTCGTGTTCTTCATAGCCACTTAATCTACTCACATATTCCACACTACCTGAGTTATCTGTCTCCTCATATCCATTGTATAAAAGGGTGGGCTTATCATAGGTTAAAGAATTTGGAGAAATACTAGGTCCAAAAGAATATAACTTTTGATCTTCAGTGGTATCATGATCACACATATCATCAATTGGTGACCCTTGATCTCTGACTGGTGTGAATGAATCTTCTTATTATTCTAATGTTATAAATTCTACATCATCTGGTCCCAAACCACTATCATCCATATTGGTAGGCCTAGTTGGATGATCCACTAAATTGAACATGTCATAGATCATATCTTCATCTCCAATCCATTCTTTATTCCATGGGTTCAAATTGATATTCATCCTTTTATAGATATCTTTACAAAGGAATATCCCATAGTAATTAGAATGTACATCGCCTCCTCCATTAACACATCTTTTTTCTTTTAACATAGCTGAGATTAACGTTGGAAAAAATTGGGAATTGATTTTTCATAAAGGATTCATCATTTCATTATGTACATAGCAAGGAATCTATATAGATTTCCCTTAATCCCTTTTCTTAGTAGATAAACTAAGTATACATCTTGAAAATTTCGATATGAAAATTCCCCATTCATGGGATAGATCTGATGAAGAATAAACTTGAATAGAATTATACACTCCCCATTTAAATCTATAGAAATGGGTCTCATGTTCTCCTCGTTATTAGTAACCTCCTTTGGAAGGGTCTCTAAGTAGAAAATATCACTCTTTAGTGGAGAGGTACCTTGATAATAATCAAAAAACCCTAATAAAAGGCCTCTAAGACATTGAGATAATTATATTGATGAAAAATAAATTATCAATCTTTTTACTAGGTACTTAATCCAATTAACATCGCTTTCATCCAGCATGAACTCTATATTCATGTAAAACTCATGAACTAGATTTGGGTATAAAGATATTTGGTTGTCTGAGAACCATTCAATTAATCCTTGATCTTGTAACACCTCATGAAGAATGGACTTTTTCTCCAATAACCATTCTATAAGATCCTCATTTTTGGAGTCACTACATGATTCACTAGAGTTGGATTCAATGGTCCATAATATTTTCTCAGTTCCTCTCTCAATTTCTTAGATGCATGAAGCTCGCCACCATGAACCACTCTATTCACATTCTCCATTCCAACAGATTGGTTTGATGTTTGGAAGGTGAATGGTCTGGGGTAGAGAGAGAAATAGATGAGTGAGTTTAACGGTAAATTAGTAGAGTGTTATGACTCCAATTTATATCATTTAGGGCATGTGAAATCAAAAAATTGTGAAATCTTGAAATAATGAAACGGGTTCAACATAATTACTGAAACAATGATATTTTGAAAAAAAACTAAAATGGGTAAAAATAGTGAGTCCTCAGTGTCTGCATGACAGATTTATCATAACACTAATAGTGTCAACATGATAAGGTGTTAGTGTTGGCATGACAGTGTATCCATATGACAAAGTATCAGTGTCATCTTGACAACTGTGTCAGTATGACAAAGTTATCTGTGTTGACAAGCCATTTTCAGCATCATATTGTCAGTGTCAGCATGACACTATATGTTTGACTTTTCTAGTGTCAATATGACAACATCAATTAAAAAAAATTAGAGGAATAACTATATATGGTCATATAGATTAATCATTCCTAACTCATTTCTGATGTAGTTCATTCTTTCAGTGTTCAATGGATTAGTGAAAATGTAAGCAAGATGATGTTTAGTTCTAAGGATCTCTAAATATATATAACCTTTTTGGTAAATTTCTCTCCAAAATTGATGTCTTACATCAATTTTTATTGTCCTAGAATCTGAAACATGAATATCAGAAATATTGATAGCACATTAGAGATCAAAATTTATAGGGAAATGTCTGAATTGATATATATAGTCTTGTAATGTGGGTTTCATTAAAAATATTTTTTCACAAAATCTAACAAGCTCTATGTGTTCTGCTTCGACAGTAGACAATGAAACCTAATTTTGTTTCATAGTACACCATGGAACTAGAGACTTTCCCAAAAAGTGTTATGTTCCATAGGTGTTATTTATGTCTATCATTCAACCACGAAAGCCAACATATGAATAACTCAATAAATCAAAAGGTTGTACTATAGGATATTATAGTCTTAAATTGGTTGTATATTTGAGGTATTAAAATATACTTATTATTTCATTTAAATGATAATCTTTTGGGTTTTCTTGAAAATCGGCATACATGCACACACTAAACATGATGTCTGGAATAATAGTAGTTAAGTAGAGTAAAATCCCAATAATTACTCTTTAAATGGTTTGATCAATAGATTTACCATATTCATTAAGGTCCAACATACAAGTTCTACACATTGGGGTGTCACTAATCTTAGTTCTTTCAAAGCCAAATAGTTTTAAAATATCCTTAGAATATTTATTTGTATTAAAACAATACCTTATTAATTTAAAAAAACTTGAAATCAATGAATGAATTTGAGTTCACCCATTAAACTTATTTCAAATAAACATTGCATCAATTTTGAAAATTAAACAAATAATGAATTTTCAGTGGACCCAAAAACAATATAATCTAAAAAAATTACACTACTAAAACATCTTTGGAAATTCGTTTTATAAAAACGATATGATCATTAATACCATTGTAAAACCTTTTGAATTTTGAAAATTTCTGATCCAATCATACCAAGCTCTTGGAGCTTGCATTCATATAAATCCATAGTTAATTTAAATACATGATTTAGACAGTTGTGATTTGTAAAAAATTGTGGTTTATCAACCAAAACATCCTCAACTATATAACAATTTAACAATTAACTATTTATATCCATTTGATAAAGCATGAAATATATTTTCTCTGACTATGAAAGAAGGATTTAAATGGACTCATGCCTTGCTACTATTTAAAAGATCTCATAATAGTCTATTACTTTATATTTACTATAACCTTATGCAAAAAATCTAGCATTGTTTCTAAATTTTTCACCGACTTCATCTACATTTTTCCTAAACACCAATTTAGAGCCTATAGTCCAGGGGTATTTGGGTATATCTACTAGTTTCTAGGGTATTTTTCATTCAAACATATTTATCTAGGTTTTCATAGCCATCACACAAAATTCATCACTAACAGAATTATTGATGTTCTTAGGTTCATGATGCGACATAAAAGCTCCATGTTTATCCTAGTCTCTATGATATTCTATATTATGAGTTCCTTTGTCTATATCTACAACTATAAAATCTAACGGATGGTTCTTAATAGTTATAATAGGTATAGAAAGGGAAGGTCTAGTCACTTCAGGTTCTTCTATCGACTAATGTTCATCAGGACGAGAGTCTGGATAATTTCACGAACTAAATGGATTATCAAATTTCATCATAAGATGGTTACAAGATTTAGTATAGATGTCTAGATTTGACATATCAACATCAAAATTCTATAAAGAGTTATTTGGATCATGTGGATATATCTCCTAAAATGTGACATGTATAGATTCTTCCACACATTTCGTTCATTTCTTGAAGACTCTATAAGATCTACTAGAAATTGAATAACCATTGAAAATTCCTTCACCACTCTCTGAAGAAAGTTTTTTTAGATTATCCTTAGTTTTAAGAATATAGACATGGTAACCAAAAACACTCAAGTAGTTAACAATGGATTTTCAATTATTCCACATCTATTAAGGAGTTATCTTAAGGATAGGTCTGATCAAGACACTATTGATTATATTTAATACTATATGTATATATTTTACCCAAAATTATATAGGTTGGTCATACCCCCTATGCAAGGTTATATGAATTTATTGCATGGTTCTATTTCTTCTTTATAATACACTTTTTTTGTGGTGTCCTAGGATCAGAGAAGTTATGACTGTAGTAATTTGGTGAGGAAAAGGATTCAAACTCCTGGTTCTCAAACTCATGTCCATGGTAACATATTTGGGTTATAATTCTAATTCCACAACATTTTTCTATTGTTCTAGAATATCTGGTGAAATGAGACCAATATTCACTTATGTAAGCTAAGAAGAATGTCCAATTATATCTGGAGTGGTCATCTATTAGAACATATACATAGTGCTTCCCTGTTAGACTTGAAATTTATTAATGTACAAAAAATTCCATGTGAACCAACTCTAGTTGTTGAGAAGATGAAACTTATTTCTTTGTTTTGAATGATATTTTGTGTTGTTTAGAATTTTTACAAGGATTATAGAATTTTTCATTTGGAAACCCATGTTTTGGTTGTTCCATGACTTATAATATTCTATTAATATTTTCTAAGTGAGTGTATAATAAAGATTCCTAATATCCTATTCCAAATACTAGACTTTCTGAAAAGAACTCAAACTAGAAACATTTTCAGACATTAATGAATCTAAATTAACAACATAAAAATTCTAATTTCTAGGTGTAGAAAATGATGACTAATTTTTAGAGTTAAAAACATTTCATGCATAATTTTCCAATTTAAAATCAAAACTATCATCTCTTAATTGAGAGATATTAGGTAGGTTGTACTTTAATCCATCAACAAAAATTACATTAAAAATTTAAAAAGTGTTATAATCACCAATATGGAAAATGAAAATTATTTTTACTTTTGTATTGTCACCAAAAGTGACATGACCACCATCAATCTATATAATGTTCTTTAAGCATGAGTAATCTCTTCTAAACATAAACTATCCATGTACCATAATCTTCTATAGGAGTTCTTCAAATAGTTTTCCTACAAAAAGATATTAGACTAGAATAGATTTTGTTATCCTTATTTTTTGGGGTCCAGTAACATTAGTAATAAGAGCTTTTGGAACCCCCATTTTCTTCATGGTATTCCTATAAATAGTAAGAAATATATTTTAAAAATATACATTATTATATCTAGAATGGATTGAAATAGAATAATATTTTCATTTTTGGATCTTGTAGATAATTTTCCTTAATTGTGCGTAAAACTATATTTTCCAGATACTGATACAAAACGATTTTTAGTGATATTACTATTTCCTAGATAATATTATTTTCCAGTACACTACTTAAGAGATACTTTTTAACCAATAATTTTAATGAAAATTTTGTTACCATTGGTAAATGTGTCTAAATCCTTTTTTAATTTTCCATTTGGAAATTTATGTTAATTTTTCTCATTAAGAAGATGAGTGGTTTTATCTTTTTCTATACCATGTTAAGATTGAACAATGGTATTCAAAGCATGATATTTCTTTAATGATTTGTATTCATATTATAGTTCATTACAAGTGTCTTCTAGAATTTTTCGATTTTAAAAAAATGTACATATTTTTTAATGTTTTTAGAATCACTTTCAACTTTAGAGTAATACACATTATATTTTTGAGATTTTAGTGTCACCTCAAATGTGTTTCTCATAAAACACATTGTCCTTGTTATCCTTCTCATCATGATAGGACTCTAAGTCACTTGAGTTATCCTTAAAATCATTCTAGGATGACTTCTTGAAATCATTATACATTCTGTCATTATCATCACACATCATATTGCACATTATCTTGGGTCAATCATCCTTTAAATGTCCCTTTATTTCTCAATTTTAGTAGATTATTTCATTTTAAGTATTACATTATTTTCAATACTTTTTTCAATGGAACTTATGATCATACATACCATTATTGTTTGTATTTCTAAATAATTTATTCTTTATATAATATGTCTTAAACCTTTTAGTTAATTGAGATATCTCTTCATAGATCTCTCTTGAAGATTGTTCATCACTTGAACTTTCAGTCTCATCTTGATATTTTTCCTTATTCATGGATGTAGTAGTTTTGAATGAAATATATTTTATTTTGGGTTCATCATACTCTTCTTTATTTACTTGTAGTTCTCCCTCACACATCATAAATTTTCATATCATCCCAATTATTGGAAACATTATGATGTCAAAACATTATCTAATTGATAATGAAGTCCTTCTATATCTATCTAGAAAGTATCATAGTATTATCATGATTTTCTCCATGGATGTTACATCTCTTCCCAATGATATCATGGTGTTCACAATTTAATTATTCCTGATATACACATCCAAAATAGGATCATCATGATTCATCATAAAATTATCATACTTAATTGTATAACTGTTAGGACTCTTTTCATTATCATTATAAGTAACTTAATATGAGATAGCTATGGTGTCCCAAATTTCATTGGATGATTTTCAAGAAAATATTCTATTAAATTCCACATCCCCTTGTGTACAACATAGAGCATTCATATCTTTTTAATTTTTATGTTAAATAACTTTTTTATATTCACTACAAGTTGTTCTTGGAGTTTCTATTATTTCATATTTGACTTATATTACTATCCAAATATCAAACCCCATACTTTATATGTTAATTTTCATCTTAACCATCCCCTGGTTATAGTTTATTCCATTAATTAAGGGAGGTATTTTTCTAGAACCACCTTCCAATCTATTATCCATACGATAGAAAAGATGTTTACATTTCTAAAAATTTAGAACTAACATAAATTTTGATATCATTAAAATAGAACCTAATTACAATTGAAAATAGTTTAAACATATTTGAAACCATTGAAAATAGTAGTTAAAAAACTACCATTTAATTCAATATATTAGTCAGAGTATGACACTCAAGAAGGGGTGAATTGAGTTACTATAAGTATATCTGTTAAATGTTTTATTGAAATAATTCCCCCAATTTTGGACAAAGCCTGTCCGTAAGTGAAGGATTTCAATTTATAATAGTCTGACTGTTCAACTAGTTCCTTGAAAGATTTATTATGTCTCAGTTTTAACAATATGGATATTGATACACCTTTTGAAACAAATATAGTAATCTAAAATAAAAACAAACACTATCTTAGACTAATTATTAATGTGAAATCTAGTTTTTTGAAATATTGTTAATGTTATAGAAAACAAAATTTAAAAACACATTAGATAAAAAAAGAGAGGCTCAGTCTCAATACAAGACATAGTCCTCTCCACTTTCTGATCAAGTTACACAAAGAAATTTGTTGATAATGGTTTTGATCCACAACTTGGATAACAGATTTCACAATTGTACACTGAATGTCTGGGTTAAAAGACCTATACCACAGTTCTAAATGAGAAAAAAAGTCAACTCAAATATTTCCTCTTCCATAGTTCAACATAGGATAAAAAATTAAATCATGTCACATTAGAAATATTCCACAGTCCTACTTGGGATAAACATGTGTTAAATTATAATTGTTTGAGGATATCTACTATCCTCTAGTTTACTGTAGGAGAAAGTGTGGGTTTTTATTATAGATTCATGCACTTCTCAAAATTTTTATTAAAAGTTACGAAATAGAGATGTAAATATTAGATTGGGTTTTGAAGGATTTAAGTGTAATGAAGCATGACTGTGAACTCTTTGATGCATTAGAGTTGGTGTTGGAGTCCTCTTATTGATGAATACATAGAAAACAATGTGTCATGGAGCACTGTGTTCTTTCTTCCAAGTGAGTGAGGTGTTCTTCTCTTGAGGTTCTGTTGAATTCTACAGAGATGGTGGAACATTGATAAACATCAGTCCTTTGGTTTACAACAAGTGGGAATGAATAATTCCATGTGTGTTATTTATTTCTATACATTTCTCACATTGTTCTACTACTATGTCTACTTGATCTTCTTGTGCATGTGTGTCTCTTTTAGGCGCTCTTCTTTGAATACATATATATTTAAAAGCCCTAAAATGTTCATATTTTTTGGTAGATGATGTACCTTCCACTTCAAACATCCTCATATATGTTGTATACAAAAGGCATAAAATTAATCATTCACATTAAAACAATAAAAAATATAACCATTATATGTAATATTAAATTACGAAATTATAAGCAGTCTATCGGTGAGTCATCGGTCGGTATCTCCTTTATTTGGTGACTCATTCCATCAATGTCTCGTTTTGTTGGTCGATCTATGCATCAGAGAGTCCGTGTGTCTATAGGTCCATGCATTGATAGATATTTGCATCGGTAAGACATTGCACTAGTAGGTCCTTGCATCAGTACATCCTTGTGTTGGTAAGTCGTTGGGTCGGTAAGTCCTTTGATCTATCAGTGAGATAGTCAGTTCGTCGTTGTGTCAATTTCACTATTGTTGAGTCCTAGCATCGGAAGAACCATACGTCGATATGTCAATGGAGCTATCATTTACTCATTTTTTCTTTCAGTGTGTCATTTTTTAGTGTTAGTATTTCATACATAGAAAATATATCCACTCAGTCTGTCTTACAACCTAAATATTAATAGAATGTGTTTAACTTATATGTGATCATAGATAATCATAATTACACATATTGAAACATAAAAAAACATGATTGAAATGATTTGACATGATTTTTGATTATTTAAATTGTTAATACTAAGGAGGGTGACCAAGAGTCTCTTATTAGCCAATATACTTTAGGCTATTCTTGCGTTATAGGTAACACCAAGCTACAAAATCTCTATACGCAATGCTGTTATATCCCACATTACATGAATCACTACATTTTAACAAAATCATGATATACTAGTTATTTAGTTATTTAAAACTAACCATTAAATACTATCTAAATTTTATTAAAAACTAAATATTATTTATAAATATTTTTTATAAGGATAACATATTGTAAATATAATACATAATTTCGGTGATATATTTATAAGTTTTGAAAATACTACATCCTCAAAAAATGTTCTTGTTATGCATTTTTATAAAGGTGGTAATATAAATTTTTGACAGTTTTATAATATTTAATTTTAAAATAAACATAAATATTTAATTAACAATTTAAAATTTATTTTAGGAAAAAAATCGGTGATTTTTTTTGAAAAGATTCATTTTTTTATGAATAATGAAAATTTGTGAATATTAATTAAAAATAGTATTTTGTATAATTTATTTATATAGTTAATCTATATTTTAAATATCTTATAACGATAATTTTGTTCAATTCTGCTTCCATTAATCCAATTTATATCATTTTAATCAATTTTATATTGATGTTCGATATAGAAATCATGTAAAATTTTGATCTTTTTCTTTTAAAAAATATGCATTCTCATCACATATTCATGAATAATTTAAAATCAATGTTTTCTTATTTTGTGAATGGAATTTGGAAAAATTATTACTAAATTTGGAATTATAAAATTTTATAATTTATAATAAGTATATCTTAATTTTTTACCAATATGAATAGGTAATTCCGTAAAACATAATTACTTTTTTGAGGAAAAAATTTGTTTACTATAATAAATATAAAAATATAACATTTATATTTAAAGAAACAAATTCCAAAAATATTATCTTTCTATAATTAGAACATATCACATATAAGGTTCTTATTATATATATTTTGGAACCTTGTTTCAAATGAAAAATGATGTATCACTAAATTGTTTCCAACAATATCACATGTGTCTTGTCCCCCACTTATAAAAGGCAGCACCCTCTCCTCCCCAATTTACACCTTCACACCTCTTTTTTATCAACCAATAAATTCCCCAATAACTTAATAAATTCCCTCCCCTCATAAAATGTGCCATACTATTTTCATAAACCCTATCATGGGAAGGATTTTAGTGAAAACCTATGGAGGACAACCGAAGAAGATGTGATGTTCATCAATGATCATTTTTTAATTATTCCTCCTCCACCTTTAGTAATTTTTATATGATTAGTAAATTATAAAATTAGTATTTGACATATAACGATGTTTGTTTACATTATGGGGATGAACTAAAACAATCTCCACACCCATAAAATTGGTTTAGAAATCATATTCTATGTGTATGAATGACTAGCACCTCTCAAACGAATGTTGTTCTTTTCTCAAATAAAACTAATTAAGGCTAAAAATAAAAATTTATTTGTTATTTATATATGTTAAATATGATTTTCTTGTTTTTTTATGATTATATAATTAATATATCACACATAACATTATTTATTCCATTATTGAGAATATGATTATGTCATTCATGTGTTTTCGGTCCACCACCTCATGAAGAATTGTGACTCGTTAATGCTATAAATGAAAAGTTGTAATGAAAGGTTTTGTGGAATTATGTTATATATATTATATAAAAATGATTCTATAATTATAATAAAAATCTAATATTTTTCATTTAGCTAATTCAATAAAAAATGGAAATAATGTTCATACGTACGTATATCCTGTCATCTCCATGAATGGTGTATTTTATTTTCTGTCACTAAATTATATAGATTACTATAAGTACATATACAATGAATATATATGATATTTATATCATTTGTATAAATCTAGAGATAATAGAACCATGATATATAAAATAGGTCCAAAAGTAACAAATCCAAACAAACATGAAAACGAGGTTATTACTTGAAACAAAACATTAACATGAAATCATTAATAAATGGGTTGTAAAAGGACATAAAATCATATAAGGTGTAATATATATGAATATGGTTATTTAATAGTTTTATATTAATAATATATTTTTATATGGTTTATTTAATTACAGTGAATTTATTTTATGTTTATTTTAATTACAATTATACGGTGTTAAATGTCTATTTTATCATCTCACTTTGTTTTGGATTACAGTTCAATAGTTACAAAAGATATAATAATGTTTTTGTCCCAATTTTCCATATTTCAGATCTATGTTATGTTATTGACCTATATTCTATAATGAGGTTTATATACATCCCCTTTGACTTTTAATAACATGAATTTTTTTATCTTCATTATATTTTATGTTCCATTTTATTTAATTTATTCTTCAGTATTATAATTCAATGTTCCCAAAGTGGTAAATATTTTATGATACAGTCAGACCATTTTTCAGAATTTTATTAATTAAGTGTATAAAGATTAAATTATAGGTTCTACAACTAAATTATTCAAATTATTTTTATTCTCCTATGGTTTTTCAATTTACCTTCACTTAATGGTACCATTTTTTCACACTTTTGTCCATAATATTTTGTAGGAAAATAATATTCATGCAAATATGAATTTATTTTTATCTTCCCTATGAAGTATATTTTCTCCCAAATTCATGGTCTTTAAAAAATATTTCAAAACGTTTTATTACTCTTTAGTGATTTTAAATTGATATTTTTAAACATTTATTACCATTTTATTGTGTTTTTTGAAATTAAATATAATATAATTTTTAAATATTTCCCATTTGTCTGTCACAAAAAATGTGAAAGGATTATTCTTTTTAATGTCTATCGCATGAACTAAATATTCTGAAATCATGAAAAATAATTTCATTAAAGGCTACAATATAATTTTACGTAATTTTTTTTAAAAATGTTTATCTATATTATTTTACATTTTAAGAATAACTTTTCAAATTGAAAAGGATATGTTTCTAAATAAATTTTTCAAATGATCCTTCAAAACAACCTCCTACTATGATGATATCCATCAATGTTAATTATTCCGTAATGGGTATATGATCCAAGGGTAACATTCATATTATTTGTCTATATGGTTTAAGTTCTGAAGGAGTGATGTTTATAAGACACATTCCTTTTTAATGAGCTACACTATAATGAAATGACTATGAAACTAGTCTGTTTTACATAGGTTTTCATACAATGAAATTATTATTAATCTCAAATCATATAATGGGTTATAATATAATGAATTTTTTGATATTTTGGAACACATATGTATGATTTTTATTATGTAAATGGATGGAAATATATCTCCCTCTACTTATTTGGTTAATGATTAATGTTATATGAGATTAAAGGGTACACTAATGTTTATCCCATGCTAAAAATAGGGTGATTAAGAGGTCATCCCAAGCTCAATGCAGGTACAATAGTGGTTATTCAGGTCATATCATGTTATAAATGTATTATTAGGGATCCATGAACGATGTATTTTATATTGTTATGTGTATCCCACAAATCTATTTCTTATATTAATGCAATGATCTCATGTATCATGTTCTTTTATTTCCATATAATTCATGTTTTATGAACATCCATTATTTTTTCCACAACTCACGATTTTGATAATTGTAATGTGGGGTATGGTTTTCATATGTTTTCTCATGTTTCATTACCCCGATTTTTATTTAATTATTAGGTATATCCCTTGTTTATTCTTACTGAGAATCTGATCTCACCCATTCTTATGTTTCCTTTCCACAGATTATGAATATTTGAATTATGTATGATTTTTCTCAAGTGGTCGCACAATATAAAGAATTTAGTTGTGGATGATGTACCTAATATATGAGCCAAATGTTTATACTTCCATGTTACCGAAGGCACTAGACCTAAAATATTATCATGTGGATATTTATGTTATGTAATGAATATATATTGAAAAAGATGAAATTTTAATATATGATGAAATTGTGTCTTCACAGTTGGTATCAGGGAAAGGTGTAGTTAAAATTTGTAAGTTATGATTAGAAAACCTTAATGAGATCCCCAATCACATTACTAGGGATAAATATATGTTTGAGTAAAATTATAAGAATCTTGATTATAATTTTGGAATAGTATAGAATGAGTGGCCTCCTAGAAATACATCAATTTATGGATAAAAAAAGGGGACGTGTCTCTAGAATAGATAAACATAGGGGTAAAAACCCTGAAAACCCCATATTGATCTTAACTCAATTGGTAATTTTCTCACAAAAAAGGGCCTTGGTGAACATCTATTTTCACCCTCCTGTGATATATGGTTTTAAAATTCACAAACTATTTACAAAACATCTTGATTAACTTTATTATAATATAGATATAAATGGACATGGATATAACAAAAAAGTGTCATAGATGAAAAATAAAGTTCCCTAATTTAGACATATTATAAGTTATTTTTCATACTTATGGGGTTTAACGTCATGATTAATGTTTCTAAAACTCTGAATTTTAATTTTAGTTATTGGATGGAACCCGAATGATTCATGTTAATGTTGGGTGTGAAGTACAATACAATGATTATGCTCTTAAGAAGGCATGCATTATTGAAGATGAAAGGAAAAGTATCATTGAAATCATCACAAAACCTTATTAATATCAGAATCATACTATAATTACAAATGTGAAAATGATAGAAAAAAAATTCTATTGAGTCATTTATGATGAAAATTACACCTTTTAACAATGGATCTACTAGTCCAGTAGTTTTATAATAGTTGATCAGTTCCAAAGAAATGATATTTTATATTCTCCAATGTCTAGAACATGATGAATTCATTTTAGATGCCTACCATTTAGAAAGACAAGTTGGTCAATAGTTGACCATGATCAACAATATGAGTTAATAATATGAAATTGATTCCATGGAATTAGAGATCTTCTACAATATATTTTTCATTAAATAATTTACTATCATTATTTATACATTTTTGGAGAAATATTTCCAGGAGAAATAGAAAAAATGATGAATCAGTTGTTACCAATGAGGAACATTTCTCAGGACATTTGTGGTATGCTTATACTATTATCATTAAAAATAAAATTTAGGATTATTGATTCATAAATTTCTTAAAACCATATCTCCAAAGGGTGTTAAACATAATAGTATTTAGTAGATATGAATAGATTGTAAGATGATCTATTAATGAGGAAATACAAGCTAGATTTATATATCAATGGCAAGATTTGGACAAGAAAAGTAAAATGGAGTTCAAAGAAAAATATCAATACCATGTAGAGAAGATGATGAGGATTCCATTACATTAAAATTTTGGAAAGAGGCATACTGGAAATTTTTATAACGAAACATATAATTTTTTAATGTGTTGAAGGTATGGTCATCTATCAGCTGAATGTTATTGTGATAATAATATGTTATATATTGTTTTGAATAATGTGAAATATCTTCATAATTTCTTTCCCATAAACTAGGGTTTTGAATGAAAGGAGTTTGAGAATTATGCTAACCAGTAATCAAATATGAGGGTTAATGATGGTGGCCAACATCCGTAACATCATCAGGAAAGGGACATGGGGAAATCTCATGAGATCGTTGTTTCTGAAAAGGGGTGTGATAACGACGTGGTGAAGGGTACACTTACAATCCACTATGGTACTACTAATGTCTTATTTGAATCTGGATATACCCATTGGTTCATATTTAAATATTTTTATATTTATTAAGATTCCACTGATATAGTTATATGTAGAATAAGTATTGAAAAAAACTCACAGTAAAATTATCAAATATCATGATTATGATTCCTCTTAAGTTAATGTTTGTGGCAATGTGCATCCTGAAAATATTTCCATTACTCCCATTATAGAATTTGATGTCATCTTAGGCATGGATTTTATTTCTCAGCATTATTCCCACATTTATTTTCAATAATTCTATGCCAAATTTGTTATTTCAAGACAACCTATGATTTTATATCAATGTGACAATGGAATTTTATGGATATTTCGTCCATTTAATTGTTCTTAATTCCCATCCTGAAGGGGTTTTTATCTCAAATGGATGGGGTCAAACTCAACATCCAATATATTCATATTGTGTGGGAATTTAATAATGTCATTTAGGGATATATTGATATCCTTCCACTAAAACATGATTTTGAGTTATCAATATAACTCATACCTGGTGTGAAACCAATTTTGAAGACTCTATGTAGAATTTCCCTAATATAGTTTAATGATTTTTTGAAACAACTAAAGGAAAAACTTGAAAAGGTGTTCATCTAAACATGAGTGTATCCTTAGGTTGGACCTATTATTTTTATTAAAAATAATTGGTGGACCAATTCACATATATGTTATCTTTTGGTATTGGAAGAATATCACAATTAATAACAAGTATACTCATCCCAGTAATGATGACTTATTTGATGAATTTCATGGAGCTCAATATTTTTCCAAGATTGACCATTGTTCAGGATATCATTAATTATGGTTAAAGAATGAGGAAATACCTATTTAAACATTCCATAAATCATATAAGAACTATGAATATATTGTAATGAAATTTGGTTATACTAATTCTTCTACAATATTTAGGAATTTAATGAATAGAATCATTACAGATTACCTTAATTGGTTTGTTGTAGTCTTTATAGATGATTTCATTATCTATTCAAAGTGCAAAGAAGACCATGAATAGTAATTTACATTTGTACTAAAGAACCATTGAGGATAAAATATATGACAAAATTACAAAGAATGCATTTTCTCTATAAGAGATTTCATTTTTGGGTAAAAAAATCTCAAGATATTATATATTAGTAGATCCATCAACGAAGTTTCATATTGAATGTTTTCCCAGACCAGACTTAGTGACTATGTTCAAATTTCTTCTTGGTAATCATTATATTTTAAATATTTTTGAGAAGTTCATATGACTATCAAATCTGATCACCATGTTAACTCAAAAGAAATCCAAGTTCCACTTGATATATAAATTTGATAAATTATCAAGGATCTTAAGAGAATATTAGTCATCAAACATGTTATAACATTAAGAAATACTGAATATGGGTTTTAAATATATATTGATGTATCCAATATGGGATTGGGGTGTCTTATTATAAAAAATTACTTTCTTATGGCTTATTCTTCAAATCAATTTAATATTCATGATAAAAATTTCCAAACTCATGTTTTCGAGTTTGGGGTAGTAATGTCTTTATTAAAAATATGGATGCATTATCTTTATGAAAAATGTGTAATATATATAATGATCAAAAATGTTTTAGCTATATATTCACATATGATGAGTTAAATAGGAAATAAAGAGGATGGTTGGACCTAATAGAATATTATGACTACTCAATAAATTACAACCATGGGAAAGTGAATAAGGTGGCCAATTTTACGAGTCTAAAGTATCAAACAACATTATTATAAGGACCTGGCCTTATAACATACATAATCATGAATTAGGTTAATAATTCACATTGAGAATCTTTTCAAGTTTAGATTTTTATAGAGTTAGGTCATAACTATTACATTTCTTTTCAAACATTACAAATTAGAAACTTCTACTCTATTTCCATTTGATTCACATAACAAAAACTCTTGAAAAAAAAGAGTCATGTGTAGTTCCATGTTTAAGATAGCTTGTCTTGTCCGTGTTCTCATCCTTGACCCTATTATTCTTTAAGTATTGTGAAAAACATTTCAAAACATGGGTTGAGCATAAAAACCTCAATAAGGGATACAAAAAGAAGGAAAACATTTATTTTTTCCAAACAACAAGTAAACCATCAATACTTTAACATACGTAATAATTTTCACCTTTATGAAGTAGTAAATACTCTTCACTGAATAAAATACCATTACTTACCATATTGTGACCAAAATATTTCCCTAAAACTCATATAAAGAACACATAACATATAAATGTAAAATGGGACATAAACATACTTAAATGGAATAACCATACGATTAACTTCCACAAATATCACTAAATTGAATAGCCCTAAGGCCGACTTCCAAACCCAATGCACTGGAGTTTATAACGTAACCACCCATCCGGGTTTATCACCAAACCACCCGTCATTTGGTTTATCATGTAACCAACCAACAAATGTCCAAGTACCATCATTACACATAAAATGTCTCAAATATAAACATTTCACTAAAAAACATTTCATTTTCAATTATAAAAAATAATTTCAGAATATTGAAATAATCAATTCATTTTTAAAAACAATTTAAAAATAGATTTTTGAATCAACGTTTCCCATACCACTTGGAATATTTTAATTGTATTAACATTTTGAAACATTAAGGCTTATAGAGGAATCCAAATAAAGATTACGGCGATAGAGATGCCATTGTCGCCGAAAACGTGAAAAACATTCCATTTTACGTTTAGTAAAACGATTTATAGAAAAAATATTCCCTTTGAATGAAAGTAAAAGTAATAGGGTTTTATTATACACCGTGTAAAAGAAGAAGGTATATATTATCTAAATATTCCTTAATGAAAGGAGATTTAGATAAAGTTCCTTACCTCCTGTCTGACTTGACCTGTTTGTTCTTTAATATCATGAATAATAAACTGAAGTTAATTTATACTTGATTATGAACCATTTTCAAATTTATTATTCCTTTTATATCACTTATTACCATGTTATAAACATTATGTAACCATTTAAGTTAATAACGTTCTTTTTTTTCGATATTTGGTACTTGAGTCAAAAATGGACTTCTTATAATTACATGTTGTTCATGTGGTCAAAAGTTCATTATATCCAAAATGATATTCATGATTTCTATATCATATATATTCAGTATATATATGTATTTATAATTGTATATTACATTTATAGGTAAGGAATGAAATTCACCTTTCATGGAGACGGTAAGTCGTACCTACTCTTGAACGCTAATTTCATTTATATTTCACATTTTAATATAATTAATAGATAATGATGCATAGTTATATTATAATTCGAGTATAATATCATATATAATACCATTAACTTTATTGTTTATATGTCCCACGTTTGTCCGGAATGAGTTATATCACTTTGAGGGGGCGTTAGTCCGTACTTCCTCAAATAAAATTATCGCGTTTACCCATAATGGAAACCATAATGGTATCTTATAAAAGAAAAATACAGAATCATAAAGAAATATAGGAATATAGTTTCATCTTAATGGCCACCATGATAGGCGGTTGGAGATAATCGAACAATCTTGGTTTCGTGAGGCGTTAGTTTGTCATCCATAGAAACAGTATGTTCTTCCCCCATTAGATGGATGTGTGTGTAAGTGTAGTTCAAATAATTAAAATAAAAACATCCTAGTATATTTATTATACTGGGTTTGTTGTAAAATAAAATAACAAAAAGAGTTTTGTGGTTGGATAAGTAAAAAAAATGAAAAGAAATTATGAGATATCGTTACCTTTAACTTGGGTAAGTCCCTTTGGTATGAACCAAAAGGACATCTTGAAGTGCTATCTGCCTATGGTAAGGATTCTAGGTGGAGGAGAGAGATGTAGGGAGATTACTTGGGTAGAGGTTTGATGAGAAAAAAGGCTTAATAGGTGTGAGGAATTGGTTAGAAATGGTTTTCTTTTATAAGGGTGAGGAGGGGCTCTTTAGGAATGTTTGAAAATATTATTTTATTATATAATGATATTCAGTATCTAATGGACCAAAAATCATTAACATTGAAGATATGATGACTCATTGTCGAAATAATATCATCCAATAGAAATTGGACAGGTTTTGGATAATATTATAATAATTTTAATATTATTTATTTAATTGATTTATTAATGAGGTAAACACTACATCATTATTGTGTCATAAATAATATAATTTATTCAATATCTAATAATTAAAAACAAAAATACCATGATGTATGAAATCTTTTTATCTTTCTAATGATTACTTATATAACACTATGTTAAAATTAATTTACTAAAAGATTATTGTTTATGTCATTTTTTCCTTTACATTAAATTAATTAATCTAAAGTTTCATTATCATTCATAAGTGGATCTATGGGGTCCCGAAATCATCCCAAGGATTCCCATGGTCAGTCATTCCTCCTATAATAATGTTAGGAAAAGTGTTAAGGTAATTTTCAATTATTATAATATGTTTTTTACCTTGAATTACCATATTTAATATTAACTGTGGTAAATGAATGTCAAATGTTACTATTCACCAAAAATTATTTTCATCTTATTGAACAAAATTTTACTTTCTAATAACAACCATGTATGTCAGATTTTCAAAATTCAATTCACAAAAGCTATAAAAATTTAATTTAAATGAAAAGGTCAGTTTTTTTAACTAATACTATGTGGTTTCACTATTAATCAAAAATTGTTTTTTTAAGAAAAATACCAAAAATTCATCATAATCTATATTTGATATTCCAAATTCAAAAATGATGTCTCTTTTTTAAAAATTCAAAACCTAGAATTTTCATTATTTAATTTAATATTAATTCTCATTGTTAAAAATGTACCGTGGTTTTAAGAAACAATAACTATCCAAAGTTTTAAACTTGTTCATGTCCAAATTCAAAGTGAAATTAAATACAATGGCCAACATTGGATTAAATGGTAAAGATATATTCTAATTACACATTAAAACCAATTATTAAGATAATCTAACCATATAAATAAATTTTATTAAAACAAATATTTGAATTAGAATACAATATTTTTCAATATTCATTAAAAAAATGAACATTATCGAAAAAACTCCAAAAATTTACACAAAGTAAATTTTTTATGTGCCCATTATAATGAAGGATTTTATTTGGTGAATAAAATTTATTAAAGTGACCAAAAATATATTTAAATATTGTTCACCATTAAAAGGTGGTAAATCAACCTTTTAATGTAAATTATTCTTAAAATTAATTTCATTCACATTTTAAGCCTCTACCTTTTTTTTGGATAAATGTAAATACATTTAACAAACATGTATAATAATATTGTAGTTAGTTTTTTTCATTCTCACCAATAAAACAACTAGGAGTTAACTTCCATTTAAAATAATAATATTATATTATTAGTGTGAAATGTAAGATTTCAAGAGAAACTTGTTGTTGCGTATGAGATATGCTATCGAACATAGAAACCATTTTAAAGAAAAATTAATATTTAATTCACAAATATTAATAAATATGAATATATCTTATTCAATATTTACCTGTGATATTAGATTCTTCCCCCCTTTTGTAAATTTCATCCTCGCAATTGTTATTCACTTATCAAAATAAGTGGTGGTATTTATCCCTCATAGCATTTTCAGATTCCCACATTTCCTCTTCAACCATATGGTTATTCCACAAAACATTTACCTAGTGAATTACCTTATTCCGCAAAACATTCTCTCTACGTTCAAGAATGTAGACTTGTTGTTCTTCCTAATAGAGATTCTCTTCCAACTGTACTAACTTTGGGCTCAAAACATGCGATGGATCATGCACATACTTTCTCAACATCGAAACATGAAAAACATTTTGTACCTATGATAAACGTGGAGGTAAGGCCACTCTATATGCAATTGGTAAAACATTATCCATGATTTCATAATGTCCAATTAACCTCGGATTCAACTTTCCCTTCATACCAAAACAAATTAGACTTTTCTGTAGAGAAACCATGAGAAATACATGGTAACCTACCTCAAAAGAAATATATTTCCTCTGGTTATCCGGATAACTTTTCTGTCTTCTCGGAGCTATTCTCATGTGTTTCTAAATCAACTGGACATTCTCTACCATCTCGTCTACCAATTCTTGTCCCATTATCTTCCTTTTACCAACGTCATCCCAAAAATCTAGAGTTCAACAACTCTTTCCATATAATGCCTCAAATGGATCCCTCAGTATACATGAATGAAAAATGTTATTATATGAAAATTCAACCAATGAAAGATGTTTGTCCCAGATTCCCTGTAATCTAGTGAACAAGAACATAGCATATCCTCCAAGGTCTGAATTGTTCATTTTGATTGCCCATCTGATTGAGGATGAAATACTGTACTAAAATTTAATTTAGTACCCATTGACTTGTGATGGCCTTTACAAAATATATAAGTAAACCTGGGATCAAGATCAGATACAATAGATAGGGGAAATCAATGCAACCTGACTATCTTTTTAACAAACAACTCATCAATTTTATCTAGAGACAAAGTATCTTGAATATAAAGGAAATGAGCAGATTTAGTCAATCGATCATCTATAAACCAGATTGAATTATTACCTCAGGATGTATTTGGTAATCTCACAATAAAGTCCATGGATATATTTTCTCATTTCCACTCTGGAACCGATAAAGACTGAAGCATCACTTTCAGTAACTTCCACTCTATTTTAACCTGCTGACAAGTCATACACATCACAGAAAATTCAGAAATATATCTTTTCATTCTATCCCACCAGTAATACTCCTGAAGGTCACTATACATCTTAGTACTACCAGGATGAACTGAAATAAGAGAACTATGAGCTTCACATAAAAAATAATTCTTCAACTGAGAATCACAAGGCACACATAATCTCTTCACAAACCTCAAAACACAATCATTATCAGTTAAAAATACAGAAACTTACTGTTATGAAACAACTCTACCTTTTTCAGCAACTCACTGTCTTCTTGCTGTGCTTGATTTATTTTGTCTGATAGAGTTGATTTCACTAGCACCTGAAACAAAACAGAAGAATTTCCTTCACCCAAAACAACTATTCCAAAGTTAATAAAATAAAAAACCAAAGGATCTCGTTCCAAACACAGCATGTTTAATGAACCATTACTTTTTATACTCAAAGCATCAGCCACTTTATTTTCATTTCCCGAATGGTAATTAATCATACAATCATAATCCATGAATAATTCCATCCATCTCCCCTGTCTCATGTTCAATTATTTCCGAGTGAATATATACTTTAATCTTTTTTGGTCAATATATATTTCACATTTTACTCTATACAAATGATGCCTCCAAATTGTTTTAAATAAAAAACAACAGCAGCTTATTACAAATTATGTGTAGGGTAATTTAACTAACGAGTTTTCACCTGGCGCGAAGCAAAAGTAATTACCTGATCATTCTGTATAAGGACATATCCATGTCATTTCAATGAAGCATTATTGTAAATAAAAAACTCACCATTTCTGGACAGTAGTGCCAATACTGAAACATTCACCAATCATCTTTTAAATTAGTGAAAAAAATCATCAATTTCATTTTTCCAAATGAACTTAACACCTTTTCGAGTTAACTTAATCATTAGACTAGAAAACCATGAAACTTTCTCAACAAACCTCTGTTAATAACCTTCCAGACCAAGAAAACAATGGATCATGGTTATATTTGTGGGTCTTGGCCGTTCTTCAACAACTATTGTCTAAGAAGGATCAGCAGTTATGCCATTTTTTGAATCAATGTGACTATGAAAAGAAAATTTGTTGAAACCAAAACTCAAACTAGATGAATATCCCAAATATTTTCTTTTCTTTTATGGGTTTCAAGAAAACCCTTAAATTACCTTTATGTTCATCTATACATTTGGAAGAAACCAAAATATCCTCAATGAACACTACCAGAAAGTTATCCAAGAACTCACGAGAAACTAAATCCCTTCAATACTTTGGCTTTAATCCTGAGTAAAAACAGTTGATTTTACTATAAAGACCTCTTTTGAAATTTGGAGCATACCTTTCCAGTCGAGTGAATTTTTCGTCATAAACAGCCACTAAGTCATCCAAATGCCTCCATTTTAGGAATTTTTTTCCATCCTAAGAAGAAACACCTTAGGAAAATATTTCTCACGAAACATACCTTTGAATTCATCCCATTCAAGAGAATCAATCTCCTAACTATCCCAAATATTTTTCACCATCAAGCACCACTGATCAACTTCACCTTCAAAATGGTAAACAAGAAGAATAACATTTTAATGTTCTGAACACCCCAGGACAGCAAAACTTTTCTCTAGTTCTTTAATCCCCCCATCTACTAGCACATGGTCAAATGATTCTCTGAATGATGGGGGATGCTGCATAATGAAATTCCCTACTACTGACATGTTCCTCTGTGATTGATCAGGCTGACATCATGCATGGATACCACCACCATTTATAGCCTGAGTCAACTGTTCCATCAATGCAACAAACTTTTTAGTTCTGATTCTGACCACTTAAGGTTGCTGATTTGGAAGGATGTCTTCCTCCTGATTTCGTCCCAACATAGCTTCCTTGTTTCCTCTGCGGAAAACCATTCTAAATACAGAAATATCTAATGTGAAGCAATATAGTAATCTATAAATGCTATATCATATCAATATTACCATATTTTAATTTATGGACATTAATTTAAGAATACACTAACTCCTAATGTTGTCTAAACCAACCATTGATACCAACTATGAGGACCCGACCTTAAAACAGACATAATCATAAATTAGGTAAATAATTCACGTTGAGGATCATTTCAGGTTTATATATTTAGAGAAGTTGGTCATAACCATTACATTTCTTTTTAAAAATTACAATGTAGAAACTTCTACTATGTTTCCATTTTTTCACAAAACAAAAACTCTTGAAAAAAAGAGTAATGTCTTGTTCCATATTTAAGATAGCATGACTTTTACTTATTCCAATACTTGACCCTATTCTTCTTTAAGTCCTGTGAAAAACATTTCAAATCTTGGGATGAGAATAAAAATCTTATTAAGGGATAAACAAAGAAGGAAAACTGTTAGTTTTTCAAAACAACAAGTAAACCTTGAATACTTTTCCATAAGTAATAATTTTCTACTTTATGAAGTAGTAATTACTCTTCACTGAATAAAAGATAACTACTCAACATTTTGTAACAAAAATATTACCATAAAACCCATATAAAGAACACATAAAATATAAAGGTAACTTGGGACATAAACATACTTAAATGGAATAACCATATGGTGTACTGCCAAACATATCACTAAATAGAATAGCCATACGACCGACGTCTATACCCAATCCATTAAACGTTATAACGTAACCACCCGTCCTGGTTTATTGCGGCACCACCCGTCATTTGGTTTATCATTTAACCACCCATCATGTGTCCAAGTACTATCATTACACATAAAATGTTGGAAATATAAACATTTCACTAATAACATTTCATTTTCAACGATAAGAAATAATTTCAAGATATTGAAATAATCAATTCATTTTCAAAAACCATATAAAAAGATATTTTTGAATCAAAGTTTACCATACCACTTTGAACCTTTTAATTCCATTATCATTTTAAAACATTAATGCTTATAGAGGAAGCCAAATTCTGATTATGGCGGTGGATATGTCATTGTCGACGCAATTGTTAAAAACATTATGTGTGTAATTTAGTAAAACGCTTCGTAGACAAATTATTACCTTTCAATGAATGTAAAATTAAAAGGGTTTTATTATACACCATGTAAAAGGAGAAGGTGTATATTATCGAAATATGCCTCAATTAAAGTTCATTGAGACGAAGTCCCTAACCTCGTGTCCGACTTGACTCGATCATTCTTTACTCTCCTGAATAATAAACTAAAGATAATTTCTACATGCATAAGAACATTTTACAAGTTTATTATTTATTTTATATCACCTATTACCATTTTATGATCATTTTTTAATCATTTAAGCTAATAATGTTCATTTTGTCGATATTTAGTACTTGAGTAAAAAATAGACTTCTTATAATTACATGTTGTTCATGTGGTCAAAAAATCATTATATCCAGAATGATATTCATGATTTGGATGTCATATATATCACATATATTCAGTAAATATATGTATTTATAATGGTTGATAACATTTTTAGGAAATAAATGAATTGCACCATTCATGGAGACGGTAAGTCGTACATAAACATGAATTCTACTTTCATTTTTATTTCACATTTTAATATAATTAAAGCATAATGATACATAGTTATATTATACTTCCAATATAATATCATATTTAATCCCATTAACTCTATCCTTTATATGTCCCACTTATGGTATGAACGAGTCATATCCCTTTGAGGGGCCTGTAGTCCACACTTTCTCAAATGAAATTACTGTTTTTACCCATAATAGAAACCATAAAGGTATGCTATAAAAGAAAAATAAGGAATCAAAAAGAAAAAATTTACATAATATATATCATATTTAAATATAGTTTCATCGTAATGGCCACCTTGATAAGTGGTAGGAGATAATTGAATAATCATAATTTCATGAGGTGTTAGTTTTCCATCCACATAAACAATATGTTTTTTACCCATTAGATGGAGGTTTGTGTAAGTGTAGATCAAATACTTCTCATAAAAAAATCATAGTATATTGAGGATATTGGTTTTCTTATAAAATAAAAGAACAAATAGAGTTTAGGGGTTGGAGAAGTAAAATAAAATAAAATAAGTTAAGATAAACCATTAACTTTAACTTGGGAAACTCTCTATGGAATGAACCAAAATAACATCTTGAAGTTCTTTCTACCTAAGGTAAGGCTTTTAGAAGAAGGCGAGGGATGCAGGGAGATTAATTGGGAAGAGGTTGGATGAGCCAAAAGTCTTGATAGGTGTGACGAATTGGTTAGAAATGGTCTCCTTTTATAAGGGGGAGAATGGGCTCTTTAGGAAAGTGTAAAAATATTATTTTATTATATAATGAGATTCAGTTTCTAAAGGTCCAAAAATCAGTAATGTCGAATATAAGAATACTCATTGTCGAAATAATATCATTCAATAAGAACTGGAAAGGTTTTGGACAATATTTTAATCATTATAATCTAATTTATTTAAATGATTTATTAATTAGGTAAACACTACATCATTATTGTGTCATAAATAATTTAATTTATTCGATGTCTAAAAATTATAAAAAAATACCAGGATATAGGAAAGATTTTTAGCTTTTCAATTAATATTTACAGTCAATAATATTACTTATATAACACCATATAATAATTAATTTACCAAAAGGTTTTTTATGTCAATTTTGCATTTACATTAAATTAATTAATCTAAAGTGTCATTATCATTCATAAGTCGCTCCATGGTGGACCAAAATCGACTCAAATATGACCACGGTCGGACATTACTCATCCAATAAGGGTAGTATATGTGTTAAGGTAAATTTGAATTATTATAATATTCTTTTTACCTTGAATAACCCTATTTATCTTTAACCTAATAACAACCATATATGTCTGATTTTCAAAATTCAATTCACATAAGTGTTAAAATTTCATTTAAATGCAAATGTCTGTTTTTTAACTACTACTAAGCTGTTTCTCTATTCATTAAAAATTGATGTTTTCAAAAATATAACAAAAATTCTATCTAAACTATATTTGATATTCCAAATTCAAAAATGATGCCTATTTTTAAAAATTCAAAACATAGAAGTGGAATTATTTAATTTTAAATTAATTCACTTTGTTAAAACAAATAACATGTTTTTAAGAAATAATAACTATCAAAAGATTGGCACTTGTTCATGTCCAAATTCAATGTGAAATTAATTACAATGACCAAAATTGGATTAAATGAAAAATATATATTCTAATTACATTATAAAACTAATTAAAATATAATCTAAAATTATGAATAAATTAGATTAAAATAAGTTTTGAATTAAAATACAAAAATTTTCTCTATTCATTATGAAATGAACTTTATCGGAAAAATTACCAAAATTTACACAAAGTAATTTTGATGTCCCCATTCTAAATAAGTATTTTATTTGGTTTAAAAGAATGTATTAAACTGTAAAAAACTACATTTAATGAGGATTTACTATTAAATGGTTCCCTTTTAATGTAAATGATGCTTAAAATTAGATTCATTCACATTTTAAGCCTATAACTTATAATGGATAGATGTAAATACATTTAACAAACATGTATAATTATATTGTAGTTAGTTTTGTTCATTCCCACCAATACAATGGCTAGGAGTTAACTTCTATTTAACATAATAATATTATATTATTAGTATGCAAAGTATGATTTTCAAGAAACTCATTGTTGTGTGTCATGTAAGTTTCCGAATATGGAAACATTTTTAAAGTAAAATTAATATTTAATTAAAAAATATTAATTAATTTTTAAATCTCTTATTCTATGTTTACCTAGGATGTTACAATTATCCATGTCGAGGATCACAAAAGATAAAATATATCAGGACTTTATGTGGATGGATCTAGAAATAAGGAATAAAGGGGGGGAATTCATGTCTTTATCAATTGAATGTTCAAAAATTTATCCAAGTGAATATTGATTTAGAAAAAAATAATGACATATATATAGAAAATAATGTTAGAAATATTCCTGAGTTTAACCGTGATCATGATAGAATGGTAATGTTTAGAAACTATGTATGTGTCCCATCTATACCAGACATAAAGAAATTGTTTTTAGAAAAAGATCATAGTACATTATTCTATATTCATACTAGAAGCATGATGATGTATAATGATTTGAAATAGTACTTACAATGGGATGGAATGAAGAGATATATCACAATATCTATATCTAGGGGTTTTATATTTCTTTATATTATTTCTAGTAGACCAAAGTATAAAGAGATGTTGCATCAATTTCCAATTATAGTGTTGGAATAATAAAACATCACCATGGATTTTTTTCATTGGACTCCCTAAAATTCTAATAGGGAATAATTCTATATGGGTAGTGGTCGATCACCTTATTTATAAAACATACCTCAATGATATATCATGTCCCTTGTATATAGATCATCTTGCCATGATAAAAATTATGATTCTTGTAAGGCTGAATGAAGTACCACATTTCATTGTATCTGGATCGGATCAAAATTTTACCTCACTGTTTGGGAAAATCATTCACCAATCTCTTGATAAGGAGTTGAGTTTCAAAACAACATATCATCTACAAATAAATGGCCTTTCTAAATGAATAATTCATATCCTATATTACATGTTATGATCTTGTTCTCTAGATTTAAATAGTCGTTGGGTTCATACCCATTTTTAGTTTGGTTTTCTTATAATAATATATTTCACTCATGAATTTGTATGTCTACCTATGAATACCTCAATAAAAATAATTTTAGGCCTCCAACATGATGGAATCAAGTTAGAGAAAAAAAATCTATTGGGACTTATGATATATGAATAAATGGTAGAGAAGTTTAAATACATTTAGTTTCACAAAAATGAAACTTAGAGTTGGTAGAAAACATATGCTAACAATTACCAGTGTTATCTTTCATTCCATTTTCGTGAAAAGGTGTTATAAATAATTTTTCCATGGAAGCAGGTTATATGATTCTGGAAGGAAGGGATACAATGCACTAGGTATATTGGCCCCATTGAAATTATTGATCATATCTGGATTCTAGACTATAATTTTTTCCTTTACATAACCTTTATTAAGTTTATGATGTGTTCTATGTATCTCTTCTAAAAAAGTAAAAACCTTAACCTTCATATCTACTAAACACACAGGTCATACTTATTAGGAAATATTATTCTTATGAGGAACAACTTATGGAGATTTTGGATCCTACAAAAAATGTTCTATAAAACAAGACCTTCCATTAGGTAAATGTTAATTTTGTAAAATCAACAAATTTTAGAAATTTAATTAGAAAATGAAAAAATTATGGGGAATAATTTTCCTCATTTGTGTATTAGAGTGAATAATTTCCACAAGAAATTCATTTTAATGGTTTTATAATGTAACACCCCATGTTTTGATGAATAATTATTTATCAAATAAATTGAATTCGATGGATAAATTATTTTACACAACACAAAAGTTTATTCTTTCATTATATGAAACACCAATTTAATCATGTAATACACACAACACTATCTTATCTTGTCCTACACACAATAATGTGTTTAAAAAACCCCATTATATATTAGTAATTTAGTTATTTAAATGTGACTATTAAAAAATAAATGTTAATCATAAAAATATTAATAGTAAAAAATATTATAAATATATTGTATAATGGATTTGTATAAAGAAATCATATTGATAATAACATGCATAATTTTAGTAATTCCTTTATATGATTTGAAAATGATATTTTCGCAAACAATATATTGTTGTGTCTTTTTTGTGATAAATAATAGACTTATTTTTTCACCCTTTCAAAATAATAATTTTTTAAAATATAATTACGTTCAAATTCACAATTTCCAAATTCTTCTATGGTTTATTTTTGGAATTTTCCTCCATTGTTTCACTTTTTGATGAATAATGAAAAATATTTAAATTTAATTGAATACTTATATTTTCATTTGTTGTATTTACAGATGAAATATATATTTTTATAATTTTTATTAATGAAAATATAATTTATTCTACATCCATTGGTCAAATCTATGTCATTGGAATCAATTTCATATTGAAATTGGATATAAATTCTTAAAAAATATGTGATTATGTTTCTTTTAAAAACCCACTTTCTCCACACGTCTACAAGGATAATTTTATATTACTTTTCTTTGATTATATTAATGTAATTTATAAAAATTGATTCTATAATTTAAATTATAATTATTTATAATTTCTAAAAATTCCAACATTTTTTTTGACCAAAATGAATTGTCAATGCAGTAAAAATTAATTTCCACAGTTAAGGTAAAAATTAGTTTATCAGGGGATAAACTAAAATATAAGGGAATAATTTTCAAAATAAATTGTGAAAAAATAATTTTTAATGGCCATATATATAGCTTATAATGACTAAATTTTAAATTTTATGTTTTTTAAAGTTTTTCTATATTAATATTGTTGAAGCACTCAATTATTTAAAAAAATACCAAGTGTGTCCTCTCCCCCACTTATAAAAGGTCACCCACTCACCTCCGTTATTAATAACTAAAAAACTCTTGTTTTCTTCCAATAACATCCCATATAATTTCCAAACATCCCTACTGTCATCCTAGAATCGATATATTGGGAATAAATATATCATAGGAAGTATATTAGTGTAAACCTAAGGTGGATACCCAAATAATAGGTAATAGTCATCAACAAACAGTTTTTTTATTTCTTCTTCACCCCCTTGAATTATTATTATATATCTTTTTATATAATAACCTCAGTATTTGTCACATACATATATTTTTTTATATTAAGGGTATGATATACAACCATCTCCACTCCAATAAAATTTGTTAAAAAATCATCATTCTTGTTTATAATTAACAATCATCTCCAAAACTGATGTCATTCATTTTTCCATTACAACCATTCCATGTTAGATATAATGATGGATATATTTTTTATATTTGATATCTATAACATATATTATTTTATTGTGATTATATAATTATTATATCACACATAACAAATATTTTCCATAATTTGGAATATGATAAATCTTTTCATGTGCATAGTAGACTACCTCCTCCTGAAGCGATGCGATTCATTAATGATTTACATGTATGTTATTATGATAATGTTCATATGTACGTATGGTCTACCATCTCCATAAACAATGTATTTTATTTTATAGTACTAAATAATAAATATTACTATGAATACATATATACTAAGTATATATGATATTTAAAATATAGTTATCATTATTGATGTGATGTAACCATGATCTATGTGAGTGGAAAAAAAGTAATAAATCAAAACACACAGGAAAAACAAAGAGGCTATTACCAGAAATGTAACACTAACGTGAAATTGTTAATAAATGGGTAGTAATGATCATAATAAAATAATATATGTTATGATATTTATTAATATGTTTCTTAAATAGGTGTATAATAAACATATATTTATTATATATGAGTTTTTAATGAGTAATCTATAAGTTCATACATAACGAAAGGGATTTCCATCCCACATTGATCTTCTGTGAATCACATGCCATATTCACCACCTATTTATTTTTTGTGGTATACATATACTCCATGAATATATTTAATTAATATTATCCTTAATATTATGTGGAATTAAATATCTATTTTATTATATCTCATTCATGGGAATTATGGTTCAAATACTTCAAAAGGAGTAAGGGTTATTTGTCTCAATTTTCTATCATTGAGATGTATGTTATATTAAGCACAGATATCCGTTCATGTGGTGTATATACAACACCCATTATATTTAATTTCATGAATTTATTTAACCTTCTCATAATTTAATTTTATTTTACTCCCTAATGGGGAATATAATTTAATGTAACCAAAGTTGTAATACTTCTTAGTTACAATTTGACTATTTATCATGATTTTTTATGATTGTATCTCCAATGTTAAAATATCATGTGTCAGCTATGAATAATTATCATTAAATTTATGCTCATCTATTTATTCCTGATACCATTAAGTAGTGGTAAATATTTTTACACTCTTTGGAACATAAATTTAATAAGTAAATAGTTTCATGAAAATCCCACATTATTTCTCTCCTCGGTCAGAAATCTATTTTCATCCAAAACATTGTTTCTTATAAAGTGTTTTCAAACAATTTTATTAAATTATTTTTATTTAGGAAATCAATTATTATACATGTTTATTTTTATATTTAATGATCAAGTCATTTTACAAACAATTCCCCTTTATTGTTTTACAAAAAATGTTAAAGGTAACTTTGTTTTAACATGTAGTACATGGAAGGAATCTTTAAACCTCACGACCAATTATTTATTTTATACTTTTTATTTAAGTATCTAATTTTTTGGATTTTTTTTTAAAAATTATTTACATTTTAGAAATAAATTTTCAAAGAGGAAAGGATATTTTAAACAAGAAATTTAATAAATGATATTTTGAAATTATTTTCCATCTACGATGACTTATGTTGGTGTTACCTATTCCTTTATGGATATAATATATGAGGGTAAAATTCATATTCTCTCTATAGATGGTATATGTTTTTAGGGAATTATTCTTATGATACCTATTCCTTTTCACAAGTAATTTCATGATGAAATAATTATGAAACATGTTTCATTTTCATAGAATACAATCAGAGGATTATAAGACCAATATCATTTCATGAATTAAGATATGATGAATTTTTATATTCATCTGGTACACATATGTATGATTTTTATTATGTGATGGTTGGAAAATATATCACCCTATTGTGGATTGTGTAATTATTAATATTAAATGTAATCCAAGGGTAAACTATAGGTTATACAAATACCAAAATAGTTTACACTAGACATCATCCCAAGATCAAAGTAGGTACACTAGTGGTTAGACCATTTCTATCATGTTAGAGATGTCTTAGTGGGTATCTATAAAATAGGATTTAATATTCATATCTGTATGTCATAAATCTATTTATCATGCCAATTTTATGTTCTCTTGGATCATGTTCATTTATTTCCAAATGATTAGTGTCATTTGAAATTAAATTATTTATGTAACGACTCATGATATCGATCTCGGATATGTAGGGAATGGATTTAAAATCTATGATTATGTTATCTTACCCATATGGTCATACTATATTTATGTATATCTCTTTTTTATCCTTATTGGGAATTGGAGCTCACCTTTTATTATATTTCAATTTACTAGGTTGTGAAGACATGTATTATTTAGGTTTTTTCTAAGAGGGGTGATAGATATGAATAACTTAGTGGGAGATGATGTAGATCCCCTAGGAACCTGTTGTTTATGAGTCTATGTCTCCAATTTCAGTAGACTAAAACGATTTTGGAATGGACTATTATGATATTTAATTAATATTTCATAAATAAGATGTAATATTAATGTATGAGGAAATAAGGTCTCCTTAGATGGTATTAGTGCAGGGTGAAGTTTACATTTAAAAACATGGATGAAAAAAATAGTGAGATCCCAAAGGACCTGATTATGGATAAATTTATGGATGTTTCAATTTATAGGAATAATAAAGTGTTTTAAATAAGGTTTCATAGATTAAAATGAATGTGTCATTATTTATATATCACATAAGTGATTTTTCTTGATTATGTGGTTCTAAATCATGATTATTGCTTCTGAAACTAATGTTTTTGTTTTTAGTCCAGGGCTGGAACCCAATGGAACCATTTTAATGATGACTATGATAGAAAATCAAATGGTTTCCCTATTGATAAGCCAAATGTTATATAAAGAGTAATAAAAATCATTTTAAATTCTAACACAAATTTTATATGATATGAATCATAATAAACATCAAACTGAGAAATGGAGGGAACAACATTCTATTGAGTACATCATAAAGCAACATTCACCTTCCTTAAGTGTAAATGATCATCCGATAGTTAATGAACAATGGATTAGTAACACTAAAAATATAGTTTCCATTATACAGTGTTTTGAACCACAAATTTGTTTTCTATATTCTATTTGGAAGGTGAAGGAGATTAGTGGTGGACTAACCAAATATGAATTTTTTTATTAAAAAGCCACTTTAAGGACAAGTGGGAATCCATCGTTCGAAAAACCACAACCACTACGTGCTAAAGGAGCTCACAAAATTATTAAACACCAGACTGAGGTTATTTGAATCATCCACTCTATATAATTCCCATTGCAAAGTGCTAACCTGTGTGTTTGGATCCTCCCTGAGTAGTTCTTCGAAATGAGAGATCAACTTGTCCATTGTCTGAATGAATTCTTCCAAATATATTTTCCCTTGATTGAAACCCTGAGCAATTATTCGATCTTGCTTGTCGATCCATGCTTCCTGCTCCTCAATGGCCTCATCTTGCAACCTTATTTCATAAATTCTAGAAATTTCCACAATTGAGGCGTTGGGCCTCATGTCTTTCTCAATCATTTATTCCTTGGAGTGAAATATGAGCGTCAGGCAATCCCTAACCTCTTCTTCTATTAACTTTGGTTCTCTACTTAGATCACTGTTATCTCTGTCCTTTAGGGCATTGTTTCCCTTGCTTCCACTTTTCTTGGCCGACCTTGTTGCCATTGGTTTTGGTAGGTTAGAATAGTCTTTACGTCCCTTTAATTTTTTCCCCTGAACCACAATGCATTTTATAGAGTCGCACTATCCTTTGAGACCCTTCTTCCTTCTAGGGCTATGAGGACCTTTCCCTTGAAGACGATCCCAGCTGTCCACTGAAATTTGACTAAAGCTATCAGCACCTGAATCCTCCTCCTCATGCAACATTACCTGATCTTGATCCACCAGACTATCAAATCGGTTCCTTAGCTCAACCCTCGAGCCCTCAGTGGGGGGCTTCTGCCCAAACTGCTTGCTCAGCTCACTAGGAGACCTCTTATTTTCCCCAGTAGATGCAACCTTTAGATAAGATGGGGGTTGGATAATGTTTGGGTCCAAGGGACCCAACACACTCCCCTCCTCCCGACTCCCTATACTAGGAACCGTATCATCAACCTTAAACACCTTCTGTATCCTAGGAGGCTCAGTCACCCTGCCCTCCTCAGGCCTCCCTTTAACAGTGTGGGACACCTCGGTAGACACAGTCACCTCCTCTGAATTCCCAGGATTTTCAGCCTCCTTGCTAGCCTTTATTGCTGCACATTCCTGCTCACATTGAGTGAGTTTCATCATCTCCACTGAAGACCTGGTAGCAGATGTCTGGTCAGAGCCAGTGCAGGCCTGTTGCTCCTCAATAGCTCCCGACTCCTTCAACGGTACACCCAGGTCCTGCTTTAGCCGATCAAACACATCATTCACCTTTGGATTTTCGTTCAACCTCCTTTCCTTACATTGTATGGAATATGGAGGATCATAGGTCCCCTGAGACTCCCTAATACAACCTCTGTACTCAACCACATCCTCTTTCTCGGAGAGGGCACCACCAGGTAGATTACATCCATCAACAGTGTCATTCTTCATTAGATTGGGAGGACCATCCCAGGGTCGACCGGAGAGGCTTCGCCGGCACTTGGAGACATCATGTCCTATGCGGAAACAACCCGAGCAAAAGGAAATCTAGTATTTGTAACGTACCTTCTGAAGCCAGTGAATCTCTCCCTCAATTTCGATGACAAAAGACTCTAGTGGGCCTTTAGATAAATCTACTTCTACAAAAATCCTTGGCTCAACTGGGTGGCAGACGGCCTTGGTGCGGGAATTAGAACCAAGATAGCGTCCAACCAGATTTCCTATCAGCCGGATTATTGCCGGGTTCTAAAATGGAAATGGGAGACCAGGTAAGGATATCCAGATTGCTGCGGTCGGAGGATCACGTCTCAGATGAAAGTCGAAGGTCCATTGGAATAAAGAGAACCTGAACCCCTTCATATAACGCGGAGCAAAGCCCCAAACATGCACTAGGTAATCTTCATTAGAGGATCGATGATGTAAATGTCTCGCATCTAAAATGCCTACCATAACACAATCCTTCAAATTCCATGAGGAGAAAACAGACCAATCAAACGCATCGACCGGTGGACGATACCTTCCGAATCGGGCTACCAACGTGAGATCCAGTAACACAGATGCTTCTGTGAACTCCAGATGGGAAATATGAACCGACAGAACTCCATTAACAAAGGATTGAACATTAGGGCTTATATCGATCGCTGAAAAAGGAGGAAGGGAGGATGGATCTGTGAAGGGGGAGAAAGAGGGTAATTGAGGGGGAAACGGATGGGACGAAGAAGAAGGATCCCCCCTCCCCAGCTGAAGCGGTCCGAGGAGGGGAGGCGGAGGCGCAGACATACTCTACGACATAGGAGAAGGGCGAGAGCGAGAGCGAGGACCCCTACCCCTCATGTGGTTTACTATGTTCCAATCAGTGGTGGACTCTAATCTAGAATACAATTAAATACAATGAAATTGAATCCATTGATTTGGATGAGGTTTAAAAAAAAAATTCAACAAGTAATTTCATTATATTCTTCATAAAATATGTATAAAGAGTAAATTTAGATATAGAAAAAGGATGATGAATCAATTCCTACACATAACACATGTTTTAGATGACTTGTGAGGTACAATTATTTTATTATTATCAAAACATAAATTAGGGTTGATTAATTCTCCGGTGGATTTAAACCATGTATCAAAAAAAATTAAGAGACTTCAATAGATAGGAACATATTGTATGATGTGTTATTAAGGTGGAAATTGGGTTTGGATTTAGGTACTAATGTAAATGCATTGATAAGAAAAGGAAGATGGAGTCGAAAATAAATTCGAAAAACCATGGAGAAAAGAGGATGAGGTTTATATTATACTAAAATTGTGGGAATAAACATTGAGGAAATTTACTTAAGGAACTAATAAATTTTCAAAAGTATGTATTAGAATGTTATATAGTATATGAATTATGATGTGAATGGGAATAGTTTTCTATCGATGCCAAAAATGAGAATGCGCTGCCCGTACTTCAGTATTTATAAACCAAGGAGTTTGGAAATTATGATAACTTGTTTTTAAATATACGGTTCAACGATGATGACTAATGAAAACATCATCTTAATCCAAGGTAATTGGTTAAATATTTTTTGATCACTATTTCTGATGGAGGGTGAGATACTGATGTAGTGAAATGTACACTTATAATACACTATAGGACTCTTAATTTCTTATGAAAATGTCGATCAATCCATTCATTCATTTCTTAATAATTTTTTCAAGTATTCTTTGTGGAATTAGAAGTGAAAGACCATAATGGAATGATGCTAAAATATCAATTTTATGACCCCAATCACATCGATGTTAGTGAGGATGTGCTCACTGATTATCATGTCATTCTTCCTCTAGAGGAATTTGGATGTCATCTTCGTCCTAGAGAGGTATTCTCAACATAAGGCATGTATAAATTGTCAAGGAATGAATGTAATATAATATATTTATAACCATCATATAATCATATATAAATTTAATAATAAGAATGAACTTATGATGTAGAATACATCCTTTGTATGGGTCTCAATTCACCTTCAAATTGGGGTTTTATCGTAAATGGTTGGGGAAAATCAACATTAATGTTATTTATATTTTGATGAAATTTAGGGATTTACTTTAAGAAAATTTTCATATCCTACCATCAAAAATATATATTTTGTTCTCAATAGGATGCATACCTGGTGTCACACCAATTTTAAATACTTCGTATATAATTGTCTTGATTGAGTTGTAGGAATTAAAGAATAAACTCTAGGAAAACCTTAACAGTGGAGGCATCCATCCTAGTGTATTAACGTGTGGTGAAAATATTAATTTTGTTACGATAAGAGATGGATTGATGTGAACCTCCACCGATTATAAAAAGATAAACATGATAAAAATTAAGAACTATTATCCTCTTCCATGTATTGGTATGTTTTTTATCGGGTATGTGGAGTTCAATACTTTTCCATGATTCACTCTTGTTTTGCAGGTCATCAATTTAGAAAATATAAGTAGGATATACCAATGAAATTTTTTAAAATTGTATGGACAATATTCATGTACATTAATTTAATTAATTCTAACAAATTATTTATCTATATTCATATATTTAATAAATATAGTCTTTAGAGATTACCTTGATATGTTTGTGTTAGTCTTATATTGGGTATTCATATCAATTAAAAGAAAAAGTAAGATAATGAAAACCACTTGAGAATTGTACTAATTAATCTAAGGAAGGAGAACTAATTTGAAAAAAATTAAAATGTTTGAATATTGGATGCAAGATGTTTCATTTTAAGGTTACATAATCTCATGAGAGTGAATATAAGTTGTCCCATCAAATAAATAGGCTACTGAACGTTTCCCCACACTAGCCATGATTTCTGAGATCTATATTTTTTGAGGTATACTCAGATATTATCATCAATTTGATGATAATTTATCATGAATATATAATCCACTCAAGATTTTAACTAAATTGGGGAACACGTTTCACTAGGTAGATGAATGTGGGGATTACTTTGAGGAACTGAAGAGAACATTAGTCTGATCAGCTGTTCCCAAATTACACTATTGTGTAGAAGGATTTTTAATCTATATTGTTGCATCCAAGATGTTATTTGGATGTGTTATTATGTATAATGATGTGGTTATAGCCTATGAATCTTGATAATAGAATATTCATTTGTAGAATTACACAACTGATGATTTTGAGTTAACTATGGTAATTCATGAATTTATAAAAGGGAGAAATTATCATTATAAATAAAACATTGATATATATATATATAATTATCATAAAAGTTAAAAGTATATATTCCCACATAATTAGTTTATTATCAAATAAATAAGATGGTTAGAACTTATTAAATATTGTGGTTTCATGATACAATTCCACCCAATCAAAGAGAATAATGTAGTCAATGAATTGAGTTAAAAGGATTGTGCAATATTATCCATGATGACGTGAAAAAATGATCCCGCATTTCTATATTTCAAAATGATAGATCTTGAAATCATGAATGAATGGGGTAAATCTTATCATAGTCAATTCAATGTTATTCCATTTGTCTTAGCGAAGATTAATAAGTTATAGTAGGAGGGTGTAGAGCTACAATAGTAGTCTGGAAATGTTCATAAATTTTACCAGGACCATGGTGGAATGGAATGGTTCAAGAACAATAAAATTTTTCTATCCATACCAAAATTAAATAAGGATTTTATAGAGGAATCTCAAAGTTTATCATTCTCTATTTACCCTATATGTACAGATATGTATATATTATTGATAGAGTACATCTAATGGAATTCATAAAGATATATATCATAGACTTTGTATCTAGGTTTTTCATATGTCATCATTGAAAGGATGAATAAAAAACATCTAAGGGGATGTTGTACATGTTACCCATATAAGAATTAAAAAGGGAAAATATCACCGTGTATTTTTTAAATGGACTCCTGAAAAAATCTAAATGGAAGAATTTTTTATATTTTTTAGTTGATCACCTTACTAAGAAATTACACTTCTTAATTATCAAATAATAATCCTCTCTTTATTATCTTTTCAGTATATATATTAAGGATGTTGTAAGGTTGTATGTAGTACCAGATTACATTGTATCTAATTAGGATCTGTGGTTTACCTCAATGTTCTTGTGAATTTTTCCACAAGATCATAGTATGGAGTTGAATTTCATTCTTTCATATCATCCCCAAATAGACAGTAATTTGGAATGAATAATTCAATCCTCAAATGATATATTGAAATTTTGTTCTATTAATTTCAATGATGTTTCAGATCAATAACTTATTCGATTGGATTTTTCATATAATTATATATTTCTCCAAAGAATTCATATCAATCCTTATGAATCCCTTTGTTGAAATAATTTTTTATCTCTAATGTGTTGGAATAATGTTGGATAAAATTTCTATTGGGACCTAAGATAGTTAAAAAATGATAGAAAACGTTAAATCCATTCCAAAACACATTAAGACGGTTCTATTATCATGAAAATATTTTAATAATATTGTCGGTGTGATCTAGAATTTGGTGTTGGTTGTTTGGTGTTTCTAAATTTTATGTAGAGACCCAAAGCATGACATACATGGATATTACATTGCTTTTACGGAATAATTAATACATAATAAGAACCAACACTCAAGGAACGTAATAGTTTAGTGTATTTGGAAACTAGAAACATAATCTTTTAATCATGGTGAATGATTTTCAACATCTCCCATAAATATCATCCCCTTTTGTTTTCTTACCTAAAACCTTGATTTAAATCTTGGTGAAAAGAAAACATATAAAGGGTGAGCTAAAATTATCAATAAGGGTAAGCATGGATAATATAAAACAAATCATATACATTTGAACTTAAAAACATGAACATAATGTTTAAACATCAAAATCTTGTGCAATGACATAAAACATGGCAGTACATAAGGCATAGATCATATAGAAACAATAATCATGAATAAATAGCATGGCAATAAAACATGTAATTTTGGAAAACCATTATGAACATGATATGATTTCCATAGTAGCCAACGCATTGCTGCTAAGACCATCTATGTGGACGAAGTCCCTTTTTGAATCGAGTTCACTTATCGTTCTAGTCCTGTAATACTGAGCCAGATTAAGTTATCGTTCCAGCCATGCCTATCTCATGAGATATAAATCATTACCCAATTAATTGGAGGGAGATATAGGTCCCACCCATCTCATATTTAAATCATTCATACGTCTGCCACAACATAATCATAAATCATTCATCATAACCCAAAGAATAAAATGGGTTTCATAAACCTCATCCCATCATAACATAATCCATATAAAACAAATGGATATCATTTCTTCATAAGAAAATAGGAACCATGTAAATAATTGATACATTATACCTGAACATACACATATGAAATAATGTCATCTTAGATGGAAAATCATTTTGATAAAACACTTGAAATGAATTCTTGGGGAAAATATTATTTCTTCTTAAAAATCATTTTCTTTTCTCAAATTTCCCTGAAATTTTAAAAGAAATTGATTTTATTGAAAATATTCATGAAATATTTTTGATTATGGTTCATTAAAATAAGGCGTTATAAAAACGTAAAAATCCGTTCATGCCTTATAAGTTAAAGAAAACATTATATTCGTACTTTTAACGGAAAAGGCAAAAAGTAATACATATGGTAAAAAAATCAAGATTCTTTTCAGAACACAAAGTAAAATTAAAGATGGGTAAAAATGACTTTAAACATACAAGGAAGAATATAAACACTTTATGAAAACATTATTATGGACATGGATGAAAAATATAACCCCAGTAAATACTTATGAATAAGAAATCTCGGATACAAAAGAGATTTGAAAAATTATCCCTTACCTTATGTTCGATATGATTTGTATGTATCCTAAACTCCTGTATAAAGATTTAAATATTGTCATTGACTTATTATAGAATCATATTCTTTGTTATGATATCATATATGGTTTACTTATGACTTTATATTACCTGTTCTTTTGTAAATTCCGTGTTAAAACAACATTTTTGGTGGAACTGTTTCATTTATCGTACGTGTTTCGACTTGTTGTTCTTGATATTATTACTTATAATTAAACAACTAAAGAAGAGTAAGTAGAAGAAGAATGAAACTTGAAAGAGTCGGTAGAAGAGATTACCTCTTCCTCGACGCACCTCCTTTAAACATCTTCTTAGAGAAGTAGAGTTGGTATTTTGAGAAGGCCAGAACCTCCAGAATGTTTCTAGGGAAGTGGAGAAGAGAAATGGTCTGGTTTTGTCCGATCTTATAGGCTCAAAAGGGTTTTAAGAGAAGAGGGAAGGGGTGCCCTTTTTATAAGGGAGGAGAGGGGCACCATTGGAAAAACTTAAAATATTATTTTATAAGAAAGTCATATTCGGTTTTTAATAGCTCCAAATTGATTTATTTTGAAGCTAAGGTGGGGATGGGTCGAAATCCTTTCCACCAATAGATTTTAGACAGGTTTGGGTCATTATATTAACCTTGTCCTGGAGTTTTACCTCTTAGTTAATTAGATTGACATTTACCATGTCACGTTGTATTTTTATATTATATAGTTAATAAACATAACATATACATCCATGCGAGACCCAAGTGGTCCATTAATGATACACTTATCATGATATAAGTATCTTGGCCGAATCATAGATATTTGGTAATATAATAATAGCTAATAATATAATATTCTTTTAAAAAAATATATTATGTCAATTTTGACACTATTTGGTAATGGATTTTTATCAAAATCATAACTGCCTGATTAGTTCAATCAAAGTTAATTAATTCAATAATAACATGTAATATTAACCTATAAAATTAGTGTAATTCATAAAATGTCTCAAATTACAATTATTTGCGTATTTATAACATCAATTATTTTAATATTTCATTATTTAGGTAATTACTGCATCACCATTGTGTCATAAATAACTTAAATTATTTAATATCTAAAAATTATAAATAAAATAAAATTAGGTAGTAAATCTTTTTATATTTTTAACTAATATTTATAGTCCAATTTATCTTATGTATAACCATATATTAAAAATGATTTCGTTATTAAACATTGATATTAACTATTTTAACCCTTTTTTAAATAAAATAATAACAAATGTCATAATATAATTCAAGTGGACCTAAATGGTCATATATTATTCCTAAGGCTGTTTTTAGTCGAATTACACTTATCCAATAGAATTAGGACATGTGTTATGGTAATAATAATATCATTTTTACCCTTAATTAACATATTAACTTTTAACCGTGTTAAATAAAAATAAAAAGTTACTATTCCCCAAAAATTATTTTCATTCCATTGAACCACATTTTAGTCCTTGATATTAATCATGTCTCTAATATTTTCTAAATTTTGCTCACATAAGTTGTAAAATTAAGTTATATATAAGTTTGCAAAAAACTCCTAGGTGGTAGGTAAAAGACGATGAAAATTTCAATAATTTTTTTTTATATAAAAAATTATTATAAAATGACTACAATGAATTACATTAAGCTTATATAGTTATTAGGTATCAATTTTTATCTAAAATATATTTAAATAAAATAAATAATTATTGAAATAAAAATTCAGTTTTAAATTATAACTTAGTGTTTTTTCACTATTCATCAAAAATTGATTGTTTTCAGTAAAATACCAAAAATTCAACCAAAGATAATTTCGATATTTCAAATCCAAAAATGAAGTCCATTTTGAAAGATAAAATTTATATAATTTCAAAAGGTGGGTATTAAAATTCATAACCGCTAGTGCATAGTAATATTATAATAATATCTCGTTTAGTGAAACTCGGTATTGCGTACGACACATGCTATCAAGAAAGGTCTTGATTGCGTGTAATGCAAGACATGACAGGGTTGCGTGTAGTGCAAGATTCCTTTGTTGTTTTTTATAACAAAATCCAACCATATTTCATTTATAAATTGAATATATATATATATATATACACTCAATGTTTCGTAGAATAACTACTATCAAACAAACTTAAAATTGTGTGTAACACGATCCATGATTACTGTTTAATATACTACAAGCTAATATGGTGTTGCGTATAGCACAAGATAATCTATGTGTGTCGTACAACAAATGATATGAATGAAATTAAAAAAAATACATCTTATAAAATCTTAGGTTGTTACATTCTACCCCCCTTAATATGAATTTCACCCTCGAAATTCATCGGGGTTATAAATTGTTTACTATTCTTAGAAACCTACATCGTAAAAAGGAATACTAAATCTTAATATTAAAAAATAAAGTATGAAACGTAACTATTAACCAAAGTAACTCATCACTGGGTTTCCATATACGAGAACATAGGTGAAAATATGGATATGGATGAAAAATCTAACCATCAAGTTCTGATAGAGAGAGGTCGAGAACATGGATATAAAAAAATCCATCAATCCAAAAGCCTTAATTTTGTGATGATCAAAGGTACCATCTGATTCATCAGATATAAGAGCACTAACACAACATTTTTGGTTTTCAATATCATTTCTTTAAAGTTGAAAATTTTGAATTAGAAGAAATGCTTACTTGATTTTGGTATAATCTCATTGTTGTTCGTGATTTGAACAATTTCCACATCATCTCATAAAGAAATGATGTTGAATTTTTTATTCATGAAGCGAAAGAAGATCATGTGATAGAATTATGGGTCATTCCATCTGTTTCAGAAAAATGGTTAGAAAAAGTTATCAAATATATATAAGATCATATATGGTGAGGTTAATCGTATACGATTCCAAAAATGAACTTATACCTCATCTATCATACTGGTTAATAAAATAAAACTAGTTTCTATTAACCAAGGACTTCCTATAGGCTAGTGGTAGGCGATAAAGGCATGTGGCACTTTGGTTGTGGGTTCGATTCCCGTATCCTTGTCTGATGCGACGGGTTGTCGCCCATCCTATAGTTTGTCTTTTTTTCTAAAATTACATCATTATGACATTACATCAATAATATCGAAAAAAAGTTCTAGCCTTAAACAATACTAACTTGTGTCAAACATAATTCATTCCAATCTTTAGGATTATCCAAAATACATATGTCTAATATCATAATATAAAGAAAATGATTATTTGAATGGTCACAAAACAAGCACGTGAATACCATCATTTATATGATATATCTTGTTGGTCACATTCCAAGCATGTGAACACCTTAATCATGTATTCTCTTGAAAAAAATGAATACCCATTGATCCTTAGTGAAAACATGAATGGTGTCAATGTTAATTCTTCCCACATACCAAAATCCCAAAAATTCTATATACTCAAACCATGATATCACTTAGTCCTTATATAAATCATGAGATCATTTCATTTTTTCATCATCCATTCATTATGTTCATATCATCTTATTTTCCAAAAATATTTCAATAACTTTTTCATGGTTACTGGTACCATAAAATTATTCAAAACCACAATAGACAAATAGATAAATATTCCAATATTCCATGATACTATATTCAACATTATTTTGGAATCCCATTACATAAACAATTAATCATTCCACCACATTGTTGTCATATTCATCATCACCAATAGGGATCACATGTGACCTCCCTTTGTCCTTTGACATAAGTGGTTTCTCGTGTCGATCATCATTAACCCTTGGATTAGGCCATTGATTAGAATAATTCCTCATTTCGTTTCACTTGAAGCATTGAAGTGTTGGTGGTGCGTTCTCGGTAGTATTTTCTTTATTCACATCATTATCAACCCTTTTTCCATTACATCAACACTCACCTGCTCGATGACCTTCTTTTCCACACATAAAAAATTTTCTATTTCCTTTAAAAAAATCTCCAGCATGATTTTTTCCACACATTGAGCATAAAGAAACATTCATCTTCTTTTCACCATTGTTATGATATTTCTCATTGAACTCCATCTTTCATTTCTAGTCCAAACCATGAGATGGATATGTAACACCAACTTCCATTTCTACCTTGATAGAACAATGCACAATTTCTTCATAGCTACTGATGTCTCTTAGAGTTAATGACCTTTGAAGACATTGTTTTAAGCCACTGAAGAATCGATCAACTTTACTTTCAGGTTGGATGATAAAGCTAGATGCATACCTTGAAAGTCTTGTAAAAGTTTCTTTGTATATACCAACAGATACATCATCCTTTTTCTTAAGCTCAAGTAAATCCTTTTCCATCTTTGTTCGAAGAATATGAGGAATGTACTTACTAAAAAACAAGTTCTTGAACTCGTCCCATTCCATGGATTCAATTTCATCTTGGGGCCTTGTATTCTTAATTAGACTCCACCACTGGTCTGCTTCACCTTCTAAATGGAAAACAGCTAGGATGAATTTATCATGTTCTGAATAGAGAAGTATGGAAAATATATTTTCAATGGTATTGATTTATTGTTCAGAAATAAGTGGATCAGAAGACCCATTGAAAGAAGGTGGATGTTGCCTCATGAAGGACTCAACAGGATATTGTTCCCTTCACTGCTCATTCGGAAGTCCAGAATGATTCATAGCTTTTGTAAGTATAGCAATATAATTTTCCACTCCATCTCCCAAAACATTGGTTTGTTCAGGAGGAAAATCATTGCATTACCCATTACATTGATCAAAACGGTTCCTTCGGGTTCCATCCATCACCTAAAACCCAAAAAGAATAGTGTAAGAGGAAAAAATCATGCTAGGGAAAACAACATAATAAAGGGGGAGTACCTTCGATATCTAACATCTTAGGTATAATTCTAATATCATTACCGTAATTATAGTACTATAACCTATAATTATTCTTAACCTTAGGGACATCCCTAGACATACATTAGAAATATCTCTTGGGATCTCACTAAAGTATTCACGTCCTAGTTTCCAAAGGTTACCTAAACCTTTCCTCTGATACGAACTGTAGAGACACAATGCTTGACGTACATGGACATTACATTACTTTTTCTGAATACATATTACATAATAAGAACCAACACTCAAGGAACATAATATTTTAGTGTCTTTGGAAACTTGGAACATAATATTTAAATCGTGGTGAAAGATATTCATCATCTCCCATAATGATCTTCCTCTTTTTTTCTCATACCAAAAACCTTTCTTTAAATCCTAGGGAAATGAAAACATATAAAGGGTGAGCTAAAATGCTCAGTAAGGGTAGGCATGGATAAAATAAAACAATTCATATACATTTAAACTTAAAAACATGAACATATTGTTTAATCATCAAAATCGTGAGCAATGACATACCATATGGAAGTACATAAGGCATAGATCATAAAGAAACATTAATCATGATAAAATAGCATTCGAATAAAACATGTAATTATGGAAAACCATAAATCACATGATATGATTTCCATAGTAGCCATGGCATTGCTACCAAGACCATCTTAGTGCACAAAGTCTGTTTCAGAATCGAGTTCACCTCTCGTTCCAGTCATGTAATTCTGAACGGGATTAACTTACCATTCTAGCCATGTCTATCTCATGAGATATAAATCTTTCCCCAATGAATTGGAGGGAGATATATGTCCCACAAATCACATATTGAAATCATTATTTTGTTTTCCACAACATAAACATAAATCATTCATCATAACCCAAAGAATAAAATGGGTTTCATAAACATCATCCCATCATAACATAGTCCATATAAAACAAATGGATATAATTTCTTCATATGAAAAGTGGAACCACGTAAATAATAGAGAAATGATACTTGAAACATACACATATGAAACAATGTCATCTTAGATGGAAAATGGTTTTGATAAAACACTTGAAATGAATTCATGGGGAAAATATCCTTTCTTCTTCAAAATCATTTTCTTTTCTCAAATTTCCATGAAATTTAAAAGGAAAATGATTTTGTTGAAAATAGTCATGAAATCTTTTAGATTAAGCTTCATGAAAATATGTCTTTATAAAAATGTAAAAATCCGTTCATCCCATATAAGTTAAGGAAAACATCCTCCTTGTACTTTTAAAAGAAAAGTCAAAAAGTACTACATATGGTAAACAAAATCAAGATTACTTTAATAACACAAAGTAAAAGTAACGATGGGTAAAAATGAATTTAATCATACATGGAAGAATATTAAACACTTTATGAAAACATTATTATGGACATGGATGAAAAATATATCCCCATTAAATACTTATGAATAAGATGTCACAAATAAAAACGAGATTGGAAAAATTAGCCCTTACCTTACGTTCGATATGCTTCGTATGAATCCGAATCTCCTATATAATGATTTACGTAATGTCATTGACTTATTACAGAATCATATTCTTTGTTATCATATCATATATGGTTCACAGATTACCTTATATTACCCGTTCTTTTGTAAATTCCATGTTAAAGAAGCATTTTGGGTAAAATAGTTTCATTCATCGTACATTTTCTGAATTGATGTTCTTGATATTATTACTTATAATGAATCAACTTAACAAGAGTAAGTAGAAGAAGAAATAAACTTGAAAGAGTCGGTAGAGAAGATAAACTCTTCCTTGACTCACCCCCTTTGAACTTCTTTTTTGGGAAGTAGAGATGATATTTTTAGAAGAACAGAACCTCCAAAATGTTTATAGGGAAGTGGAGAAGAGAAATGGGCATGGGTTGGCCGAGCATCAAGGCTCAAAATGGTGTGAAGAGAAGAGGGAATGGGAGCCCTTTTTACAAGGGATAAGAGGGGAAGCTTTGGAAAAACATAAAATATTATTTTATAATAAAGTTATATTCGGTTTTTAATAGCTCAAAATTGATTTATTTTGAATCTAAGGTGGGGATGGGTTGAAATCAACACAACCAATAGATTTTAGATAGGTTTGGGTCTTTATATTAACCTTATACTTTAGTTTTAATTTTTAGTTAATTTGATTGACATTTACTATGTCACTTTCTATTTTTATATTATATAGTTAATAAACATACCATATAAATCCAAAAGACCCCCAAGTGACCCATTAATGATACACCTATCATTATATAAGTATCTCAGCAGAATCATAGATTTTTAGTAATATAATAACAATTAATAATATAATATTTGTTTTAAAAACTATTTTATGTCAATTTTGACACTATTTGGTAATGGATTTATGAAAAAAATCAAAACAGAATGATCAGTTCTAAAAAAGTTAATTAATGCAATAATAATATGTCATATTAACCTATAAAATTAGTGGAATTCTTAAAACGTCTCAAATTACATTTATTTGGGTATTTATAACATCAATTATTTTAATGTTTCATTAATTATGTAATTACTGCATCACCATTGTGTCATAAATAACGTAAATTATTTAATGTCTAAAAATTATAAATAAAATACCATTTGGTATGAAATCTTTTTATCATTCTAATTAATATTTATAGTCGAAATTATATTATGTATAACCTTATATTAAAAATTATTTTGCTATTAAACATATATTTTAACTATTTTAACCCATCATTAAATAAATTAATAATAAATGTCCTAATCTAATCCAACTGGACCTAAATGGTCATATTTTCTTCATAAGGTTTTTTTGGTTGAATTACACTTATCCAATAGAATGAGGACACTTTGTAGGGTAAAAATAATATCATTTTTACCCTTAATTACCCTATTTACTTTTAACCGTGGTATATAAAAGTAAAAAATACTATTCACAAAAAATTATTTTTATCTCATTGTACCACATTTTAGTCCTTGATATTATCTGTGTCTCTAGGATTTTAAAAATTCCTCTCACAGAAGCGGTAATATTAAGTTTTATGTAAGTTTGCAAAAAGCTCCTTGGAGGTAGGTAAAAGACGGTGAAAAGTTTAATAAAATTTTTATATATCGAAAATTATTATAAAATGACTGTAATGAATTAAATTGAGCTTATATACGTATTATGTATCAATTTTTACCTAAAATAAATTTAAATAAAATAAATAATTATTTAAAAAAATCAGTTTTAAACTATGACTGAGTGTTTTTTCACTATTTATAAAAAATTGAATGTTTTCAGAAAAATACAAAAAATTTAACCTAAGATAATTTTGATAATATGAATCCAAAAATGAAGTCCATTTTGAATGATTAAATTTATAAAATTTCAAAAATTGGGTATTACTATTCATAATGGCTAGTTCAAAAAAATATTATAATAATATCTCGTTTAATGAAACTCGGTATTGCGTACTAAACATGCTATTGAGAAAGGTCTTGATTGTGTGTAATGAAAGCCAAGTCAATGTTGAATGTAGTGAAAGACTTCTTTTGTTTTTTCGTATAACAAAATTCAACCATATTTCATTTATAAATTGAATATATATATATATACACACACTCAATGTTGCGTAGAATAACTACTATCAAACAAACATGAAATTGTGTGTAACATGATCCAAGATTAGTGTTTCTTCTACTACAAGCTAATACGGTGTTCCATATAGCACAAGATAATCTTTGTGTATCATACAATAGGTGATATAAATGAAATTAAAAAATCTTATAAAATATCAGGTTGTTACATTTTACCTATGGGAGAAGGTTATGAAATTAAGGAAAAATGGTAAACTAAGAACTAGGTATGTCAATACTATAGAAATTCTTGATTATATCTGCATGGTATTTTATCACATGTAACTTCAATAAAATATATCTCATTTCAATGATTTGATATATGTATCTCTCATAATTAAGGAACAACCTAACCATTGACATACATCAAAATCTGAAGCATTCCATTAGAGAATGATAATTCTTATGAGGAACAATCGATGGAGATTCAAGATAATACATAGAAATTTCAATGACAAAAGACCACTCACCTAGTCATTGATTTGTTCTGAAACCACAATTTTGAGTAATCTACATGGGGGACTGAGTGTATTATGAAGTAATATTATCATCAATTTTTATATCAAATTGTCATATTTTGTTGGTGAAATTAATTTTATATGGGTAGAATGCGACATCATGATTTTTCATGAATTATTATTTTTTGAATAAATTTAATTCATTTGATCAATTTAATTGGACACTACAAAATTTTAGGGTTCCATTATATTCAATATGAAGTTCATAATTTTATAATGCAACACTGGCTTAGTTTATGTTGCACAAAAAATTACATTTTAACAAAACCATGATATATAATTAGTTTAGTTATTAAAATGTGACTATTAAAAACGTTAAATTAAACATAAAATATCAGTATTTATTTCGAATTATTAAATATTACATATAATTGGTTTATATAAAAAAATAATGATAAAAAAATAAATAATTTCAAAAGTGTCTTTAAATTTTTTAAAAATTCTATTTTCTAAAAAATTGTACTTTTTTTGTCTAATTGTGAACAATAATAATCAAAATTTTGTTCAATATTATTTAGATAAAACATATTAATTTTTTAATTTAGTGTTTCAAATTTATATTATGGTGAATATTTAGGATTTTTTTTTAAAAGTTTGAATTTGATAAATAGTGAAAAATATTTAATTTTAATTGAAATCATCTTTTCCATTGAATTTTTTATCTAAAGATAAAATATATTTTAAAATGGTTTTTAGGAACTATTAGTTCAATTAAACATCCATTAATAAAATTTGGGTCATCAAAATTAATTTCATAATGAAATTCGATATAATTACTTTGTAAACATTCAATTTTTTCTCATTAAAAATATCCTTTCTCATCTTGTCTGTGTGGTTAATTTTTAATTACATTTTTACACATATGTGAATGGAATTATGAAAAATAGATTCCATATATTAAATTATCATAATTTATAATTTCATATATAGATAATTAATCATTTAAAAATAATAAATAGTGAATATAGTAAATAGTAATAATTCTGGGTAAGGTAAAAATGGTTTTATCGTGTGTCAAAAAAACAATAATGGTCATATTTAATTATAAAATTTTCAAAAAAAACTTCTATCCATATTTAAACATTATAATGTCTAATGATATAATTTATCCCTTTTTGACGGTTATTCTATACTAAAAACAAGGGATCTCCCAATTTTATTCAGAAATACCGATTTTGTACTAACTCCCTCTTATAAAAGGCCACCCCTATCCTCCCTTCCTCGCACCTTCACCCGTATTTGGTTACAAAATTAATTTCCCAAATAACATCCATAATTCCCTATTCACACCATATAAGCCTTATTTTGGGAATAATTTGTTCCTAGGAATTTGTTATTATAAACCCAAAGTGGATACCCGAAGAAGTGGTAATGTTCATCAATTATCATTTTTGTTTTAATTCATCCTTAATCCCATTGAATTATTATTATATCATTTTTATATAATAATAAAAGAATATACCTAGTACTAGCATGATTTTATATTATTTTAATGACCTAAAACAATCTCTAATCCCATAAAACTGGTAATGAAATCATTGTTCGTGTCTCTGGAGGACTACAGCCTCACGAACAAATTTCATTCATTTTTTTAGAACCACCTATTTAGATTTGAAATAATGATGGATCTATTTTTTATATTATAATTATAAATTAACTTTAATTTTATATTGAAGAATTTCTATTATTACATCACACATACCTTTTTATTTTCCTATTTTTGGGAATAGAGTAGCATCGTTCATGTGTGTTGTGGACTACCATTTCTCGAAACAAATGGATTCATTCATTATTAAAATAGAAGGTATTAAGGATAGGTTTAATGAACATATGAGATATTAATAAAATAAAAAATATTCAATAATCATAATATATATCTCTTTATTTTCGTTCATTCAATGAAATAATAAAATGGAAATAATGTTCATGCATTAGTACGGACTACCGTCTCTATTAACGGTGTATTTTATTTTCTATTACTAAAATATATAGATTAATATATATATATATATATATACCGAATATATATGATATTAATGCATTTTTTTATAGTTCTGGAGATGATGGAATGATGATCTATGTAAGAGTACAAAAAGAATAAAATCAAAACCCACATGAAAAAGAATGATTTTATTACCTAAAACATAACTTTAATATAAAATCAATGATAAAAAGAAAGTAAGTTCATAATAATATAAAATATTGTATGACATATATGATTATGATTCAATAACAGGTTTAATAAAAACATATATTTTTAATATATGATTTTAGAATGACTACGATGGAATTAAATACTTAAGTTAATGGTTGTTCATCTAACTTTTTACATTAATGAGACACATTCCGTATTCAACAAACATTTATTTTATGTGACGTATATACTACCCATGATATTATTTTTTAATTTTTATTATTTAAATTATGCGTATTTTTATTAACATTTTTATGAAAACTATTTCATGGGGTTTACGGTTTAAAATTCACAAAAATATGTGTAACATCCCAGGTAAATAATGAATAAAACATTTTCATATTTATTAATATTTACGAATTAAATGTTAATTTTTACTGTAAAGGGGTTTCTATGATCGATACCGTACTCTATATGCAATAAAGAGTTTCTTTGAAATCTTACGTTGCACACTAGTAATAAAATAATATTATTTTAAATGGTAGTTAACACGTAGCCATTGTATTGGAGGGAATAGATATAAATAACTAAAATATGATTATATATGTTTATTGAATGTTTTTAATTTTATCTAATAAAAGATAAAGGCTTAAAATACGGAAAGAATTCAATTTTAGGCGTATATTCCCTATTTTTCACTAAAGGTTCAGTTATCACCTTTTAATGGAAGACCGTCATTAAATATAGTATTTTTCACTTTTATAAATTCTATTGGACCAAATAAAACTCTTCTTTATAATTGGGACATCAAAATTTACTTTCTGAAATTTTTTGGTATCTTTCCGATAAAGTTCATTTTTTTATGAATAGTGTAAACTGTTGTATTTTAATTCAAAACCTCTTTTTAATATAATTTATTTATATGATTAGATTATATTTTGAATTGGTTTTAATGTGAAATTACAATATATTTTTACCATTATGTCCAATATTTTCCATTGGAATTAATTTCACTTTGAAATCGGTCTTAAACTAGTGTCAATCTTTTGATACTTATTGTTTCATAAAACAAGCTATTTACACTGACAGCAGAAATTAATTATTAAATTAATTAATGCAACTTATATGTTTTATATTTTGTAAAATGGAATTCGTTATTTATTTTGCAATATCAAATATATCTTAGGGTGAAGTTTTGGTATTTTTCTGAAAAACATCAATTTTTTTAGGAATAGTGAAACCACTAAGTGGTAGTTAAAGAAACGATTTTTCGTTTAAATGAAACTTTGCCACTTCTGTGATTTGATTTTCAAAAATCCGACATACATGGTTGTAATTATGAAGTAAAATGTGGTTCAATGAGATTAAATTTTTTTGGGTGAATAGTAACTTTTAAGTTCTTAATCGCGATTAGAGGTAATTAGTGTAGTTTAAGGTAAAAATAATGTTTTAATAATATGAAATTAACTTGACACATGTCCTACCCTTATTTGATGTGTCATAGCCGACCAAGACAAAACATGAGTCATCTTGGGGACCTGATGAAGCCACTTTGGATGGAAAATTACATTAATAACTTTTTATTTAAAGTTAAAATAAAAATGTCACAAACATGAGTTGTTTTACCAAAACAATTTTAACATGGGGTTATACAAGTCAGATGTTTGACTATAAATATTCATTGGAAAAGTAAAACGATTTACTACATCATAGTAGTTTTTTTTATAATTTTAAGACCTTAAATAAATTAATTATTTATGACATCATGATGATGCAACGATTTCCTCAATAATAAAGGATTTAAATAAAATGAAAAGATAATGTAACATCTATGACCTACAAATGTCCAAAACCTATTAGATAGGTGAATTTCGAACCCTTATCACCTTATCCTATAATTATATCAATGTGGGACCTTTTGAATCCGAAACGCATTTTAAAATAAAGTAACATTTCATTACTTTCCAAGAGTGCCCCTCCTCTCCTCTTTTAACAAACCGCCACCTCTACATCCTTACCCACACTTCCAAAGCCTTTGGCTCGGCCAACACCTATCCATTTTGTCTCTCCACTTACCTCTATTACTCCTTGAAGCCTCACTTTAGGTAGACGTCTTCCCAAGGAAGCCTTTGAGCTCAAATCTAAGAGTGTTACCCGATTTTAAGGTGATGTCTTCACTTGTGTTTTTTGTATTATTTTGCTTCTCCAACCCCTAAACTCTTTTTATTAATTTCTTTTGTAACAACTCCAGTATCTTCAATATACTATGAAGTTTTTGTAAGAATATTTAGAGCTAAACTTATACACATCTACATCTAATGGTTAAAGAACATACTGTTTTTGTGGTTGGTGAATTTCTGCCTCACGAAATGATGATTGTTCAATCTTCTTTTAAACACCTTTAATGGTGGCCATTAGGATGTCACTATATTTATATTTGATATATAAAATGTTTATGTTTTCCTTATGCTTATTTATTTGTCATTTTGGGGATACCTTTATGTTTTCCATTATGGGTAAACGCGATATCTTCATTTAAGGAAGTACGAACTACCGCCCCCTCAAAGTGATTTGATTCGTTAATGCCATATGTGGGACGTATAAAGGATGGATTTAAAGTTATTATATATGATTTTATGATGGAATTATAATATAACTCTGTTTCATTATCATTTCTTTCCATTAAAGTATGAGATAGAAATGAAAGTAGCGTTCATGCTTACGTACGGCTTTCCGTCTCCATGAACGGTGCATTTCATTTCATATCCCCAAATGTAATGTAATATTATAAGTACCTATATATAATAGATATATATGATGTATGTTACATATAAGTGATGAATATAATTCTGGAATTAAAATATACATACCACTAATTTAGTTTTAATTCCATTAATATGACATAGAAATGAAAGTAGCATTCATGCGTACGTAAGACTTACCGTCTCCATGAACGGTGCATTTCATTTCTTACCTATAAATGAATATGTAATATTATAAATACATGGATATTCTGGATATATATGATATATTTGATATCCAAATAATGAATATCATTCTAGATATAAAGAACCTCTGAACACATGAACAACATGTAATTGTAAGGAGTCCACTTTTGACTTAAGAACCTAATATCAACAGAACAAACATTATTAACTTAAATGATTACATAATTTTTATAACATGGTAATACGTGATATAAAATTAATAATGAACAGGAATAAGGTTCTTAAGCAAGTAAAAATTAACTCAACTTTATTATTCAGGACGTTAAAGAATGATCGAGTCAAGTCGGACCCGAGGTAAGGGACTTCATCTCAATCTCCTTTCATTGAGGAATATTTCTATTTATACAAAACATTCTTTTATACGGTGTATAAACCCATTTGACTTTTAATTTTAATCAAGATAAGTCTTTTTATATAAAGCGTTTTACTAAACGACAAAAATGAATGTTTCTTTTAACGTACGCGGTGACATTGACATTTTCCACCGTCGTGGGTATTATTTGGTCTTTGGCTTCCTCAACAAGCCGTAATGTTTTTTTAAATTAAATAAATACTATATATTGTATTATGTATTTTGGTATTGAAAAGGGTTTTTTTATAATGGATTTGTTATGTCAATATATTTAAGTGATATGTTGTGATCAAAGTGTGGAAACGGTTTCTTTCCATTATATTTGTTTTATGTCTTATGTTTTTATAATGGTACATGGACATTTGACGGGTGGTTACGTGATAAACCATATAAATGTTTGTGCCATGAATACCTGGACGGGTGGTTACGTTATAACCTCCAATGCATTGGGTATGGAAGTCAGCCGTATGGCTATTCAATTTAAGTATGTGTGGAAGTCGACCGTATGGTTATTCCATTTAAGTATGTTTATGTCCCAAGTTAACTTTATATGTTATGTGTTCTTTATATGGGTTTTATGGTAATATTTTGGTTACAAAAGGGTAAGTAATGATATTTTTATCAGTGAAGAGTATTTACTACCTCATGAAGGTGAAGGTATTACTTTGATAAAGTATACATGGTTTACTTGATGTTTGAAAAAATAACCGTTTTCATTCTTTGTGTATCCCTTACTAAGATTTTTATGCTCACCCCAAGTTTTTTTGAAATGTAATTCACATGAATTAATGTGGAATAGGGTCAAGGATGGGAGGAAGGGAAAGTCATGCAATCTAAAACATTGAACTAGACATGTTTCTTTTTAAGAGTTTTTATTTTATGGAAACTTATTCTACTTTGTAATCTTTTGTGATGTAACAGTTATGTCCTAATTATCTATAACTCTAAACCTGAAAATATCCTCAATTTTAAGTATTCATTTAATTCAATATTATGTAAGATTTAAGGCCGAGGCCTTATAGTTGGTATCAGAGGTCGGTTTAGATAACATTAGGAGTTATAAAATTGTTAAATTATAAGTTAATTTATGGTATGACTGAAATGATATAGCATTTAAAGATTACCATGTTGCCTTGCCTAATATATTTCTGTGTTCAAAATGGTTTTCCGCAGAGGAAACAAAACAGCTATGTTGGGATGACATCAGGAGGAAGACAACCTTCCAAATCAGTATCCTGAGATGGTCAGAATCAGAACTAAATAGTTTGTTGCAGTGATGGCTCAGTTGACTCAGGTGTAAAATGTTGGTTGTTTTTACTGATGATATTTTGGTGTTTTATAAAAGTAAAGAGGAGAATGAATGACATTTATGGGTTATTTTGAAAACCTTAAAAGAAAAGAAACTATATGGAAAATTCAGAAAGTGTGAGTTTTTGTTACAAAAAAATTCTTTCCTGGGTCCCATTGTTTCAAAAGATGGCATAACTGTTGATCCTAATAAAACAAAAGTTGTTGATGAATGGCCAAGACCCACAAATGTAATCGAGATCCATAGTTTTCTTGGTTTGGCAGGTTACTACCGAAATTTTGTTGAAAATTTTCACGGTTATCTAGTCCAATGACTAAGCTAACACGTAAGGGTGTTAAGTTCATCTGGACAAAAGAATGGGATGATTGTTTTCAAGAGTTGAAATGAAGATTGGTGAATTCTTCAGTTTTGGCACTTCCTTATAGGAATGGGGAGTTTTTTATATACAGTGATGCTTCGTTGAAGGGAATTGGCTGTGTCCTTATGTAGAATGATCAGGTAATTGCTTATGCTTCACGTCAGTTGAAAACTCATGAGGTAAATTACCATACACGTGATTTGGAATTAGCTGCTGTTGTTTTTGATATAAAAATTTGGAGGCATCATTTGTATGGAGTAATGTGTGAAATATATACTGATCACAAAAGTTTAAAGAATATATTCACTCAGAATGAATTGAACATGAGACAGAGGAGATGGCTAAAATTAATCAAGGATTATGAATGTACAATTCATTACCATATGAGAAAAGAAAATAAAGTGGTTGATGCTTTGAGTGGAAAACGTAATTCTTCATTAAAAATGTTGCATTTGGAACGTGATACATTGGTTAAAGATTTGATGAGATTTAGCATGGATGTTGTTGGTGCAGGATGTTTTGTTGTTTTGTTTCAGGTATCAGTGAGATCATCCCTATCAAACAGAATTAAGCAAGCAGAGAGGGAAGACAGTGAGTCGCAGAAAATGGTAGAGCTGGTTCAGAAGGGTAAGTTTCATGAATTAAACATTGATAATGATTGTGTTTTGAGGTTTGAGAAGAGATTATGTGTGCCCTGTGATTCACAGTTGAAGAATGAGCTGTTATGTGAGGCTCATAGTTCCCCGTTTTCAGTTCATCCTAGAAGTACTAAGATGTACAGAGATCTGTGGGAGTATTACTGGTGGTTTGGAATGAAAAGGGATATTGCTGATTTTACTGTGAAGTGTTTGACTTGTCAGCAGGTTAAAGCAGAGAGATAGTTAATGAAAGGGATGCTTTATCCTTTACCAGTTCCAGAGTGGAAATGGAAAATATATCCACGGACTTTGTTGTGGGATTACCGAGGACATCTCAAGGTAATAATGCAATCTGGATTATTGTTGATTGATTGACTAAATCTCCCCATTTCCTTGTCATACGAGATAATAATTCCCTTGATCAACTTTCCCGTTTTTATATTAAAGATATAGTCAGGTTACATGGATTTCCTCTCTCCATTGTATCTAACCGTGATCCCAGGTTTACTTATAACTTTTGGAAAGGCCTTCAGAAGTCATTGGGTACTGAATTAAATTTTAGAACAGCTTTTCATCCTCAATCAGATGGACAGTCAGAACAAAGAATCCAGAATTTGGAGGATATGCTACGAGCTTGCTCTATGGATTATCAGGGAGGTTGAGACCAACACCTTTCTTTGGTTGAGTTTTTGTATAATGACAGTTTTCATTCCTGTATACAGATGGCACCATTTGAGGAATTATATGGGAAGCGGTGTCGAACTACCACATTTTTGGATGAAGTGGGCGAAAAGAAGCTGATGGGGCCATAATTGGTAGAAGAGATGGCAGAAAATGTTCAGTTGATTCAGAAACACATGAGAACAGCTCAGAGCAGGCATAAGAGTTATGTGGATAACCGGAGGAATGATCTATCTTTCGAGGTAGGTGATCATGTTTTTCTCAAGGTTTCTCCTTGGAAAAGTGTGATGAGATTTTGTAAGAAAGGAAAGTTGAGTCCAAGGTTCATGGACCATATGATGTTCTGGAGAAAGTTGGATCAGTTTCTTACTGAGTGGCTTTACCTCCGAGTTTATCTCAGGTACACAATGTTTTTCATGTTTTGATGTTGAAGAAGTATATGCCAGATCCATCTCATGTCTTGAGTCCAGAGGTAGTTCAGCTAGAGGAGAAACTATCTTATGAAGTATAACTAGTCCATATTCTTGACCAGAGAGAGCAAGTGTTGCGAAATAAGGTAATTCACCAGCTAAAGGTTTTTTGGAAAAACCATATTGTTGAAGAGGCAACATGGGAATCTGAAAATGCTATGAGGGATAAATACCCCCACTTATTTTGATAAGTGAATAAAATTGCGAGGATGCAATTCCCAAAAGGGGGGAAGGATGTAACATCCCAAGTAAATAATGAATAAAACATTTTCATATTTATTAATATTTACAAATTAATTATTAATTTTACTTTAAAGGGGTTGCTATGTTCGATAGCATACCTAATACGCAATAAAGAGTTTCTTTGAAATCTTACGTTGCACACTAGTAATAAAATAATATTATTTTAAATGGCAGTTAATACATAGCCGTTGTATTGGTGGGAATGGATAGAAATAACTAAAATATGATTATATATGTTTTTTAAATGTTTTTACATTTTTCTAATAAAAGATAAAGGCTTAAAATACGGAAAGAATTCAATTTTAGGCGTATATGCCCTAGTTTTCACTAAAGGTTCACTTATCGCCTTTTGATGGAAAACTGTCATTAAATATAGTTTTGTTCACTCTTATAAATTCTATTGGACCAAATAAAACTCTTCTTTAGAATCAGAACATCCAAATTTGCTTTGGGTAATTTTTTGGTATTTTTCCGATAAAGTACATTTTTTAATGAATAGTGTAAAATGTTGTATTTTAATTCAAAACTACTTATTTATATAATATATTTATATTATTATATTATCTTTTGAATTGGTTTTAATGTAAAATTAGAATATATTTTTACCATTAAATACAATAGTGGTCTTTGGAATTAATTTCACTTTGAAATCGGACTTAAACTAGTGTCAATCTTTTGATAGTTATTGTTTCATTAAAACGCGCTATTTGCTCTGACAACAAAAATTGATTATTAAATTAATTAATTCAAATTATATGTTTTGAATTTTTTTAAAATGGGCTTCATTTTTTAATTTTGAATATCAAATATATCTTAGGGTGAAGTTTTTGTATTTTTCTGAAAAACTTTATTTTTTTGATGAATAGTGAAACCACTAAGTGGTAGTTAAAGAAACTGATTTTTCGTTTAAATGAAACATTTCCACTTCTATGATTTGATTTTCAAAAATCCCACATACATGGTTTTAATTAAGAAGTAAAATGTGGTTCAAATAGATTAAAATAATTTTTTGGTGAATTGTAACTTTTATGTTCTTAATCGCGATTAGAGGTAATTAGTGTAGTTTAAGGTAAAGATAATGTTTTAATAATATGAAATGAACTTGACAAATGTACTGCCCTTATTTTATGTGTCATGTCCGACCAATAAAATCCATGGGTCAACTTGGGGACCCCATGAAGCCACTTTTTTTGGAAAATGACATTAATAACTTTTTATTTAAAGTTAAAATAAAAATGTCACAAACATGAGTTGTTTTACTAAACCAATTTTTACATGGGGTTATGCAAATCATATTATTGACTATAAATATTAATTGGTAAGGTAACACTATTTCCTACATCATAGTATTTTTTTATAATTTTTAGACATTAAATAAATTAAATTATTTATGACATCATGATGATGTAGCGATTACCTCATTAATAAAGGATTTAAATAAAATGAAAAGATAATGTAAAATCTATGACCTACACATGTCCAAAACCTATTGGATGGGTTTATTTCGAACCCTTATCACCTTATCATCGAATTATATCAATGTAGGACCTTTTTAATCTGAAACTCACTTTAAAAAAAAAGTAACATTTCTTTACTTTCCAAGAGTGCCCCTCCTCTCCTCTTATAAAAGTCCTCCACCCCTATATCCTTACCCACACTTACAAAGCCTTTGGCTTGGCCAACCCCTGCCCATTTTGTCTCTCCACTTCCCTCGCTTACTCCTTGAAGACTCACATTGGGCAGATGTCTTCCCAAGGAAGCCTTTGATCTCAAATCTAAGAGAGTTACCCGATTTTAAGGTGAGGTCTTCACTTCTGTTCTTTAGTTTTATTTTGCTTCTACAACCGCCTAAACTCTTTTTATTCATTTATTTTGTAAAAAATAGAGTATCTTAAATCTACTAAGATGTTTTTATAAGAAGATTTCTAGATACACTTACTCACATCTACATCTAATGGTTAAAGAACATATTGTTTCTGTGGTTGGTGAATTTCTGCCTCACGAAATGACGATTGATCAATATTCTTTTAAACATCATTAATGGTGGAAATTAAGATGTCACTCTATTTATATATGATATATAATATGTTTTTGTTTTCCTTAAGCTTCTGTATTTTTCATTTTGGGAAAACCTATATGGTTTCCCTTATGGGTAAACGCGATATCTTCATTTAAGGAAGTGAGGACTACCGCCCCCTCAAAGTGATTTGATTCGTTAATGCCATACATGGGACATATAAAGTATGGATTTAATGTTATTATATATGATTTTATACTGGAATTATATTATACCTCTATATAATTGTCATTTCATTCCATTAAAGTATGAGATAGAAATGAAAGTAGCGTTCATGCGTACGTACGGATTACCGTCTCCATGAACGGTGCATTTCATTTCTTATCCCCAAATATAATCTACTATTATAAGTTCCTATATATAATGGATATATATGATGTATGTTACATATAAGTGATGAATATAATTCTGGAATTAAAATATACATACCTCTAATTTAGTTTTAATTCCATTAATATGACATAGAAATGAATGTAGTGTTCATGCGTACATACGGCTTACCGTCTCCATGAATGGTGTATTTCATTTCTTACCTATAAATGATTATGTAATATTATAAATAATTATATATGATGGATATATATGATATTTTTTATATCCAAATCATGCATATGATTCTGGATATAAAGAACCTCTGACCACACGAACAACATATAATTGTAAGGAGTCCACTTTCGACTTAAGAACCAAATAACAACAAAATAAACATTATTAACTTAAATGATTACATAATGTTTATAACAAGGTAATAAGTGATATAAAAGTAATAATGAACTTGAATAAGGTTCTTAAGCAATTAGAAATTAACTCAAGTTTATTATTCAGGTCGTTAAAGAACGATCGAGTCAAGTCGGACCCGAGGTAAGGGACATCGTCTCAATCTCCTTTCATTGAGGAATATTTCGTTTTATACAAAACTTTCTTTTATATGGTGTATAAACCCCTTTGAATTTTAATTTTAATCAATATGAATCTTTTTATATGAAGAATTTTACTAAATGACAAAAAGAAATGTTTCTTTTAACGTATGTGGTGACAACGACCTTTTCCGCCGCCGCGTGTATTATTTGGTCTTTGGCTTCCGCAACAAGCCGTAATGTTTTTTTAAATTAAATAAATACTATATACTATTTTATGTATTTTGGTATTGAAAAGGGGTTTTTTATAATGGATTTTTTATGTCAGTATATTTAAGTGATATATTGTGATCAAAGTGTTGAAATGTTTTCTTTCCATTATATTTGTTTTATGTCTTATGATTTTATAATGGTACTTGGAAATTTGATGGGTGGTTACGTGATAAACCACATGACGGGTGGTGCCGTGAATACTAGGATGGGTGGTTACGTTATAACTTCAAATGCATTGGGTATGGAAGTCGGCCGTATGGATATTCCATTTATGTATGTGTGGAAGTCGACCGTATGGTTATTCCATTTAAGTATGTTTATGTACCAAGTTACCTTTATATGTTATGTGTTATTTATATCGGTTTATGGAAATATTTTGGTTACAAAAGGGTATGTAATGATATTTTATTTAGTGAAGATTTTTTACTAATTCATGAAGGTGAAGGTATTACTTTGATAAAGTATACATGGTTTACTTGATGTTTTATAAACTAACAGTTTTCATTCTTTGTGTATCCCTTACTGAGCTTTTTATGCTCACCCCAAGTTTTTTTGAAATGTTTTTCATAGGACTTAATGTGGAATAGGGTAAGGGATGGGAGAAAGGGAAAGTCATGCTATCTAAAACATGGAACTAGACATGTTTCTTTTTAAGAGTTTTTATTTTATGGAAACTTAGTCTACTTAGTAATCTTTTGAGATATAACAATTATGTCCTAATTGTCTAAAAATCTAAACCTGAAAAGATTTTCAATGTGAATTATTCATTTAATTCAATATTGAGTAAGATTTAATGTCGGGGCCTTATAATATGTACGAACTTTTCGTCTTAACTGGCCTTCTTTGAGATGTACATTTTTATGCACTATATATTCTTTCACTATGTGTATATACAGCCCCTTTGACATTTAATATCGTGAATATAGTATTGTAAATTTTATTTTATGTTCTATTTCATGTTATCCCTTCATGGGGAATATTCCTCAATGTTACCAATGTCTAAAATATCTTATATTACAATGTCATTACTTATCGAGACTTTTTATGATTTAGTATCTAATACAGTTATCACTTGATATGAATCTCAATAATTATCTAGAATTTTATTCTCCTATAGTTATTCATGATATTCTCATGTAAAGACATGGACATTCCTCTCTGCAGTACCTAAATTTGTTAAGAAATGTTTTATAAAAATCCCAGTTTATATCTCTATTCGATCAGAAATCTATTTTCTTCAAAAATCATATTTTACAAAAAAATAGGTAAAATGTTTTATTACTCTCATATGATTTTAAAAATAACATATTGTTTTTCAATTTTTTACAAAACTCTCTAAATGGAATATTTTTTCGTTTTTCAAATAGTGCTTGCTTGTAATTCAATAGAAATATTATTGTAATCATCGTTTTAATTTGTATGGAATTATATAAATCTTCCAAAAACATGTCAATTATGGATTAAATATTTACTTTATATGTTTAATGATTTTTTTATAAAAATATTATCAATTTTTTATTTTTTTAATATAATTCATCAACGTAGAAAGATTATTTTCCTGGTAAAATTTTTTAAATGAACTTTCGAAATTATTTTCCATACAAGATGATATCCATTGTTGTTACCAATGTGTTACTAGGAATATGATCCAAGGATTAAATTCATATTCATTCTCTATATGGTTTATGTATTGATGGCATGATTCTTATAAGACAAATTCCCTATCATTGGATATGCTATAATAAATTGATTATGAATCACACATTTCTATTGGTTATGATAATATTAAATGTTTATGAAACCCAAATAATTTCATAGTTATGTGATGATGAATATTATGATCTTATGGCCCACATACGAATTATTTTAATCATGTGATGGGTGGGATTTAAATCTCCCTCTAATTCATTAGGAAATTATTAATTTTATAAGAACTCAAAGGGTTCAATTTAGGTTATCCCAGCCCTAATGGAGGGTACATTATTGGTAATCTCAAGATTAAAGAAGGTACACCAGTGTTTAGACCAATTATATCATGTTATGGATTTATTTTTTAGTTTCCATAACATATTATTTTTTGTACCTATGTGTATTCCACCAATCTATTTCATAGGTCAATATTATGCATTCAGGCATCATGGTATTTGATTTCATTATGATTAATTTATTATGAACATCCATTATTCATACCGTGACTCATTATTATGATCATTGAAATGTAGTTTATTGTTTTTATTTGAATGACGATGTTTCCTTACCGTTAATTTCATAATATTCTGACATATATTGTTTGTTTTTCCTTATTGAGCATCTGATCATAACCTTTATTATGTTTCTATTACCCATGATATGAAGATATGTATTTTGTTTTACTTTTAGAAGAAGGTATCTGGATAATAATAACCTAGTGAGAGATTATGTACCTCACTTATGAACCAGTTGTTTATGTTTCCATGTTTCCCAATTCTGTAGACGTAAATTATTCATGCCTCGAGTGATTTGTAATGTATTAAATACTTGTCTAATAAAATATAATATTAATGTGTGAGGAATGTGGGCCTTCACATTATACTGTAATGGTTGAATATCCTTGAGTGAGTCTCTACCAACTTTGGCTAGTCGTGTATTAGATTGATAAATATATTTTATATCAGAGTAAATAATCACTTGGAATTCAAATCCTTTCAAAACAATTTGAAAATCACATGAAAAATAAATACATTTTACCCTCCCAAGTCAATAATGATTCTTCAATATAATATCCACAATCTAGGACATATTTCTTATCAACTCGCAAGTTCAGTTAACAACTATTGTCTTGACAACGTAATGGTCCTAACAAACAAGGATAATTATCCCTACCAAAACATCAATAATATACCTAATATAACACATATATTAATAATATATTATGAATAAAATCATTAAATTTAATTCTAAATGTTTTATAAGAACTGATTCTCTACACTAAATATTTTATTATATTTTATAATAGTAGTACATTGAAATAATATTAAATTTTATAATAATAATCAACATAAAATAATATTTTCATTAATATAAATCATTTAAATATATATATATATATATATATATATATATTTGAGACAAGTAATAGTGAATGCTCAAGTGTAAACTCCATTGGATTGAATTCTTCAATGATGATCAGTTAATTCAAATAGAATATAAAAAGAATTTGAGGCATATGGAATGTTTTAGGAAATTTAAATGGTTGTTTATAAAATATGTATGTGAGTATTGGAAGAAGAAGTAGGATAATGTTGGTGTATATACAGTGTATAATGGGAAATGTGACTGTTAGGATCTTATAATAACATGATCATTAAAACATATCCATGATATACCCATTGGAATTGTAAAAATGCAAAATAGAATAGTAAAATTCTAGTTGAAAAGTAAATTGAAAAATATTATTTATAACATTAATCTATAAAATATTATATTATATGAACAAATTCTCATTAATAATAATAATTATTATATTACAAAATTAATGATTCTTTAATGTGAATAAATAATGTTTTTATTTTTAAAAAATATAAATTTTATGAGATATGAAGTTACATTAAAATAAAGACTTTTATACATAACAATTAATTTTCAGATAATATACATCTTATTTGAAATTTGATTGTTAAAATTTGTTTTTGGTGAATTCTTAATTTTTTTATAATTCTTTATTTTTTTTTAAGAGTAAAGACGGAAATTTTGTTCATTCAGTATATTTTAAAACATAATAAATATGTAATAATTAATTGATATGTATTGTGTTTTCATGATATTAAATATTTTTCACTAAGGATTATATTATTTTCTAAGTGTTAATATCAATTTTTCAAATTATATAAACAAAATACAATGTATAAAAATAATATTTTTAAATTAAAAATCATTAAAAAATTTAAAAGATCCTTTCTGCAGAAACATTTATATATATAATTATATATTCGTAATCTAGTTTTAATGTAAAAATATTTTAAAAATCATGTTCTAATTTTTTTAAAACATGTGTTTAAATAAAAGTTTTCGTGGGAAATTTTATTTTCCAAAATCATGAATTCCAATGATAATATATTCAAAAAAATAAAAAATTCATTATTTTTTGAAAAGCAACACAACTCTCCAACCAATTATATTTCGTAATAATCAAATTATCATCCATTAACTCGGAATAGCCTCAATGTATTTATTTTTAAAAATCCCCCATACTCTATTGGAATAGCCAATTTATACATAATATGGTGTAGATAATATAAAGGATCTCTTCCTCTTTCCTCAATTAAATTCAAGTATTTTATTTTTAAGAAGTATTGTCATTTTGAAAATATTTTTTATTCAGGTTTTCATAAGAAAAAAATTACATTCTCAATGATGTTTCACAAATTAGAATCTTTAATTCTCTCTCAAAAATAAATTCCATAAATCATTTTTTTGTATATGTAATGCAACCAATGTAATTATTTGTCTTCTCATGACAAATTATTTTTTTGGTTGTACCAATAACTTTTTTCATAATGTGTATTCATATTTATGTAATCAAACGTAATTAACTATGTAATACCATGTATACAATCCATATTTTATACTCATGGGTAAATTTTTTGGAAAGTTAACTTCATCATACTCTTATCAGATAAATGGATTAATGTGAATCCCATTATATGTCATCCATGCGTTATATATAAAACTAATTATTGGGATATATCAAAATGGTAAATTTAAACATATTAATAGTGCACCTTGAGAGAACTCCAATACATTTTGTATTGAATTAATCTATATATTTATCATTTTAATGATACGTTGGTTGTATACATTGGTAATATTTCATGACACCTTCATGAAAATACCTTGGAATAATGTATCACAATACCTAAGAGATGAACCATGGATATATAAAGATAAATATCTCATTTTTATTATACAAAAACAACTAAATGCCATATCTCATAGACCTATAATGATGATCATATGTTGTGCCTCATGATTTATCAATGTCAATAACATTATTTTAATTTCCATTATTTAATACCTAAATGCGTTCAATGCTGACCCATTCTATTTTGTGTCTATCCATTGGAAATTATGTAAATTTTACTATCCAATTATATAAATATGTAATAATTATTTTATTAGGATACAACATATATTTTTTAGGTGATCAATATATTACATCTATTTTACCAAAATTTTCTACAAAAATAATCCACAAAGATTCATATATAAATTTTCAATGAAATATTTTGTTAAGTTATTATACTAAAAATAAAAGATATAAATTATAATCTAGTATATTTTGAATTAATGAATTGTTTTTTATTTAGGAATATTCAGACTAAAAATAAAATGTTGAAACATCTGGGAATTATATAAATATTTTAAAATAATTTAAACTATATCTATTGAATACAAGGTGTGGATTCCATGAAATGGAATCCCCATTTATATATGAAATATAGATAAATTATTTGTATTAGATATAATTATGGGTAAAGATGTAGAAAAAATGTTGTTTTATGTCAATAATATATTCACTCAATATACAAGAGGTACCACATATGGTTTTACAAACCTATAGACTGTGTTCTGGTGGATAAAATTATCTCTATGAACCAGTGTAAATGATATATAGATATAATTATTTTATCATTTTTATAAATTTTTTAGATTGAAATATATGAACCATGAAGTGTGATATTACAATACTTAACCACTAAATGCCCCTTTTTAATTATTATCATTACATTTCTAACAGTAAATTTTTTCTTATTTTTGTTTTTATCTTTTAGGAAAATTGAGGAAATTAGAACGAACTATGTACATAAGAAATCCAATTTAAAATTAAATGATAATATAAAAAAATTATTGAATATGGAGTTGATAACATCATGATAGTATCAAATCAGTTATCCCATGATTTGAATATTAGACTAAAATCGCATGGATAAACTAAGATTACAAAATAAGTAACAAATATTTTTTGAATCTTTCATGTATCAATGAGAAAATAAAATTAATCTATCCTTTGATCCATTGATCATAGTTTAATGAATCAACACTATAATAAAATTAAACTCTCAACTTCAATGTATTAAGTATTAGAATGTTACTTTTTTATTATTTCTCTAAGAAGGATAATCTGATTAATGGTTTGCATAAATTAAATATGAAATGATAAATTATAAATTTTAAGATGTAGATTTTGAAGTTATTAAAATAGTATTTTTCATCTGTTATTCCCCTTATAAAATATAATAAAAAATATAAATTTAAATAATAATGATAAAGAAAAATAAGAATGAATCATTGGGATGTTGTGTAATGTACATCATAAGTATTTCATGATAAGATTCAGACCTAGAAATTAAGTCCAATTAAAATACATATCGATTCATTGGTGGATGAAAACATTATCTATATACGGAAATATAAATTTGTTATAGTATATTTTACATGGGAATAGTTTTGTGTACTTTCAAAGATAAATTGATTTAGATATCAAGTTGTCTCACAGACTAAATAATATCCGGAGAATGATAGAAAAAAGAATTAAAAAAACATTCCAATAAAACTGAAGGGAAAAAATTAAATTATCCTTGTGAAACATGTGTGTTATAAACATTTAGGTATTTTTTTACAAAGATGTGTAGACTATTTTATGTTCATAAATTTTGTTCATTTATCTCCAGAACATCATCGATACATAAAGTCATAAATTTAAATTAAAAATTACAATGTAATTATATTGAATGATTATCCATCAGTACAATACTTTAAGATTGAATATTAAGGACTCCATTATAACAAATTACTAATATAGAAGATATTAGATGGTATCATCCTTAAATCCCAGTTGCTAAAAATGGATAGAGAACATAATTTCAAAATAATAATTGATAAACTTAGGTTTTATATGAAATAGTAATAGGTACACTCATTTAACAATTAAAGATTGAATGAAAACAATTTTATTTAATTTTATAAATTATTTTATTTAATTAATGTATATAAATGACATTAAATTTAACCCTAAACTATTATAATTTGGGTTATAAATTCAATATCGTGGAGGGGAAAATAATTTATCAAAGTTATATTCTATTATATTGATCCAAACCAATATCAATTACAACATATTGGATAACATCTTTTTAATTAGAAAAATTAATGTCACAACGACATTATATTTTTATGAAATATTTTTTTGGAAAAAGTGAGTCTCAATTGGGATAAAATTTTATATTTGAGTAGAAAAATATTTTTTCCAGAAGATAATGAATTCATTATAGATATCATATTTAGATCATATATGAGAACAATTACCCTCTTAAAATTACCGATGACTTATTGAACTAGCATCATGGGAAAAATTATTCTCTATGATTGACCCATAATCTATTTAAGATCACTTGAGGGTTAGTAATGTGGATATATTATAAAAGTAATTTTTTTAACAAAACATGGACACAATGAGATTTTTTTCTGTACTTTAGTTTTACTAATTTTTCTTTTATATTTATTGATGTGATTAATCAAATATTTATCGAGTACCTAAATATTTTTATTCATTTTTTATGATTTATTATACACTAAAATTGGCTAATATAAAGTAATTATATTTTAATATTCATGTTTTTCAATGCCCCTAAACATTATTTATTGTGAATTTTAAAAATTGATATTCCTTTCTCATCACATGTGTAATTAATGTTTAAAGTCGAAATTTGGGCCCAACCATTCATATTAATTTTAAAAAATTATAATCTATATTTTAATTCGATATTTTCAAATATTATTGATAAATTTAATTAGAAAAAGTTTTCCATTAGGATCAGTTATTGAATCATAAGGGAAGTTTGAGATTTTTTGTAAGGAATGCTGAAATATTTGGGCAATGTATAATGGGCCTTAGGCCCATAAAACAACAGTGGGTACCAAATAAAATACTAATGATGCTAAAACTTTAAAATTATAAATATAAAATTATGGGTATCATTTAGTTCAACTATATCCACATCTAATTTTTATGTTTTAATGGCGATCTAGGTGGCCAAAGATGAAGATTAAATTAATGGCCAGTTTTGAACTCCCATAAAGTCAACCCACCCTTTCAAGAGTAAATTTTAAATTGATGATCTAATTATTAAGGAATATTGATAGATATTATAGAAAAATTGAAGATCATATTTAAATTCTAATAACATCAATTATTCCGCCGTATTCCATGAATTATATTCACTCTAATAGGGCTGATGAATCTTAGCCTATTTTTGTGGTCAAAGTTGAAAAGTTCAATTTCAATCAATTGAAATCCAACCATTTACTTTACTAATTAAATAGGAGGGATTTAATTGTTGGGGGATTTACCTAAGAAATATAATATTACTTTATAATGAGGTTTTGGTTAAGGTATTTTATATCCATGTTTTATTCTATCAATTATAATTTTACACATTCATTTTGCAATCATATCTTCAATGTTTCCCAAGTAAATTTTTCTTTCATGTTAATTTCTTAATAAAAGTTTTTCTTATTCAATTTTTTCTATTTCTTATTAATTTTATCATTCTTTTTCCATCACATGTTGATATCATTGAATCAAGGTGTGAATTTATTTACACCATCCATTGTAAAATTCCTCACACAACACTGGAGTAATTATTATTATATATCTTTTTATTCTTAAACTCTTCCCTCATAAGTAAGATTCCTACATCTAATGGTAGAATAGAATAAATGGATTCATAACCAACTTATGGGATGATATATGGGAATAAAAAGGGTATGGGTTGGATTTTATTTGATATGATGACCCTGAAAACATGCTCTATTTTTTATATGAATAATTAATATATTTATAACACAACATGAGATCGAAAAGGTATAGACTCTTAAAGAGTCTGGATATATTAAAAAATCCTCATGTTACAACCATTTAAAGAAAAGACTAAAATGAATATTTATAAGTGTTAAGCACGTTAGAGGGACCTTAACCACTATCTCACTTTTTTGTGCTCTAAATCCATATGAAAATTGATTTTTGAAAACATAGGGTGGGAAACAAAAAGCTCATTAAGGGGTTATCAAAACAAAAATGAGACCAATAGAGTTTTTTAATAAAATGTAAAACATGTTATAAGTTTAATTAATTCATGATTTTGAAAACATGCATACATTTTAAAAATAAATATTTTAGTTAAACTGGATTTTAGTTTATATATAAAGCATTTAGAAATTCTACTTCGATCACTCATATAGTAATAGTTATTTCACAAGAATGTCTTATAAGCTTTCATAATTAATTATCAAAGGCACATTTGACCATATATTAAAATTCATGTTTTAATCTAGAGACATGGTGGACGTAGTCCCATGAGGTAATAGTTTCACTCCCTAATCCCATAGTGTGTTTGGGATAAACATCTAGGGCATTTTAATGTGATTATGATAAACATAACTTGCACCGTGACGTGCTTGGGATAAACCTCATGTGCATCGTGATGTTCTTGGGATAAACATCATGTGCACCATGATGTCCATCAAATAAACCTCATGCGAACTATGGAGTGGTTGGATAAAACTCTAGTGCTCTATGATGTGCTAGGGATAATCCTTTATCACACCATACATGACATCTCATGAGACTAACACATTAATGAATTCATTGGAGTGATATCAGGGTGCACCCTTCATAAACATTTATTCCATGTGCGGATTTTATAAAATACACATTTAAAAAAAGTAGGACCCTAAAATTCCATTAAAACCATGATCCATGAAAACCATTTCATAAAAGCACCCACTTTAATTACATATTTATATTCATAAAAGCAGTTTCCCTTTAAAATACAAAATTATACATACATGTTTAAGTATTTAATAGTTCTGCCTAATAGATACAAGGATACACATTTATTTACATTAACATGAGGGAAATGTTTCATGATCCCATACCCATGCATATATATATCTATTAAAATAAACCACAACACATTTTCAAAAAATTACATGAACACATTCATTCATTTGTTTACATATATAATCATTAAATGTAATATATATATGTCTAAATTATAACTATTTTATATGAAATGACACACACTCACAGATATATATATATAAACATAGTTTCCATCAAAATTTATTTTTTCATCATAATGATGTAGTAAAAATTTATATAAAAAATGTGATGTAAAAAATATAAATTCACCAAAAACCTATGGGGGCTAAATACATGTGTTTCATATAACACATGAAAATATCTCAAAAAACTCTATTGTTTTGAAACCGAGAAAGAATCACATACAACAAACAATTGAATATTATTTATAATTTTAAATATACCATAATAGTTTGATAAATTAGAATTCCTCTACTAATATAACCATAAAAATTATTTGAACAGTCAATGTTAGAAATACTAAAATTCTGAATAAATTCATTTGAAAAAAATACATGATATGGAAAAACATGTTTACTAAATGAGTTCTCATACATTGTAGATGATTTTACCACCGATTCACAAATGGAAAAATAATTTCACTCCAAGGATAACTAAATACTACCAATTGATTCGAAATAATGATAATGAAGAAATAATTTTGTGTCATTTAAAAAAATTTATTAAAATGATATTCCCTCACCACTCATGTGATACTACTGCTTTGAAAAAGGGGAAAACAATAGCATGGAAATGGGAAAATATTCAAAAACAAGATAAATATTTATTTGAATGTACTCATACAAAGGGAAAACTCCTCACCATGATAAACACACAAGAACATTCATAAACAAAAATAAGAAGATGAAACAAGGTTGAAACAATGAATAAAGACATATAGAAAATATTTTGAACACATAAAATTTCCATAAAATTTGACTGGCTATAGAATGCTTCCAACTACGTTCCTTATAGTAGTTAGAATAGAAAAACACCCAGTTAGTCTTCAAGGTTAAGAGAACATGTTTCAAAAGTATACTCCCTCATCCCCCTAATTAATTGCATATCCCCCATTACAAAAAACTGATAACCGAACAGCCAAATAAAGAATCAGAAATAGGATCTGTGTGAACAGTGCGCATACCAGACAAGAGTCCCAGCATCTTAATAAAATATTACAATATTGTTAACTAAAAAGAACATCTAGAAACCTAAACATGTACAAAAAATACCTCAAACACATTTTTTTCATCCACACTTCCATAATTTGACCCACCTTCACCAAAAGGTCCTCGTAGAAGGATTAATCCAAAAGCAATATGCTTCATAAGGGCGTCACAGGTCACAAGTGTGGGTTTCTTGTCATTTGACTACTAGAGGGACATGTTATCATCTTCTGAAAGAGACTATCGCTGAGTCACCAGATTCTGAAACAAAACTCCTATCACACTATATGACCCTCATCGAATGTTAGTAGAGCCTCCGATTCTAGTTTTTTGGTCGTGATCATGGGTCATGGATCTTCTAGTTGAGGAGGTTAGTAACACGAATGGGGGAGAAATGCATTCTTGTGAGAAAACCCAAAACCCAATACACCCTATTTATTTCCATTATTATTATCCAATTATTTTTTTCTTTATCAATTTGTTATCATTAATCATTTAACTTGTTATCATTGTTATATATTTTATTACCGTTTTTTTGATACCCATATATTAGTATATTAATTCTTAAAAATAATAATTTTCTACCAGAACATAATAAAAAAGAAGTTATTATTACTACTATTTTTACTTCACCAGAATTATACTCTCCCTCAAAAAACATTTAATTTATATAATAATTTATGAAATAATGTAATGTGTCATTAAAAATACCTGTCAGGTATTTACCGTATTCAATATAATAATTTTATTATTATTAAAACACATTTTTTAATTATAAAATAAACGTTATCAAAGTCAAGAGAAATTATATTTTATATAATAATTATTGTATATTTTTATTTCATGGAAAATATAAAAACATTTAGAATAAATTTTTTATAAAATTTTAATTAAAATAATAAAATTTAATATTTTAACATAAAATTTTATATAAATGAAACTCTATTCCATTAGAATATTTCCATGAATACATTATTTATTATAACAAACATAAATATTTATTTTTTAATTAAATAGTCATTGAAATTAAAGATCCTGCTTATGATTAGATTACCTTAATTTATCATTACAAAAAGACAAAAAATATAGGGATATATATATATATCAATGTAATAGTTATTTTTTTTGTCTTCATTTATTATCATATATTTTTAAAGTAATTATATGGATTTATTCAATGGTCATTCTATGAATATGTACTTAACTTTAGTCATCAAATTTCTAAATCTTTTGTTCTGTCTAGATAAGGCCTATTTTTACATTCCACTTTTCTCTTACACATATTGTCATTAATAGATTTCTACATAGTGATGATCCCCAAAGCTGGGTCTATGATATTTCCATCATCATTATTATTATGAATTTTTTTTATTTTTTGATGATGATAGTCATAGGATTAATTTTAACTTCTTGATAGTCTGGGGATATGTTTTTTGTATCATTATTAATGAATTTGTTTAATAAACAAGGAGTTATTTAGGTTTATATTTTATTTAATAAATTTTACTAAGAGTCAAACTTTTTATAAGAGTTATTGGTACACTACATTATACCCCATTAAAAAACATTGTCCTTGAAATTCGATAACATGTAAAAAAACGCAAAAATTTAAATACGATGTCATGGTTCCATACCTACCATCACTGGTAATTCCCTAATGCTCATTATCTTGAAGATCATGAAGAGTTAGGGTCTACTTAGTGCAACGAATCCGCAATACACATTCCTAGTCATCCACTCCCTTAGTTCCGACACAGTCCACATAACTGAGATTACACTGACAGAAGATATAATGCACTATTTGAATGAAATTGATTCTATCATACAGTTTCAAAACATTACCACATACTAGGTTTTTTAAGAATAGTCTGATAGAGTCAGGTATGAAATTTTAAAAATGTTGTTTATATAATCTATTGACATTATTTCAATAAATACCACAAGACAAGACGATATATATATATATATCCTTCTCATAGGTCTCCATATTTGGAAGTTATTCATTAATTGAATAGTGTATCATACTCTCTGGACATGGGAAAATATTTTAAAATACCCAGACGATACCACCCTTATCGCGAAAGGTGGGAGAGATGGGACCTTTATATTTGATTATAGGTGATCCATGATGCCCAATGATTTCATGGTATGCATGAGGTGTTTGATATATCATATAATATCTTGAAATTATGTTGTACATTGTAAATCATTTTGATTTTATGAGAGCTTGAATTTGACATTATTATTGCAAGTTTTTCCTCAATAAGGGACCCGAGTGTCGTGTGAGGTTCTTCCCCATCCATCTGGAAATTATATTTTATCCTCTTGAAAAAACATATCAAATTTTAATTTACCCTCTAGACATGATAATCCTATGATATTAAATTAGTTGAATTCAATTGATTTATTACTCATTAATTAAAAGTCCTATGAAAATATATAAAAGTTATATGATGGGTTTCTCTATATCCTAACCTCTAATGTTATCTGTACCTCAACTCCAATAGCATTTATGAAGACCAAGATAACATGATTGAATTTTTATATATGAATGATTCATTTATTTATAACAAAACCCTATTTTGTACAGTTATAGAGTTTTAGGTAGTCAAGATACATTAGATAATCCTCATTACACAACCAATAAAATAAAATACTACAACTAATTTTTAAAATGGTTAAACACTGTATCAGGACCTCAACCACTTTCTTTCTTATACATATTTATAATCCATCTGAAAAATGATTTTTTAAACATAGGTTAAGAAACCAAAAAAACAAAGTAAGGGGTTCTCAAAAAATAAGACAAAACCAATAGAGTTTTGTAATAAAAATGAAAACATGGTATAATGTTAATTACTGGAATCTTAAGAAAACATGTCTACTTATTATAAATAATAATTATAGCGAAAATGATTTTTGTTTATATATACAAATTTTTTAAAATAAACTTCCATTATTCATAACGTAAAGGAAATTTCACTAGAATACATGATAAGATTTCATAATTAATTATCAATGGCACCTTGGACCATATCATGAATTCTCGATTCACTCCCGAGACATGGTGGACATAGTCCAATGATGGAATATGTTGACATCCTAATCCCATAGTTTGTTTGGGATAATCGTCCAACACAACGTGATGTGTTTAGGATAAAACTCCTATGCACAGTAATGTTCTTGGGATAATCCTCCAGTGCCCCATGATGTGCTTTGGATAAACCTGCTGTGTACCGTGATGTGCCTGGGATAAACCCTCACGAACAATGATTTGATTTGGGTAAACACACCATGCACCATGATCTTCTTGGGATAAACCTACCATGCACTATATATGATATCTCATGAGATTAACACATTCCCATTGCATTGCATCAATATTAGGATGCACCATTCTTACACATTTCCTCGATGTTTGACATTTATAAATGAAACAATATTTTTTAAAATAATCTGGAGGGCCATGAGATTATATTAAAACCCTAATAATTGAAACCCATTTCATAAAAGGCCCTACATTAATTACAAAATTATACCGATAAAATTTGTTTTTCTTTAACATAAATAATTATACTTACATGTTTGTTTATGTAATAGTTCTACGAAAAAGATACATGTATACACATTTATTATAATAAACATTAGAAAAATAATTTATTATAGATTAATCATGCATATATACATCAATTAATAATAAGAATAACAATTTTAAAAAACAATGAAATAAACACATTCAATCATATGTTTACATATATAATCATCCAAATTAACGTATACATATCTCAATTAAAACTCTTTCATATAAAATATATATATATATATATATATAAACATAACTTCCATCAAAATTCCCTTTGTCTTCATAATGAACTAGTGAAATATTATTTAAATAAACATGAAGTAAACAACATAAATTGATCAAAAACACATCATCTCTAAACACATGGGTTTCTCATAACACCGAAATATATATCACAAAATGGAATTATTTCAAAACCAAGAGATAAATAGCATTTTTTTAAATTTAATGCTATAGATAATTTTGAAAATACTATAATACTTTCATAAATTATAGTCGCTTTACTAATATAAACATAAAAATCATTTGAACAGTCAACGTAGAAAATACTACAAGACTGAATATAATCATTTGGAATAAATTTCATGATATGAAAAAAAAATTATACTAAATGAGATCTCATACATTGTAGATGATTTTACCAATAACTCGCAACATGAAAAATAATTTCACAACTAGGAGAATTAAATACTACCAACTGAATGAAAAAAAAAATGAAAATGCATAAATAATTTTTATTTGATTGAACACATTTTAAAAAAATGATATTCACTAACCTTGAAAGTGATACTACTAATATGAAATGGGGGAAAATGTCACACCTAAGGAAAAAGTTTCTCGAATTATGTAAAAAGTTAAATTGAATGTATTTTGACAAAGGTAAAACCCCTCACCATGATAAATAAAGAAGATCAATCATAAAAAATAAAATCCTGAATCAAGGTTGAAATAATGATGAAAAAAAACAAAGAATCTATTTTGAACACTGAAATTGTCCCTGCAAATTTGAAGGGATGCAAACTACTTTAAAATTGGTTCCCCACAGTAGTTAGAATAGAACAGCAGGTGGATGGTCTTCAAGGCTAAGGGTACTAGTTTCAAAAGCCTACTCCTTCATCCCCCAAATTAAAATAAGAGACCCCATTATAAAAATAGGTAACCGGACACCCAAAATGTAATAAAAAACAAGATAAGTTTGAATGGTGTGATTACTCAACAAGAGTCCCCACGTCCAAATACAATATTACCATAATTATAAGTTAAAAAGAAAAAATGGGAACCTAATCCCTCTAAAAAATACCATGAAAACCTTTGGTTCATCCACATTCTCCAAAAATACGGCAAACATTCAACGAAACAGATTTTTAGGGGGACTAATCTATAAAAAATATGCCACATAATATTTTTATAGGTCACCGGTTCGGGTTGCAGACCGATTGACCTCTGGCGGGATATATTGGATTCTTTCTCAGTGGGCCATCCCTAAGTCACCAGATTCCAAAATGAAACTGATCGCACACTACACAGCTCTCATTTAATGGCAATGGAGCCCCCCGATTTGAGTTTGTTGGTTGTGATCGATGGTCATGGATCCTCTGGTTGAGAAGGTCGACGACATGAATGGGGGACAAAAGTATGTTGTGATAAAACCCCAAATCATGATTCTCATTTCTCATTTCCCTTATTATTATACAATTATTTTTATTATTTAATTAATTAATTTTTAATATCAATTTTACATATTATCATTATTATATATTTTATTACCATTATTGTTGATACACATATATTATTATATTTTTCCTTCAAACTAATAATTTTCCACGTAAACATAATAAAATATGTATTTTTATTATTTTTATTTTTATTGAAAATAATTATAATATCCCTCAAATAACTTTTAATATGAATAAAAGTTTATGAAATATTGTAATGTGTCATTACAAATAAATATCATGTATTTATGTTTTTCAATATAATAATGTTATAATTAAAAAAAATATAGTTTTCTTACAAAATAAATATTATTAAAGTCAACTGAAATTATTTTTTATATAATCTTATGTGTATATTTATATATCTTTAAAAAAAACATTTAGTGTAAAAATATTATAATTTTTTCTTTAGAATAATAGTTTTTAAAATTTCAAAATTACATTATATAAGATGGAAGAACAATTGAATTTGAATAGGACTTGGAAAAACATTATTTAATTTAATCAACATAAATCATTATATTAATGATAAATACTCATTGATATTAAATATCATGTTTATATGTACATACACTTAATTTATCACTAAAAAAGAAACAAAACATTGGTATATATATAAGTTTGGTGGTTATTTTTTTCATTTATTATCATTTTTATTTTTAAAAATTACATTAATGACTATATGCAAAGATGGATTTATTTATATATACTTAAATAGAGTTTTTAAATTTTGTAGATCCATTGTCAATTAATATGAGGCATATATTTTTCATTCCTGTGTTATCATACCATTATTCTCTTTGTTAGATGTGTACGTAGGGAAGATCCCAGAAGCACAGTCTACAAAATCATTGTTATCTTGTTTGTTATGAGTTGTCCTTATTTGTTATTGATGATATTTATAGATTTAATATTATCATCTTCTTAGTATGAGGAGATGTTTCTTTTATCTTTATTAATGTATTAATATAATAAACAATGAGTGTTTTAATGGTATATTTAATTCATTTTACTAAGATTCAAAATTTGTATAAGAATAATTGGGGAGTTATATGTGATTCTCTTAAATTAATTAATTCATTCCATGGTTTGAGATTTACATTATATGAATTATTTTTTATTTATCATCATTGAATTTAATGAATAAAATTTTTGAATGATATTACCATACAATTACATGGAGTGTTCATGAAATTGATCCTCCATGTTTATTGGTGACTATTCATGGAATTTAGTAAGGATTAAATCATAATATGAGATTGTGGACATATCTTATTAATTAAATTTCTCTTAAAATTGTGAATAAAAAGTCAAATTAAAAACAATTACATCCATTCTTCCCCAAAAAATGACCTATGATCAACCCATAATATTTAATTATTTTAATACTAGTCATTTTGTTTCTATTATTATTTTTAAATAAACTCATTTGATCTTAAAATAAAATCAATCCAAATTGTTGGACACTTCATTACAAATACATCCATCATATATAAGTGTATCATCTTAAATTCTTCAATTCCTATGATTTTTATCCCTATATGTAATAAAATAACCACATATACCTTTAGAGTAAATTCTGGAACAACGAAATTTTGGCACTATTTTTTGGGACCCATGTAATTTATCGTAGACATTGACATCCATTTCTCATCCCAAATTCACTATTCTAACCACCATATATCTTATATTTCAAAATTTATATCTCCGTGTATCATAAAAATAAAAAATCTAAATTTCTCTCTACTATAATGTATTTTCATCAATATTAACCCATTTTATAATCAAGATTTAATCAAATTGAAAATCAATATTGGGAAGCACCTAACATATGGAATTTATGTGATCAACCCTTGAATGAATACCCTTCATCCTAGTAAAATGTAAAATATTTTATATGATGAATTATCAATGGATATATTTTTAACCCATTCTAGAATGGTTAATGAGATCAATATTATCGAATTCAATTATTTTAGAACTCTAATAGAACCTAATCCCCAAAAACAAATTGAACAATTGTCCGAAAAAATGGATAAAATTAATTCCGAAGAATCTCATTTGAAATTAGAACTATATTGAATATATAAATTTATGGATCCCATTACCACTAAATATGTACAATATTCAACATTTATAGAAGAATATTTTTCGATAGAAAAATATCATAAAAATATCCATTATGTGAAAATTTTAAAGTGTGAGAAATATAATGAAAAAATTGAACCCATGATTCTCAAACCATTCGAGGAATAAAAATCCCATGAAAATAATAATGGAATAACATTAGAATTTGAGAAATCAAAGCTAGAAAATAAATAGAATTTGTTGTGCAATATTAAATGTGAACTTTACCTACCATAAGAATTATTGAATTGTGTCTACATCGTACTGAAATTAATTTACATTTTTTACATGAGGGGAACATATATCCATGTCCTGAACAACTTTTAGATGGCTCCAATTATCATATTTTAAAAAAAAACGAATCACCAAAGCATAGGGAGAAATAAAATACATCGATTCCATACCCATTACTAAGATTTATTTGAACAATATATGTTAGAAATTTCAATTCAATAGAACCAATTATGTTAATCCATTTTGAAAATAAAACCGAGTTTGATTAAAAATTCCCACCTATTTTTGAATGTGTTATCCAACCCATGCTCGAATTCAGGGACCATATATCATCTCTCAACTCTTCCATCATAGGGTATAATCAAAAACAATTTCCATAATTTCAAACTCTCGTAAAACTAATAATGTACAAATTACCATTTATGTCTTAGTTAGGACCACTAAAGAAACCAAATCAATCAGTTCGAGTATTAATTGTATTTTCAAATTCATTGCGCAATAAAGGATCGTACATGACTAAAATTCTAAACAAAGAAGTTATCTCATCATTATAAAATCAAAGAATGATGGTGTCCTAAAATTTTTTAATGTTTGTATTGTGTAAGTTGGGTGGTCCAAAACAAGATAAAGACTTTAAACTAAGCAATTCCTATAAGGAAACCCAGATTTTTCATTTTATTTATTTAATTATTTTATTTTGGGTATTTTTCTTATTAAAGAAATCCCTATGGGTTTCCCAATGTGATCTAAGGTCCTTTCTGTTTGTAATTTTGAAATTAATTAATTTTATTATTTTCAAATAAAACCCTTGCTTTCTAATATTAAAACCCAGCTATCAATCATCCCATCGAGTCGATATGTGACATGAATCAAAATTGAACATTTATTAATAATTTACCTTCAAATTGATATAAGGTTTGTATATTCCATGATTTTATTTCAAATAATATCTCACCTTCTGTCTTCTCAATTTCAATCTTTATCTATTCTATTCCTTTTTAACATTATGGGTAGTGAAATTTTAAGTTAAGAGGAGTGAAAATCGTAGATTATGACAAAAAACGATCTTATATGAAAATATTTCAATTAAATAGAAAAATAAAAATCAATGAAGTATCCTTTTATGCATCAATGTCCATTGTATAACATGAAAAATGAATGTAAAATTATTTTAAATGCCTTGATTATGATTTTAATGCCTTTTTATGTTCATGACCATAGTTTTTTGAAATTACGGTTATCAAATGTGATTTTTCAACATTTATATTTCATTACTCTTAATCAAAATTACACAATTAATGCCCATTGTATTTGGTCTATAAGATTGAGTTCTTGGGTTTCTTTCATCACATCAAGTGGTTTGGGGTCACTTTTAGTTATATATGAGTACCCAAAAATATGAAATTAATGACCACATAGAGCATTATTATATCCAAATGCTTTAAATTTAGTGCATGGGGATTATTACTCAATATTTTTATTTCCCATGTTTTGTATTAACATATATATTATTATTCATTTAGTTTAAAATATGTGTGGCCTTTGGTGCTTAGGGATCATGACTCCATATTTTTCTTTCCTAGAGTTAGTTTTTTCAATCTCAACTGTGGTTAAAAAACAAAAAATTACAAAAAAAGAAAAAAATTGGATCCTCATATTATGTTTTAATGTGATTCCCACCAAGAGAATCCATTTGATTCCCCTTGATAAAAAATGTCCCCCATATATTTTGAGAAACATGACACATCATCTTGATTAATTGAAATTGAACTAAATGTGGAAATAAAATTAAACAAAAGAATTGGAATGGGATTCAGATTGGGATATTATTGTGAACCTAGAATGTAAGAAGTTATTTTTATGGGATTCATGATTTTTTTGTCTTAATGACTTTTGTTAATCATTATATGTTAATAATTTTTGGAAAGGGGAATCAAATTTCCTATTTTTTGAGATAATTTTTGCTCAGATCTAGAAAAAATAAAGTTGGCGGTGTAATTAATAACTAAAAAATGATAGTATTAATTTGTTATGTTTTAATACTAAACTATTTTAATATCCCTAAACATTATTTTTAGTTCATTTTTTTAATTGAACATCATTTCTCATAACATGTGCAATTCATGTCTGAAGTGAAAATTTGGGCCCAATCAGTCATTTGATTGTGGAAAACATTAGATTCATTATATTAATTTTATATTTTGACATATTATTGATCCATTTTATCATAGGGTTTTTTATTTTGGGGTAAATGTAATAATAATAATGGATGATGGTGTTATTAGGAAATGAATGCAGAAATATTTGAACAAAGTATAATGGAATATCAGCCAATCAAAAAAATGTGGGGCACACAATCCAAGCATGATGAAGGTAGCATTTTAATTGTTTAATGATAAAAAATGGGGATCATTTAATTAAATTGTGTATAATGATAATTCATAAGTTTTCATGCTGATCCAGGTGGTCAAAGATTATGATTAAATTTATGGATAGATCTGAATGCCCGTAATGTTAGACTGCCATTTCTGGCATATCATTTGAAAGGATGTTTCCATTAACATGATATTTTGACATATGTTATAGAACACATGGAATGTAATATTTCTATTATATTACCATAAACAAATCTACTGTCTTAAATGACTAATTTATATTTTAAGAGGTGGGATGAATCTGGTCATATTATTGTCGTCAAATTTGAAAAGTCCTATTTCATTTAATTTATATCGCACCATTTACTATACTAATTAAATGGTATAAAATTAATTTACGTGAAGCAAACATAAAAATCATAATATAACTATATAATAAGATAGGGGTGTGGGTATTTTAAATCCTTTTTTTATTCTTTCAATTATAATTTCATGCTTTCGTTTTGTAATAGCAACGTTAATATTTCCCATGTATGTTTTTTGTTCAAGAGCATTTCATAATAAAATATATTCTTTTTCATTTTTTATATTTATTATTAATTATTTATTACCTTTTCCATAACAAAAATTACATAGAGGAGTGATATCATCCCATAAAAGTGATAGGGATTCATAGTTTACTTCGTCTAAAAAGATATTATGGAAGGATTATGAAAAATATTTCATGGATGAATAATATACAAAAAATGTCTAATTGAATGGGAGATAATATAATATTGATAAAATAATGTGATGATGTTGTATGAGAGATGATATATATATATATATGTATGTATCTTATTTCACAAATTCTGGAAATACCCTCAGACCATGAATTATTTTTGTTTATCATTTTTTATTTAGTATTAAAGGGAATTTGATGTGTAATCAGGGAAAAATAATTGGTGATTAGAAATGATTATAAATAGTTAGATCCTCATGAGAAGAATTATCCTAACTAATATTTGAATTTAGTTAGCGTTTTATTTAAATTAATATATGAATGTAGAAACATTATAGAGATAAGTTATACAAATTGAAAACATTGGTAAATTGAATATTTTGAAAAAATAAACTTAACATGATACAAAGTATATTTTTAAAATAATCCTAAGTATTATGAGTTATCTTTTTCTCGCCACCCTATAAAGGGAAGAAATATAGTTGTGCAGTAATAATAAAAGACACTAGTTTTCCAAAAATAATGTGGAATTAAGGATGTTTAATGATCAATGAAATTCTAAAGATGAAAATTGAAGACATATGTGATGAGACATCATCAAAACGATACCAAATTATTTTTCAATCATCATTACTAGAAAAAATTATAAAAGCACAATGACTTTACATTATGTTATATATTAATACAAACCCTATATAAAAATGGAATTTTTTGAGTTCTATATTTATAAAAATGGCATTCACATGATTTTTAAAAGGTTATATATCCCCATCAATTCAATAAAAAAGGAAAATGCTAATGGATGATATCTACTCAAATGGATTCTGCATACACCTAGGAGGGAAAAAACATAGAGTGTACTTTTTGATAATTAATGGTGGGATAATATAAAGTGGAAAATTAATAATTATATTATATTCAATTTGGTTTTTCATAAATTGAATGTAGAGTTAAAACATCCTAGAGGAGAACTGAAACAACTACTCACACAGGGATAGATTTTGGGCATCGCTATGGATGTCATTGTTTTCCTTTCTAAGGCATCTTTGGGAAAACATTCCTAATTCTAATTCATTGATAGATTATTTTTTTAACTATTATACCACTGTATGAGATAATTTTTCTTTTTAATTCCCTACACAAAAAAATATTAATGAATTAGTGATACATCATAAAGAGCCACATTTAATTGTTTCATACCATGATAATATATATATTTATTTTTTGAAGGACCCTCAAAATGGGTATAAATATAGAAGAAGACCTATTAACATCCTATGATCCTCAAATTCATTGGAAGTCTAAAATTCCTATTAAAAATTTAAAAGGCATTTTAAAGGGTATCTAACATGATTTTCATGATTTCTAATACCATAAACATCTACTAATTCTTTTATCATATAACAATAGCTTCATCATGGGTATTAAAATTGATATATATTATGAAATCAATGAAATAAGGTATAGAACACTAACATATTGGGATGATGTTGCAGAAGTATAACTATTGGGAATAGAAATTACGAAACATGCTATAGAAAATATACAAGTGATATATAAATACGTTAAGGTTTAAAAGTGTCTACAAAAAAAATTGATAAATATAAAAGGGATTAGATTATAAAATTAGGAATCATGTAATACTTTAAATATTACCAGAGAAAGGATTCATTAAATATATAATAAATTAGAGAACAATTACTAGGTACATTGGACCATTTATCATTTTGGTGAATGTTAGAGTAGTAGCCTATTTGTTTACATTACCCTTAAATCATTCCAATGTCCTTGAAATCTTTTATGTATAACTTTAATGATTGTATTTATATGAAAAAACACACATACATGAAATAAATGGTAGGGAATTTCAACCAAACCTATCATATGAATATTAAGTCATCCTGTTCCATTTTAAATGGAACTTTTTTGCGGATCAAGATTAACCAAATTGTAAAATTCTTGTTGTTAAATCAGAAATTCAATGTTGTGTTATAGGAAAAAGATAAAGTGACGATGGAATATACGAGTAAAATTTTGAGGTTATAAACAAATATCGAGTGTAAAAAATTTTATGTATGGGATAATTTAATAACATGAATTTCCTTTAATTATTCGTAAAATAAATCATATGGAAAATTAATATTATATTATACTATATAATATAAGTAACTAATAAGAATATTACATATCATACAAAAATTGAAAATAAAACTACAATAATAACCATAAATTCTAGGAATAGTTCACCAAGATAAACACAAAATAATCATGGATGAACAATAGTAAAATATATAGGATTGAATTCTACCATAAAGATAACTCCTTCAATAAAAAATATCAAATGAAAGAGAAGTGTTTGGAATATAGTTGATTTATTCATTGAAAGTGTAGAACCATTGTATGTGAAGTAGTGAATGATGATGTATGATCATGGTGGTGTACATATAGTGTGTAAAGGGAATTACCAATTTTTGTATCTAACCATTACATGACCATCACATGGCCTTTTGAACATGATCATTATATAAATGTTTGAATAGCAGACATACACAATAAATCTTACATAAAGTAGTTTTGATGGAAATCCCAAATATATACATATAGTAATTATATCTTTAATATTTCAATACAATTTAATACCCTATTTACAAATCAATAAGTCTGATGATATGAAGTTTATTTTCTATAATGTTAATAAATTTTGGGATTACCATTAAAAATAACATTTAGTAGAAATATTTAAATTTTTTTTTTATTTTTATAATTAGAAATATATTTTCCAAAAATTGACATTATATTATAAGTCATCGAGTAAAAAAATATATTATAGTTATTTATTTTTAATTATCTAGCATAATTTTTTAGTGAATAGTAAGAGTGTTGTTTTTTGTTTTTTGTATATTTTAAGAAAGGAGCATTTTATAGAACTGATGTGATAATTTGTATTATCTTTTTGGACCTTAATTAAGATATAATTTATTTCCATTCATTTATAAACTTTTTGAAAAATCAATAAAAAATTATAATCTTTTTAAAAACATATGGAATTTTAAAATGAATTTATAATATTTATATGTCTTATCCTTGTGATGTTAATTTAAATATTTATATATATTCATAATTTTATTATATAATTGTGTTATATGAAAAATATTCATAAAGTCACAATATATTAACCAAGGCTATGCCATCCCATGAAAAATATATTTTCAAAACCCAACAATTATATATGTTATACTGGAATAAAACTCCTTAGTATATTATAAAATCATAATTATACACCCAACGTCATTCACTAAAATTATCATTATCATTGTTCTCACAGTCATAGTGTCATGAAAATGTTGTTATTGAATCACCATTACACATTGAAATCAACCATATAATATTATGAAGTGGTAGTTAATGTAAATGATTTTATTCTTGTTTTCTTAATTTCATTTAATTATTTCTTTCAGGTTATATAATTTAATTTTTAGATAAATTTTTTTAATTTAGTTATAATCCTTCTCGTATATTATAAATAATATTTTATTAATTATACTTTACTATTATTTATCAATAATTCATTTCCAATGTCATTTATTTCATGTGATGCTACAAAAATTATTCACTGATTTTTCGTGCCACTCATTAATATTTTGTTTACCGACCTTTATTTTCATTCATCAATATTCACCCTTATATAGTGATATATAAATTATTGGTGATTGAAATGTATGAATCCCTCAATCCATACACTTGGGTTGAAAATGTGGAAAAGTACATGAATTTATCTTTTACATACTCAATGATTTAATATACAACAAATAAATTATTTCTTATCATATATAATACACATGGACAACATAAATATATATATTTGAAGGGTTCTATATAATTTCAACTTACTAAAATCATCAAATAATTAATATATAGAGATTATATGTTAATGAAACCATGGTTTCATGCCTTGGTAACGTATTTTTTCATTTGGTGGATACACTTTCTATAATTTTTTAGGATGTATTTCTGAAGATTCTTGTATTCATGGTTATAAATGTCCCATTTATTATGTTGAAGTTTCATTTATAATTTATGAATCATATATTGTCATTAAGCATTTTGTTATGCCTCATGACTTATCCATGATGATAGCAAACATTTTATTTCTATTTTTTAATATCGCACTATGATTTATGATCACCGCTTCTTTTTTACGTATGTCCCACAAATATAATATTTAGGGATGGTAACTTGGTTAGAATTATAAAGGATTTTTCAAGGGGATTGAACAGTGTTTTTGTTTTTGTGATATTTATGTAATTTATTAAAATGGGTTACTCCCAAATCATTCATGAAACCGTCCATTGCCTATTATGACGTATGACCACCTCCATACTAATTTTTTACACAATTAATCAATAGAATAATATCTACAAATGATACAAAAATAATTAGTGGGAAGAAACAACTTCATTGGAAATTACGTATGTGTAAATGTTCCCAATGGGCTCATCCAAAATGTTTAGAAGAATCACTAATAAATTCAAGTTATATCTTGGGGAACCAAAATCACTACTTTTGGAAATAATCAACACTACTTTCACCATACCAGTGAATAGTGAAACCCTATTTCTTTTGATAAACACCATCCATGTTAAAATGGGTTACTCTGAAATCATTCAAAATGATGAAAAATCAATAACCACATCCTAAGAACAACTCCATTGCAACACATAACATTAGTATCAATAATAACAATCCCAAAAATAATGGGTAAGCATTCTATTACATATCATATTAACTATTTTCACTGGATTCATCATCAATGAATCTCTCAAGAGCATTGTAAACCACATGTTTCTTGATTCATAGTCTCACATTTGACATACTCTTGACCAATTATCATATAATGGATAACAAAAATATAACCCAAAAAATAGTGAGTCACAACATATCTTGAATATGTATGACATGACATGATAAGAAACATATGCCAATTTATCTTTAATTGGATGACTCACAAAAATTGTAAAAAATCCATATTTTTTTCACAACCAATCTAAAATAGTGAATAACGATATAAACCATGAAATTACACTCATGGGTAGTTAAACATACCCATGCCAGCATTATATGATAATGGGTATAACAAACGTGAAGAATGAATTATAAAACTCTGTCAAAGAGTATGAGGGGTACTAGAGAGAAGTTTAAAGTGTTATCATTGTGTTTTGTTTGATAAATCATAAAATTTAATTTATAATAGACTTTACCTTCAAATTAATCATTTTAAATATTATTTAAATAATATAACAATAATTATATTTAAGTTCCGAAATAAATCTCTTACCACTAAATAAAAATGATGGAAAACCCATAAACATCCAAATCACTTCATTCTTAAGTGTTAATTATCATAAGGTTCCAAAAACACCATTACATATCCCATCTAAGGTCCTTTATGTTTACAATGTTTTAAAAATGAACCCTTGTGTAACATCCCAATGTACACATATGCATCACTGAAAAGTGTTGTTATATATTCCCCTTAGTCACTCTTACATAATAGGAGAATTTAGTATTATATATTATCATCCATATAGAATTAATCTTACGTATGTAGGGTGATTTCTTAAATACCATGATTTATTACTTATCCATATCCAAACCCTACACAATGTTACTTCAACTTATTAAATATTTAATATTACACATTGTGAATTTAATTTTATGGAAAAAAGGTAACCCTTTTGTATACTTGGTAACCCTTACGCATGATACTATCATTTTATCCAAAAATAATAACTATTATGCATAAAATATTTATGAAAACATACCATAGTTATCAAAATAGTTTTATCTAATAATGAGTCAAAATAATATGCAAAACTCAAAAAAGTAATTTTAAAAAGTAAATACACCAAATTTCATTAAAAGATGATGAAAATTCACCCAAAACCATAAAACCTCTTATTAAAATGACTTATAGTATAAAAAATGAAATTAATCCCCATGTGAATAAAAACTCATTAGACTCATTACATAACCAATAAGGATGATATAAATACATTTTTAAGTTCTAGATTCTTTCGGTTTATCCAATATAGAACTCAAATCTCAATTTAATTATACAATGTAATTTATAACCTCTCAACTGTATGATATCTCTCCTTTGAGAAATAGAGGCCACATAATTACCAACCATAACAAAAACCTGATCTTCCCTCATACTCCCCTTCAAAAATATTGAGAAGAGTTTGAAAATATCTATATCAATTCTATTTACTCCAACATCCCGACTCCAAAAAAGATCATATACATTCTATGGGTACCTTATATCATTGAAAAAACCTATTAATCCTAATGAAAATCATATTATTAGAAATTATGATGACAACAAGAACATATATTATTTTGAATCACATACAAACATGATAATCACAAAACGCCACTAGTAATTAGTTATCGTCATCATCTATCGTGCATAATGTAGACATTCATCTACTATGAAACATGATTCCCAATATCATGATTAATATAACTTATATATGACATTCATCTTCCATCATACCTGATCCCCACTATTATCTAATGTCATTGTGTCCAATATTATTGTTGTTTTATACTAATAAGTATTCATCATCTTGTATATAGTCAATCCATTTTTTGTATATTTAAATTGGAAGCATTTTCCAACCATACATAATATGAACAAAAATATGTTTACAATACATCTAACTCTTAATGGATCATAAAACTATCCTTAGAAAGTCATCTCAATCACATACAGCTGAACCAAATCCCAAATACCTAATAATTATTTTCCCTCTAACTTCATACTTGATATCATAAACTACAACACTATTGATCATCTAATCTATTTTTATAAACCCTTCATGATATCATTCCCATGATTCTAAATCATAATACACATCTGGGTGACACATAATATTCCTATGTTTCACCTCATCCAAAAACCCCAACTAACTATTGGACTATCTTGAAAAGTCACTCAAATAATCCACCTCATATAATACATGAAATTCCTTTAGTGACCATTCACATGGTACCCAAACATTCTCTTTCTTCAGAAATGAAAAATGTAATGACCCAATATTTGAAGATGGTACAAATCGGTTTTTTGGATAATTACATTATGTTACACCTAAATGAATAAATAGTTTGTATATGGTGTAAATTTGATATTTTGGTCTTGTTTTGATCCTAGTAATCCATCTCTTGGATGAAATAGCTAGGCCGCATGATTAGTAGAAATTTTATAGCCCAATCCACTTGGTATGAGAAAATCATATAGGAAATTTCAGTACATTGTAGAGGGCCACATGATTTTCCCTAACTGTTCAACCCATGCCTCATGGTTGATTGCGTTTTCTCAGACATGTGATAGAGGAGTTCCACATGGGTTATGCATCGTTTGTCAAACAATATGACTAGCCTGTTCATGGGAAATCATGTGGTTGAACTAGGCAAAAATTTGGCACATAGTTTTTCCAATAACGAGGCCAAAACATGAAACCAAGATAAGAATGGGAAATCATTATTTTCCCCCTATCACATTTTTAGCATAGACATCCTCTTTATTTCATGTTTCTATTGGAAAACATTTGTTCTTCTTACCATTTGATCGTCCATTGGTTCTTTACCAAGTATTTCAAGAAACTTCATAGCGTATTCTTATAATCACGATCTATTTATCACATTGGATATACAATGATAACTTCTCTATTACATATGATAATTTTTTTATTTGTATTTATATTAACAAATCTATGTTTTTGTGAGCTCATATGCAATATCTTCAAGAAGTTAACCTATTCATCTAATTCCATTTGGTTCAACCCAAACTAAGAGCTGATACATGAAATGGAATCCATTGAAAAGACAAGGTAGGATGGGTATACCTATTCACTCAAGGTATATTTTCTTCTAAGTTGTTTTCGTCCTGAATTATTCTTGACCTTCCATGATATTACAGCTAAATTAATATCCCATTAAATTAAATTTTGTATTGTTGTTTAGGATTTTCCATGTGACCCATACACTAGGTTGGAGGATGGTGAACATAACATAAAACACACATGGGTGAAGTTGTTTTTTATTAGTATTATTTAACCCTTGGGGTCATTTTAACTATCTTTTCATTACTGGAAGTTGAATATGGTAATTAGTGGATTGATAAAGGTTATAAGAACCTCAAATTAACATTTATTTTGTATATAGATGGTATCAAATTTATAATCCCTTGAAATGTATATGACTATTAAGGGATGAATGATCTGATTAATGAAATTATTTACGAAATGGTGAATGAATTGGTTATGATGATAATGGAGGATTTATAGATTGAAGGGAAATCCCATTAGGATGCCTTGGAAATTTTTATTCCATATATCTGATCCATTAGGATTCCATATATAATTCTAATCTTTGTAGTTGACCCATGATGATGAATAATACATTTATACTACTTATATCAAACCCATTAGTATTAAATGTAAATATTTACTCCTTGAATCCAAAGCACTAGGATTCCTTGGACAACTATATGCCTTAGATCCTAGTATGTATATGTTTAATACATGATTATATGGTGTAATCAATAGATTATTATTACCACGAGTTATATTTAGTAGGTATGATTTATTTTATTGATCAAAATTATCCTAGATAGATTGTAAAATATCACTCTTACTTTTATTACAATTACACCTGTTACATTTTCACACATATTCATCTTATGTGAACAAACTAGACTTATTATAGGAATCATTGGTGATGGCTTAATAATTTTTACCTCACACCTTTTTTGGGCCTCTATTTTTTTGTCATAAAGACTTGATGGATGCAGGTGGGGATTAGGTAATGTTATTATTTGTTAATGGTTTGTTGAGTTTTGAATAGTAGTAAGGGATCAAAAGACCAGGTTGTGGGACATGATGCTATATGGACAAAGTTTCTTCTAGTTATTTTTAATTTTGATACCAGTGGTTTTGTAGATTCTTATTTCTGGGTATTCCCATTAATTTTTATAGCTCCATGACATAAAAATAATTATGTATATGACACTTACATTGGATTCGATAATTAGTATTTTTTAGATGATTTATCATTTGTTTCAATTTTGTGTTCTGCTTCTTCCATGTATTAATTTATAACATCGCTGTGTTTATTTTATTAGGAGGGTATAGTCCACCTAACAGAGCATCATATACCCTCACTACTAGTTTGTATCCTCTTGCATATGGGGATGCGTTCTTGAGGCCATCTAACCCACTATCCAGGGTCGATGGTCAGTGACTCCTAGGTTTGGATGATACAAAGTGGTGTCATATCTTTTTTATTTAATATTTTCTTATCATTTGAAAATATTATAAATTATATTATTTATATGTAAGTGTTTTATACTGAGTCTATTCTTGGGAGTATCTAACCCATGTATCGGAGAAACCCACAATACCTAAGATGGGGTATGGTGTTCTGGTTATATTGATTATAATAGATTTGATTCCACTTAATATTGACAGACATGTGATGAAATTTTATTATTATTATGGTGTTGGGTTTCATTTTAATTATTGGACTAGTATATAAAAGAATCATTAATCATATATAAATATAAGAAATTATTGAATTATTATTTGATGTGTTATTCTATTCCACGTGCGATGAATTGTTTGACTGCAAGATATATGTTGTATATTCCTTGAGTGATATATCTGTTATTTGAATAATGTGTTTTGTAGGAAACCATGAAACACAATTGGTAACATAAATTGAAGGAATCCACCTAATGATGTTTTCTTATATAGACTGATGGAAACACCATAAGTATTAAATTACGGATCATTGAGTGAAGACCATTAGGCGCATCACATGTAATATGTTATGGTTGTGGATAAATGGATGGAATAGTTCAATTTATAAAGTGTATGGGAATTTATAAATATTAATTAGTAATCCATATAATTCAATAATTTACGATGATTTGAAAATATAAATAAATAATAATTTAATTGATATAAAATTATAAAATGAAAATGTTGTTGTTAAATAGAGGTCAAAATTGAAACTTAAGTTTTGATTTCTTCTATAACATACAATTAAAAATATGTATACTAAAACTCCAAACATATAAGAGCGAATCTAACCCAGACCCAACATTAAGTGTGAAAAGTATGTAGTGTATCATGCTTTCCGTATGATCTTTTTGACACCCAATAACAATTTATGAGCAGAATGAGGGGTTTAATTCATATATTGGATGTATTTTTCAATTATTATTTTTATATCCACAAAAATGTCATTAAAAATATTTTTTTGAGTTTTTTAATGTAATTTATAGATATATTCCACCATTATGGCCTCTAATTGTGTGCCTGGAGGGTGGTGAAAAACATTCTCTAAAGGTGGTAGGGTTTGAGCCACCCATAGAACCTCCTAATGTGACACATGGGATACTTCTAGTTATACCTTATTTGGGAGATAATTCACAATGTTTATAGGGTTTCTTATGATTTATATAGACTATTAATGGAGTTGCACAACCTTACTTTATTATAGAATAGGTGACAAGTGAGTTCTAGTAGAAGCATCCACCTAATTTCTCAAGGGATAGTGTCCCATAAGATTCTTATATTTGGATTCAGATAGTATTATCTATCTTTAATCACTTCGATACTTATCCTAAAAAGAGGAAACAACTCATGATGTATATTCTTTGGGGATCCAGAAGTTGTTGGTTTTTCATCTCTTACCAAGTATATGTGAAAAGGAATAAGATTGGATGAATTTAAAATCCAGTTTTTATGAATAATTATTCCCAGATGCCTTGATGGGTGAATAGTCCAAAGTGAATATGCATATGTTGAAGATTTTTATGTTCGTTATAGAGTATTAATATATCATTATAGATCATCGGTGATTTTTTCTATTTTATCTTTCTGATGAGCCTTCTAGGGTGAGATTATTTGGGGAAGAGATTAATCATGTCAATCGATTGTAGGTTAATTTTTTTTTATTTGATACCAAATATAAAATAGTGAATCATGAGCTTATTACTGAGTGTAACATGATGAATATTGGGGGTGTGGATTAGGATAGGTTAGTTACATCCTAGTAGCGTAGTGGTAGGAAGTGATTATTTGAAATCATTCATGGGGGAAATACCCACTACAGTATAGGTTCTTGTTGTAAAATTTTCTCTCACTAGTGTTGGATTTAGGGACACATGAAATGATAGTTTGATATCATCATAGTACAGTGGTGAGTTGGTGAATGTTTGATCTATATATAGTAGTTTTGTTGCACCAATTCTTTAGTATCCAGTGATAGTGGGTCTGCATCGACGCCATGTTCAAGAGCAGGGTTAGTAGGTTCTCATTAAACAGGGAGCTAGATTATGTTTAGTTTATTAGGAAAAACTAGTTTTTATAGTTGGTGAATCCGTACTGTAGATCTATAGAAAAAATAGAGTCGTCCTACTCAAGGTAGCCAGGTTGTAACAGAATTCTGTAGATTATGCTAGATGTGTGTATTGAAACCAATATGTGCCGAATAGAGATCCATTTTTTCTATAATGAGAGGTATTGTTCCTCAAGACTCTATATTTGTTTCTGGTTTTTTTGATACATATGATTCTAATTCAATCATATATTTATCTTTTAAGTAGATCCTTAGGCTTAATTTCCAGTTTTACTATGGATTGAGGACACACAATACTTGGGTGGGGATTAAATTATATAATGTATTCAAATTCATGGAGTTATACCTTATTATAAGTGGGTGTTTATTTTTATAGGTACTATTTGTCCTACAAATGATGGGTTTTCATATCATTTTCACAAGGGACAAGTTGGTTCCCTATAGATCTTCTATTGATTTCTATCATAGAGGTGTTTCTTTTACATTTCCACAGTGTTAGGTTTTTATACACAAGCATGAATGCGATTTTTAGTTGAGTTATTATGGAACTGATCGTCATTGGTTGGGTGGGGTGATAAACCAAATTTATATCTTATATCTAAATGAATAAGGAATTAATTAGGATGATTTCATCTAGTTAAATTTCATTTTAGGGTTATTTTCATAACTGGAATTCATGGGGTACCTCTATGGATGGAATTAAATTTTCTCCATCGAGTTATTTTTTTGAGATACACTTATATATATTCCTCCAAATAAGGTAGACACTACTATGTTACAGGAGATATGGAGTTAGCTAGAGGACTTTAAAAAAAAGGAGTATATATGACCCAATATTTCTTCTTTGTGTTCGATGGTACTTTTCTCTAAAAAGGAGGATATAACCCATTGTTTTTTGATAATAATATAAATTGAATTAGTGGATGATTATAAATTAATATCCCATTCCATGGTTATTTGGTCTCTTCTACTACCTCTAATGAGCACAAGTTTTTTAAAAAATTGATCTGAGATTAGGTTATCAGAAGGTACATGTTATACCATCATATATACCACATATAACATTCCATAATAAATATACATTATACATGTATTTTTTTATTGTCTTCCCCCATGAACACATCAAAAATAATTATGGAACTAATGAATCGAGTTTTTAATCCATATTTTTATTCGTTTTTTGTGGTATTCATTAATGACATATTACCGAACTCCCACACTCTACATGACCATGATATATATATTGATATCGTATTAGATTCAATGAGATAGAATCATTTATATTATATGATAAAAAATTTAAAATATTTTATGGATAAGATTCACTTTTGGGTCATATTATCTCAGAGGGAAGAGTAACAGTTTACACCTAAAAGGCTAGAGTTGTTGATTCATGGGTGTATCCTAAGAACCTATTTTACATTTGGAGACTGTTGATTATATCTCAATATTAAATTTACTTCATACATGAATTCTCGTCCCTATAATCACATCTTACATGCTTTAATATGATGTGTTTGAAGTTTATATGGTTATAAATCTGTAATAGAATCTCTCGGGAAGCTAAAGGGGAGACTGAATTCAATGTTGATCATATTTCATTCATAGTTGGGATAAATTTATACAATATATTTTGATGCAACAAGTATATGGCTATGAGTTGTTTTGATGCAATAGGGGTGATTTGTGCCATATAAGTCTCATTAGTTGAGTCCACGCAAGTGGAACTACCTAGTGAGAAATTTCTTATTAGTCATTGTTATTAATTCATTTCGTTGTTAGTGGAATTATTTGATTGTGGATATATTTTTTTTGTAAAGACTATAGACACCTGAAACTAGATAGCCTAGATCTATTGTTTAAAACTAAATAAGTTTCCATTATTATAAGGAGAAGAATTCAAAATGACTGAGAGTTTAAATGTCTTGGTAAATGTGATACATCCATGAGTCTTGTATTAAAAAATAATACACTATTTAAAACATAATGTTTTCCATAATATAAAACTTTTTGGATAACGTTATTCAATGTTGTATATCCCTACATATCATTAATAGTATGTTTTTTGGATTCTTGTGGAATGAAACATAAGAAGAGTGAGCTCAAATACTCATTAGTGGTAAAATATAGATAACGAAATAATCTATCCATAGAAATAATTTAAAATGGAAATTAAATATCTGAACACAGAGACCAAGTAATTAATAGGATGAAATTTAAGTTAATAATAGATAATTATTGGTAAATGAAGACACATTACATAAAAATAACTAGATAAGGAAAAATAAATCTAGAAATGTTAGAAACTGAAACACATGCAATTTAATTAATGAACTAGAAATGAAATGTATCCATAAATATGTCACGGAAAAATCTCATGGATGAATAATAGATGAAACGAAATGAGGGATGTTCCTAATTATAAGATTCCATGTTTTATAGTTTCATGGAACCATTAAAATCAATATACATTTTACCTACACTAATTTTCACAAATAATTTATCCCTAGAGACTACTAATGCATCAAGGGGATTCCATTAACAAGTCCCCATCACGTAGGGCTTTCCATAAATGGCCCCCAACCCTTGTATTTCATGTAAAAATCATTCCTCAAATAGTGAATGACCAATGTGCCTTATCTAATATATTATTTAATATTGTATATGGATTTATCAGATTTTCCAAAAATTAACAAATAACTTTCAAAGTAGTCATCGTATAAAAAATGGAATATGTTTTAGTTAATAATCATATCCATGAAAAATGATATAGGTATTTAGGTGTAATTCAATGTCAAATTATCATAGGAAATTTAATATTTCAAGGTGAATAAATGGAATCAAGGATGTGATGGTGAATAATATTATTCGTAAAATCATTAATAATCCATCCATATAAATAATAATAATGGTATCAATATAATATATCCAAAGTAGAGTAAAATAAAGATATTTTTTTATTTATAATGTGAAATAATATAAATGATCTTTTAGAAATATTTTTGTGGAAAATATCTCTATTGTTTAAAAACTTTTTAAAAAACTATTTATCTTAAAATAACTTTTCAAAATATTTTCATTAAAAACTAATCCTCTTAAACATGAAATATTAACAACAATGAAATAATGGGGTGTAAATCTATACAAGGAATACAAGGTAAATAGGAAAAAAAATCACAGTTAAATGGTTAGAAAAATGTCTTGTTCGGAATGAGACAAGAATATTCCACTGAAAAAATTCATAAAATAATAAAAGGGTAAAAACATAATTAGAAAATCATATTAATTTTTTTTAACAATTTAATAAAACATGGTTTTAGAAGAAAACTGACTCTCTCATTAAAGTGAGAAACAATGTTGGGTTTTATGAAAAACATTTCCTATATTATATTTAGTTCCAATGTGTGTTAAGATGATGGTAATACATCAAAATGGTCTTGAATAACCAGAGGTGAGAAAATTAACAGTTTTATAGATCTATTTATATATAATTTCCGGTAATTTAAATACTATTAAATGATCATTAAATTTATTATTGAGTAAAATAATCATTAAATACCCAAAGTGTCCAATACCAATTTCAGACATTTTATATAATAATACTAATTAAGGAAAAATATTAAATTAGTGTTTTAAATACCGTGAACGTGAGATTATTATTTGCATAATATAAAAAAGTGGAAGAATACACACCAAAGAATAAATGTATGTGGTGAAGATGAAATTTATCTCAGGGATGTAGAAATGGGAAATGTGAATCCCTTCCCTTGAGTATCCATTCTAGTGAACTTCCATTAAATTGCATTATAATAAACATATGTTAAATATTTACATGATTGAGAACAATGTTTAAATTTATAATTAGATATATTTCACTTTTTACTATTTTTTACTAAACTCCTTAAACAATTGTGTTTATGTTAGGTGTTTAGACCAAATTTTGTTTGTGTGTTGAATACAACATTGGTAGGTCAACTATGGTCAAATTGGTACTTATATAACGTCTATAGAATAATAATAACTAAATATTAATAATATTTATACATAAATTATAATTTTAAAAATAATCATTACATATTGTTATGAAATATTAATCAATGTTACAATCATGGATAAGGTAGGTCATACATATTCATGAATAACATTCTTATTTTTCATCAATAATTATGTAAAAAGGTAGGTAACACCATATCTGTCCGGAATTATCATTATATCCATATGAAAATGTTATTTAATAATATATACATATATATATAATCCTTGTGATGTAAAAGGAATGATATTGTGTTGATGAGAAAGTAGTCCACATGTCCAAGAATGAAGTTATCCATTTTTAATTGTGTGGAAGTATAATAATGAAAATGATATGTATATATATATAATATTTATAGAAAGGTAATTATTTAATAAATACCATATTATTTCTTTTAGGTAATATATGTATAATTGAAACCATCCTTTTTACGTTCCACGTATAGTGTGAATGAATCACATCGCTTTGAGGGGGTGGTAGTCTACACATCCTCAACAGATGTTATCGTATAAATGTAAAATGGAATGTATTAATTGTAAGTACAATAAAATATTTATAGAAGTACAAATAATTAAATAAACATCATATATATCACATATAAACATATTTACACCATAATTTCCAACCATGAATGTTAGTTAAGGAAAAAACCTAGCATCGTTTCGTGTGGAATTAGTTCACTGTACACAGAAATGAATGTTCTTTACGCAATAGAAGGAAGTGTGTATCATTGTATGTAGAACACCTAGTAGAATCATTAGATTATATTTTGTATACTAGTGCTTTTATATTAACATGTATGAAAAATATTATAGGTGATGTAAATGTAAATGGAAAAATAGAGATCGTGGTAATGTGTTATCTTAAAAACCGAGTAACTCTTATTAGTTTATACGAAAGTGATACATTGGAAGGATTTCTGAAAAAAATGAAGATTTCAAGGTATAGGGGAGGTATATTGGTAAACATTATGGGTTGAATTTGTCTAAACCAAAGTGGTTTGAGATGTTAGATGAATTGGGATAGGTGGTGGCTTTTTATAAAGGAGGAAAAGGACACATATGGTATTTATGAATTGATGTTACATGTACCCCCATTTTTACAAAACAAATATTAAAAATACAAAACGAACTCCATAATGTAATGTTCAGGGATGAATTATGTCTATAAAATGGGTTTTGGATATGTTGATATGTGATGTGGTCCCTTAAATCAAATATTTTGACCATTATTAAGTTTAATTTTACCTTAATAATTGTATGTCATTATAATTACATTCACAAATTTTTTTAGTAAAAAAAATTATATTATTATAAATTAAAAATTATTCTGATTCCGAATATTGAATCCATTTTTAATAATTCTAATATTATAAGTAGTATAAATTAATTTAAAACTCAACACGCTGGTAGGACGACAATTCAGGTTTTCAATGTAAAACGTATGAATGATTTCTATGTTTCTATAATAAATTTAATTATGAAAATGATTCTAATGAAATAAATATTATTAAATGATATAATATTTTTTAAATAAAATTTAAAACCAAATAAAATAATAATTTATCCTTATAAATAAATTAGATGAAAATAACTTTTTGAACTAAAATTCAATATATTTACTATTCATTGCAAAATTAAAAGATTCATAAAAATATAAAAAATTCAACCAAACATAATTTTTATGTTTATATTTAAACTTTAAAGTCTATTTTAACATATTAATTCAATTAAAGAGTCAAAATTTAGAAGAAAAATTCATTCACCATTAAAAGGTGTCAAAATTGACTTTATATAAAATATATGTTTTTATGTTTAAAATTGTGTTTGTTCTTATATTTATTCTAGCCAACCTAATGGATGAATATAAAAATATTATTTTGAATATATAACATATATATGTCATTAAAATAATTCACTAATTGTAAATAATTATATTAATTAAGATAGAGATCCTTTGGATGTGTAAAAATAATAATATTTGTTTTTTATATAAATTTTTTTCTTATTTTCATTTCCCAATAGTTGGTAACAAATGATTTAATTTTATCTTCATATAAAACAGAAATTTTTCTATTTTAGTTAATAATATCCATTACTGCTAACATTACATCTAGGATATCTCACATTATATTAAAAAACAATATTTTACTAATACATTGTTATTTGGTGACAGTCAGTCTCTCATTTAACACAAGCTATAGAGGAAGGTTTCTCTTTCGTATAACACAAGAAATCAGGTAAGGGAGATCTTATGTTAAAAGAAATATAACTCTATATTTATTTCATTACAATCTATATCATATATTGAATATATTTAAAAAAAGTAATTTTATAGTAGAGTCCCAGGATATTATATTCCATTATGTTCTTGGTGAGGCATGTTATATACACTATCGAATAAAAAGTTTTACATTAGAATTTTTGGAGTAACATTTTCCCCACCTTAACTAAATATTTTCCGTAAAATTTAAACTCAATCATGGTGAAATATTGTTCTATTTTTCATATATTAAAGTCCTATATTGTTATAAGGGTTCGAAAAACATTATCTAGAAAAGAGATAATCTGAATTAGAAAAGTCCCATGGACTACCATATAACTAGGTCTGTATGTAAGAAAACATTAGTTGAATGTATATAAATATACTTATAGTAAAATAAATAATATTTATAGGGAGGTATTGAGGTCATAAATAAAAAACAAGTTAATTATCAATAGAAATTGTGGGCCTCAGTTCCATAAATCTATAATGATTTAGAAGACCATCAGGTTAACATAAACTAATGTTTTAGGATAACATTTTATTTATATGTCCTTTTCCAAATGATTGGTAATTCATTTAGTGACCAATAATAATGGGAAATATTATTACATTATTGGAATCAATCTTATATGAAAAATCCTATCATTTGGTTGGTCTTCAGTCAAATTCTAATTAACCCCTTTACGACCAGAAATTAATTAACAATAATGAGTTTTTAGGCCTCAAGAACAAAAATAAACATTTAAATGGTCGTAAGACCTTTAAATGAGTGAAACATATATCTTTACTCATTAACTATCTTATGAAACCAATATAGTTAATATATTAATCTCAAATCCTCTGATGTTATATTACTAGTCCATCATTAAAATTTAATCTTCAAACTATTTGTCTATAAACAATGAAAAATTAACCAGAACATTACGTAGGTCAGTGCTTCATATGAAACCATTATCACATTTTAGTCATGAGTTCAAGACTAGTGCCCTTTTTGGATATGATAGGTTTTCAGTTGGTATAAAAGTTGTCCTTTACTAAAACCATATAAATATAATTTCAAAAATAAATATTACGGGTCCTGTATTGATCTATGAATTAACCATATTATCATTTGTATGGTTTCAAATCATCACACCTTGTATTAAATTTTAATATTCCTTAGGTTTAACCATGGTTATTCATTTTTCAAATACATTATACTGGTTTTGTAATCAAAATTTTAATTATCCATATCATATTACCCAGTAATGTCAAAATAGGTAAACAATATGGCTCGTTTTTATGTACAATTAACCCCATGTCAATCCAAAAACACTATATCAGAGTTATTATACCTATGTATATATTTGATTGAACCTCATCCACATATAGTACACATAAAAGGATTTATTTCTATTAATACCCCCATTATATCTACCTAAGCAAAATATTTGTATGTTCTTCTATTATTATCCAAGTAGTCTATCTTAGAGTTATGATCTATGACAAATTTTTTTCTTAAATCAAGTATCCAAGGTTTAAACTAAACATTCATTGATACCATTTGTTTTGACACAACCCCAGATATGCCCAAGGTGGTGTCTACTACTAAATACATTGGCATGATTAAATGGAATCAAATCGCAAAGGACCTGGAGTTTATTAGTCTTGGAAATCCAGATATATACATGAGTGTTGGGTTTTAAAATAATACACAAATTATAACTTGATATTTTTCTTATGAATTTATAGATTTGAGGATAACATTATTCCCTCTAGTATATCCTTGCATTACAGTCATAATACATTTCATGGATTCATAGGGAAAGAGGCATAATATGCGTGATCACAAATGCATAGTACGGGTTAAATATAGAGGATTAAATAATGAATCAATAGGAGTAAATTAACATTGAAATATAAATAATTTATTACATATTAAATGTAATGAATAGGATAAAATGAAGGAAATAAGAAATAACGACTGGCAAATGAAAGCAGATTTCATTCAAATAACTGGATAAAGAAAAATAAATATGGAATGTTATGAAACTAAAACACATTTCATTTAATAAATGAACTAAAAATTAAATTTATCCCAAGATATATCGATGGAAAATCTCATGGATGAATAATAAGTGAAACAAAAAATTTTAAGCTCTTAATTATTGGATGAAATGTTCCCTAGGATTATGGAACCGTTATGGTCATGACACAGTCTTTCTATTCTTATTTTCACAACTAATTCATCCCATGAGACTACTAATGTATGAAGGGGATTTAATTAATCATTTCCAAAACCATAGGAAATTCCTTTAATGGTCCCAAACCCATGTATTCCATGTCAAATGCATTTCTCATATATTGAATTAACAACATGGCTTATCATATACCTGTATTTAATAAGGTATACAAATATTTCAATATTTCCTCAAATAATCAAATAATGTTCAAAGTAATAACTTAAGGAAAAATGTTATACGATTTTAGAAATAATCATATCCATAAAATATTATATGTATATTTTTGGGAAATTCAATATAAAATAATCATAGAGAATTGAATATTTCAATGGGAATAAAAGGAGTCAAATAAGTGAATGTGAATAATATCATTGGAAAAATCATTCAATATCCAAACATATGAAGAATAAGGATGGTATATAAAATCATTTCCCATGTGGTGTACATAAACTGTTGTTGTCATTGATGAATTGAAATAATATGAAAAGAAAATTCAAATTTTTTTAGTAAAATTTAATTTTGTTTTGAAAAAACATTTGAAAAAACATTTCTTTATAAATAAATTTTGAAGATATTTTTTTTTCATAATGTAACATTATAATCATTAAAATTAATCTTAAAAGAAATTATAGTAGTTAATTCCCTACAATCCGTATGAGGTGAAATAGAAATTTTTTTTACATGATTAAATGAGAGAAAAAAACATTGTTAGGAAAGTGAAAAGAAAATTGCTTTGAAAATATTAGTAAAAAAATGGGTAAAATATTATTTTCAAAATCATTTTTAAAACATTTTTTATATCTTGTTAACAAAACAAGATTTTATAAGAAAACATGTCCACCCACTAAAGAGATAAATAATTTCGGGTTTTATTAAAAGTATTTCCTAAATAATTTTGAGTACCAAATACTGGGAAAATGGTACTAATACTTGAGAATAGTCATGAATAACCGATCAAGATAAAATTATAGGTTTTTTTCTGAATAATAGTTATAATATTTTCAAGAATATAAATACCATTAAAAGAACATTAAAGCTATTTTTGAGGAAAATAATCTTTAATATATCTAAAGTGTCTCATAGCACATTAAAAAACTAAAAATCGTAATCCTCATTAAGGAATATTATGAAACGAATTTGTAATTAAAAATAATACAAGATAATTAAATATATAATATTACAAAAGGAAAATTAGATACACCATATAAAATATGTAAGTGGTGAACATTAAATTTATCTAATAGATGTCAAAGCTAAGATGAGAATCTATTACAATGAGTTTATTTTCGGGTGAACATCCTTTAAATTCATATATAATAAAATTATGATGATTATTTAACTGATTGAGAATTTTTTTCATATTTATCATTTCTTTTATTTCACTTTTTACTATGTTTTATAAAACTACTTAAACAATTCTATTTAGGTCGGATGTTTTGTCCAAATTTGGTTTATTTGTTGAAAAAAACATTGGTATGACAAATATGGTCAAAGGGGGTAATTATATAAAATATAAATAATAATGATGATAAAATAATTATCAATATTTATAAATAAATTATACATTTAATAACTATCATTACATATAGTTATGAAAAATTGAATCATCATTGCAATCATGGAGACGGTAGGGCGTATTTACGCACCAGTAATATTCTTATTTTTTAATGATCGTTATTGAAATAAGGTAAGTAACACCATCTCATAAAATAATGAACATTATATAATAAATAACATGTTATTTAATCATATATACTTATATATATAACGCCTTTGATGTTAATGAAATCATACAATGACGAGGAGGCGGTTGTCCACATGTCTAGGAACATTGTTATCAATATTTAAGTCTGTGAATGGGAATTACATAAATATTATTCTACTAGGAATATAATATATAGGTTTTTAGGTGACATATTATAAATGGAAACCATCATTTTTACGTTCCAGGTATTGTGTGAATGGTTCACATCACATCGATGGGGTTGTAGTCCACACCTCCAAAATTGATTTTATCATATTAACGTAAAATAGAAAGTGCTAATGGTATATATAATAAATTTATTATTGAAGTATAAAAAAATAAATATCTTATATTTCATATATAAACATAGTTTCCATCATAATTTCCAACCATGAATATTTGTAATGGAAAAATGACCAATCATCTTTTTGTGGGGAAGCAGTTCGATGTACATAGTAACAGTATGTTCATTATCCATTAGAAGGAAGTGGTTTTAGTATAGGAGGAACCCTTATTCCAAAAAACACCATAGAATACTTAGGATACTGTTTATTTTATATTAACACAGATGAGTAATATTTTTGGTGCTATAAAAGTAAATGAATGAAAAGAGATAGTTGTAAAGTGTTACCTTAATAATCGAGTAAATCCTTTTAGGTTATACCAAATGGATCCCTTGGAAGATTTCATGAAACAGGTTGAGGTTTAAGGATTATTTAACGTATTTTTGAAATCTATATTGGTAGATATAGGCCTAAACTAAATGTTTTATAGGTGTTTGGAATCGGGATAAGTGGTGGCCTTCTATAAGTTAGGAAACAGACTAACTTGGTATTTTCTAAAAGATGTAATTTGTACACATGATTTTATCTAAAATAGTTTTCAAAAATGATAAAACATCTATAATGGATGGTTAATGATCTGTTTATGGCCACAAAAAATAGTGTTTTTAAAACATTCTAGGTCATTTGGGCCTGTAAAATGAAATGTTTAGTCTTCTATTTCTCTTTATTTTACCTTAATAATTATAATTAATATTAATTACATTCACTAATATTTTTGATAAAAAAGAAATTATTTCTTTTTAAGAACTATATATTATAATAATTCAAAAAATTTAATCCATTTTTTCAAATTAAAATCATAGAATGGGATGGAATTAATTATAATTCATTTCACTGTTTGGATGAAAAAGAGTGTTTATAGAGAAAAAACGTATGAATGTTTGCAATGTTTTTATGATTAATATCAATTTGAAAATGATTAAAATGAAATAGATTAAATTAATTTATAAAAATATTAACTAATTAAACTTTAAAAAATTTTAAATGTATAATTTATCCATATTAATAAATTAGGTGAAAAATAACATTTTAACTAAAATTAAACATTTTTTTAATATTTATTAAGAAAATTAATGTTTCAGAAAAATATAGAAAATTCACCCCATTATTATTTTTTTCTCCCTAATAGTTTAAGAATATTTAAACATATTAAATCAATTAATGTTTTAAAATTCAGATTTAATATGGGTTCTCTGTTAAAAGGTGGTAAAATTACCTTTTAAAAATATTGATTTTTTTGTATAAAATAGAGTTTGTTCATATATTATCCTTATCAAACCTAATGGATGAATATAAAAAATAAATTATTGAATAGATAAAATATATATTTCATTAAAATAATTAACTAGTTATAATGAATTATTTTTATAAAGACTAAAATCCATTGGATGAATAATTATAAGAATAATTATTTTTATATCCAATTAGTTTTTATTTTCATTTCTAATTAGTTTGTAATCAATGAATTCTTTTTATATTTAAATACAAAATAAATTTTAATAACTTTGTTAATAATATTCATAACCTATACGGTAAAGGATATATTCAGTCATATTATTTTAAATAATAATATTTTAATAACACAATATTATTTGGGGAAACAAGGTCATGCGTGTAATGCATGCTATCAAGGAAGGCTTCCCTTACATGTAGCACACACTGCCTTGGAAGGTTTCTCTTGAGTGTGATGAATGATAACTCAGTGTTAAATTCATTAAAATATATATTATGTATTATTAAATTTAATATTTTAAATTTATATTAATGTCTCGGGATATTATATTACCTTACATGATTAGTTATGCATGTTATGTACAATATCAAATATAAAATAGTACATTAGAATTTTGGGGTGTTACTTAGACAAAAAAGTCTCTAGTACACCCATTAACAATTTCAGATGAATTTTAGGTAGAACAGATGGGTTAAAAACCTATAGTGATTTGATTATGAACATTCTTATATACCATGGAAAGGGAATGGAATAGAAAATGAACTTACCAAGAAGACTAAGACATAAGAGGTTTAGGAGGCCAGTGGTTAGTGGATGCTTATGAAATTGTTTTTAAAGAAACATGTAGAGGTGTATTTGAATCATTGGTAGATTGTCCTCATGACTTTATCATTGACCTATAACGTTCATGAATGGGTAAATATGAGGCAACATTATGATCACATAGTCTAGATCCTATGGGATACATTTTTAGACAAGTATTGATCATCATGTTGGATTGTTTATAATGATGAGTCTTTGAAAATAAACGGCCATGTCTGGGTTCTATTAGATATTAGAGTGGATATATTATAGGGATTTTATACCTCATCTTGTGTAGTGTAACTTGAATCACCGCGATGAATCAAGACTTGTGTCCAAGTATTAGTGGATTAATATGAATTAGTAGATATCCAAGTTTTTTACATAGTATTTTCCCAGTCAGTAGGTCAAGGTTTAATATCATTGAGGAGTAGTAATTTTTATCTTCTTTCTATTATCTAGTGGAAATGGAAAAATGTGACCATATATTTCAAGGTATGTTTTTCGATATAACCTATATGAAATTATATTGTTTGGGTAGTTGTTGATCAATTGATGATGGTAGCCCATTTCTTAATTATTTGAGAGAACATCCCAGTATACAAGATATGTATTATATATGCCTTGGATAGTTTACACCTTCATGATGCTCTAGATTCTATCATATCTAACAATGATTCTAGTTTGACATCACAATTTTTTATGGGGTTGAAAAAGACCTTAGGTACATAGGTTCTTATGACTACATCCTTCACGCTCATATTGAGGGTTAGACATATCATATGTGTCAAGTTTTAATGTAAAAGATCTATCAGATTGTCTATTTATTTAGAGGTTATTAGGAGTAGAAAAATACCCCTACCCGAGTATTCTTATAATTATAGGTTTCATGATCCCATCATGATGGTTTCTTACAAGACATGTAGAGACCCGAAGCTTGATGTACATGGACATTACATTAATTTTTCAGAATACTTAATACATAATAAAAACAGACACACAAGGATTGTAATAGTTTAGTGTCTTTGGAAACTCAGAAAATAATCTTCTAATCGTGGTGAAAGATCTTCAACATCTCCATTAATGATCTTCCCTTTTTTTTTTCTTACCTAAAACCTTTCTTTAAATACTGGCGAAAAGAAAACATATAAAGGGTGAGCTCAAATGCTCAGTAAGGGTAAGCATAGATAACATAAAACAATCCTTAGACATTTGAATGTAAAATAACATGACCATAAAATCTAAACATCAAAATTTTGAGCAATGAAATAAAACATGGGAGTACGTAAGGAATAGATCATGAAGAAACATTAATCATGATAAATAATCATGAGAATAAAACATGTAATTGTGGCAACCATTAATCACATGATATGATTTCCATAATAGCCAAGGCATAACTGCCAAGACCATCTTAGTGGACAAAGTCCCTTTCTGAATCGAGTTCACTCCTCATTCCAGTACTGTAATACTAAAGCAGATTAACATACCTTTCCATCCATTTCTATATCATGGGATATAAATCATTACCCAATTCATTGGAGGGAGATATAGGTCCCACCATCTCATAATTAAATCATTCTTACTTGTGCCAAAAAATAAACTTAAAACATTCATGATAACCCAAAGAATAAAATGGGTTTCATAAACACCATACCATTATCTCATAATTCATATAAGACAAATGGAAATTTAATCATAAGAAAGGTGAAAACATTTAAATCATAGAGACATTAAACATGAAACATACACATATGAAAAAATTTCATCTTAGATGGAAAATGGTTTTGATAAAATAGTTGAAATGAATTCTTGAGGAAAATATCCTTTCTTCCTTCAAAATCATTTTATTTTCCCAAAATTCCATTCACATTTAAAATAAAAGTATTTTATTGAAATTAGTCATAAATTCTTATAGAGTATTTTTCCTGAAAATTAGGCATTACGAAACTGTAAAAATCCATTCACGCTGTATAAGTTAAAAATATCATTCCTCACGTACTTTTGTCAGAAAAGTCAAAAAGTACCTCGTAAAAGAAAGATTCATTACATACCATGTAATAAAAGTAAAAATTGGGTAAAAATGACTTTAAACATACATGAAACCATTTTTATAAAATAGGGACATGGATGATAAATATAACTCCAAAAATACTTACGAATAAGAAATCTCAGATAAAAATGAGATTGCAAAATTATCCCTTACCTTAGGTCTGATATGCTTCGTACGTATCCTAACCTCCTGTATAATGATTTAAATAATGTCATTGACTTATTAAAGAATCATATTCATTGTTATTATAGCATATATGGTTCACTTATGACTTTATATTACCCATTCTTTTGTAAGTTCTATGTTAAAGTGGTGTTTTGGGTAAAATCGTTTCATTTGTCGTCCGTGTTTTGACTTATAATTATTCATATGGTTACTTAGATCATGATTACTTAATTATATAATATAAAAAATGATTTATATATAATATATATTTAAAATATACATATATATAATAGATCGATAAATGGAATGAAATACACCGTTCATGGAGATGGTAGGTCGTACGTACGCATGAACACTGTTTTCATTTCCTTGTTAAATTGAATGGAATTAAGTATATGACATACATATATATATATATATATATAAATCTAGTAGCATTATTATGTCATATATTTCATGATTACTTATATTATATAATTTATAATCATTCTTGAATTGTTAACATGGAACATTAATCTCATCACGTTGTCGAGACGGTAATCCGTACGTACGCACGAGCGATGATATCATTGCCATATTTGTTGAATAAAATTGTAGTGAATGATATAAAATCATAGAATCAGTATTATGTTATAATAATCTTTTGTATTTATTCTTTACACCATTATACCCATCCATGTTAGATGGTGGTGGAAAAACAGATTACACCACGGTGTGGAGACGGTATTCCGTACGAACGAACGCGCGGTGATGTCGTTTTTCGTAGGATGGATAGAAGGTGAAATGGAGTTGATTCATATTTATAATAACATATCAGTATATTACTGATACTGATGTTATTAAAATATAATAAAATAACTAAAGAAGAATAATTTGAATAAGAAAGAAAATTGAAAGAATCGGTAACGGATATTACCTCTTCTTTGACACGCCTCTTTGAAACCTCCACATAGGGTACTAAAATTGGTCCTTGAAAAATAAAATGACCTCTATTATGTTTATAGGGAAGTTGAGAAGGGAAATTGGCAGGGTTTTTCTTGGATTAAAGACTCCAAATTGTGTGATGATAGAAGGGAGGAGGTACCCTTTTATAAATGAGGAGAGGGGCACCTTTGGAAATATAAGAAATATTAGTCTATATTAAATCCCAACCCCACATAATAACATCCCAAATTACTCATAACAAAATATTAGATTATATAGGGTTGTCATCTCATCATAAAATATAATTTATACATGTTATGAATCTATTTTAAACATTATCAATTTGATTTTTTCTTATTTATCAATTTAATTTTATTAGTGCTAATAATATTCTAAATTTTAAATTATTATAAATAATTACATATGTGTTTTGAATTTTCCATAATTTGACACTTTATGACATTATCGACCATATAAATTTAAATTTACAATTTTTAACTATTTTGTGATTTTTAAACAATTTTATAATATGTTATTTCTATAAAATAACAATAGTATCAATTTTGACAATATTCATTTATTTGAATTTAAATAAAATATATACTGAATATATTTTAGAAATAAAAGATTTAATAGATTCATAAAATTTCATATGTATCTATAAAATTAGTGGAGCACATTAAATAGTTCATATAATATTTATTTTAATATTTTTAAAACCATTTATTTGATATTTTTCTTAATAAAATAATTTCAACAACACTATTATGTCACCCTTAATGATACTTATTTAATCACTAAAAATTATAAATAAATTCATATGATGTATTTAATTTTATTATACTTCTTCATACTATTAATGTTCGATGTTTCATTAATTTTATCACTAAATTAAAATTATTATACTTATAAGATTTAAGAAAGTGACATGCTGTCACTTTCTTTGGATTTAATAATAATTATATTATTTTCATTGGAAAAAGACCATTAAATGAATCTAATCCGACCATTAGGTGATATGGGTCGACATTCAGTCATCTAATAGTATTTTAAAAAGTGTTAGGGTAATATTATAATCTTATTTTTACCCTTAATTACCTGATTTACCTTTAACTGTAGTATATAAAAAATTACCATAGTTACTATACATAATATCAAAAAAAAGTAACCTATTAACATATTTTGGACCCACTGAATCCAAATATGGAATCCATTTTTTCAAATTCAATACAATGATGTTTCAGAAATTAAATTAAAATTAATACCATTGTCGAATAAAAACGGGATTTTGTTTACAACATTGCAAAAGATTGAATTGATTTAAACTACGAATTCAATGTAAAATCAATGATAATGACATAAATTATATTAAATGGTAAAAATATATTCTATTTATACTTTAAAACCATTCAATATTATAATTTAACCATATAAATTATTACGATGAAAAAAGTTGTTTTTAATTAAAATATACAATGTTTTTACTATTCATTAAAATATGAAAGTTATCAGAATAATATGAAACATTTATCCAAAGTATATTATTATATCTTGATTCCAAAGAAAAATTTTATTTTTTCATATTGAACTTATAAACATGTCAAAAACTAGATTTAACGTGGGTGCGCTATCAAAAGGTGGCAAAACTGCATTTTCTGAAAAATACTTATTTTACCCAAAAAAAATTATTTTTTTCTCATACCATGTTCTAGAAAATGTGTAAGATGAATAAAAATGTTATAAAATTCAAAACATAGTTAATACTATTCATAACATCTAGTTCGTGATAATATTATAACCATATATCATTGTTTAGTGAAACCTGGTATTGTGTACAACACACGATATCGAGGAAGGTCGCGATTGTGTGTAATGCAAGCCAAATCAGGGTTTCATGTAGTGAAAAACTCTTTTGTTGTTGCGTATAACAAACTAAAACCATATTTAATTTATACATTGAATATATATATATACACACAAACATACACACTCAATGTTGCGTAGAATAACAACTATCAAACAAACTTGAATTTTTGTGTAGCATGATCCAAGAATAATGTTGCATATACTGCAAGCTCATAAGGTGTTGTGTATAGTTCAAGGTAACCTTTTTGTATCTTACAACACAAGACATCAATGAAATTAAAAAAATATTTTTAAAAAAATCTCAGGGTGTTACATTCTACCCCCCTTAAAATGAATTTCTCCCTTGAAATTCGTCGGGGTTATAAATTGTTTACTATTTATAGAAACCCACACCGTAAAATGGAATACTAAAACGTAATTTTAAAAACTAATGTATGAAATGTAATTATTACCGAATGTAACACATCACTGGGTTTCCATATAGGAGAACATAGTTGAAAATATGGATATGGAAGAAAAGTCTAACCGTCAAGTTCTGATGGAGAGTTGTAGAGAACATGGCTATGAAAAATACATCAATCACAAAGTCATAGATTTGAGATGATCTAAGGTACCATCTGATTCATCGGATATAAGGGCACTTGGACAACATTTTTGGTTTTCAAGATCATTTTCCTAATGTTGATGAAATTGGAATTAGAAGAAATACTTTCGTGTTTTGGTATAGTCTCACTGTTGGTCGTTATTTGGACAATTTCCATTTCATCTTTTAAAGAAATGAAGTTGAATTTTTCATTCATGAAGTGTTAGCAGATCATGTGATAGAATGATGGGTCATTCCATCTGTCTCAAAAAAAGGTTAGAAAAGTTATGTACATAAGTCCATCTATAGGGATATTAATCATATATGGTTCCTAAAATGGACTTATACTTCATATAGCATACTACTTAATATAATCAAACTAGTTTCTACTAAATAGGGACTTCCTGTAGGCCAGTTATAGGTGATAAAGGCCTGTCACACTTCAGTTGTAGGTTTGATTCCCACATTCTTGTCCGACTCGATGGGTTTTTGCCCGTCCTGCAGGTTGTCCTTTTTCTAAAACTACATTATAAATAATATCGAAAAAAATTCAATCCTTAAACAATACTAACATATGTCCAACATAATTCATTCAAATCTTTAGGCTTATCCAAAATACATATTTCCAATCTCATAGTATAACGAAAACGATTACTTGAAATGTCATCAACCAAGCATTTGAATACCATCATCTATCCCCCATATATTTTCTTAGTCACATTCCAATCATGTGAATTCCTTAATCATGTATTCTCTTGAAAAATGAATACCCATTAAACCTTAGTGAAAACATGAATGCTGTCAAAAGTTAACTCTTTCCACATACCAAAATCCAAAAATTCTATATACTCAAACCATGATATAACCTTCTCCATATATCAGTCATGAGCTCATGAATAATATCAAACATTTAATTTTCCCATTATCCCTTCATTATGCGCATATCATCTACTTTCCAAAAATATCTGAATAACCTTTCATGGTTATTATTACCATTCATCATACACTTTCAAAACATAAGGAAAGACAATAGTGTAACAATCCTTATATGTCTCTTTATTCCATAGTACCATGAGATTACTTATACAACATTACACTTGATAAACATGTAATCATTCCACTACCTTCTTATACCATTGACCGAGAATCAACAATTCTTTCATCTCACATATCATTTTTAGTCTCTTCAGCATCATCAACATAAATACTACCCCTACGACCATACTGATTCTCTTCATGATACTTTCCCTTAGGGAATTGGTTTGCATAATGCCCGTACATTCCACATTTAAAACATTTAACCACTGTTGATGTCGTAGTAATACCATTATCCTCATCTATGGTGTTAACTGAACCTTTTCCTATGCACTTACTGGATTTGTGTCCTTCTTTTCCACACCCAAATCATCTTCCAGTTCCTTTGAAACATTCTCCATGATTCCTCTTCACACATGATTTACATTGGGGAAATTGAACATTCTTTCCTCTATGATCATCATGAAACTCCATATTTCTATTAATAGCTGAGTCATGAAACTTACCAAATTTGAGTTTATTGATCATATTATGATATTGCTAATTTTTCATAATAATGATGTTTGGAATTCCAAATCCAATTTCATTTGGTTTCTCATGAAGAATATCATTTTATTGTCCATCATATCTTCCATTATCGTGAATCATCTTGTTTCCATCCATTTTCTAAAACCCAAAAAGAATACTGTGAGAGAAAAAATCATAATAAATGGGGAGTAACTTCAATATCTAACAACTTAGGTTTAATATAATATCATTACCATAATTCTAGGACTATAACCTATACTTATACTTAGCCTTAAGGACATCCCTAGACATACCTTAGAAATATTTCTAGGGATCTCACTAAATTTTTCACATCCTAGTTTCCCAAGGTTGACTAAACCTTTCCTCTGATACCAAATGTAGAGACTCAAAGATTAACATAAATGGACATTACATTACATTTTCGGAATACGTAATACATAACAAAAATAGACACACAAATATCGTAATAGTTTAGTGTCTTTGGAAACTCGGAATATAATCTTCTAATCATGATGAAAGATCTTCAACATCTCTATTAATGATCTCTCCATTTTGTTTTCTTACCTAAAACATTTCCTTAAATCCTAGGGAAAAGAAAACATATAAAGGGTGAGCTCAATTCTCAGTAAGGGTAAACATAGAGAACTTAAAACAATCCTTAGACATTTTAATGTAAAAAAATGAGCATCAAATCTAAACCTCAAAATCTTGAGCAATGACATAATACATGGCAGTACGTAAGGCATAGACCATGAAGGAACATTAATCATGATAAATTATAATTGGAATAAATCATGTAACTGTGGGAACCATCAAGCACATGATATGATTTCCATATTAGCCAAGGCATTGCTGCCAAGACCATCTTAGTGGACAAAGTCCCTTTCTGAATCGAGTTCACTCCTCGTTCCAGTCCTGTAATACAGAACCAAATTAACTTTTTGTTCCATCGATGTCTATATAATGTGATATAAATCTTTACCCAATGCATTGGGGGGAAATATAGGTACCACCCATCTCATAATGAAATCATTCTTACTTGTGCCACAAAATAAACTTAAAACATTCATCATAACCCAAATAATAAAATGGGTTTCATAAACATCATTACATCATCCCATAATTCATATAAAAAATGGAAATTTCATCATAAGAAAAGTGCATCCATATAAATCATAGAGTCATTACACTTGAAACATACACATATGAAATAATTTCATATTCGATGGAAAATGGTTTTGATAAAACATTTGAAATGAATTCTTGGGGGAAATATACTTTCTTCTTTCGAAATAATTTTCTTTTCCAAAAATTCCATGAACTTTTAAAATAAAAGTATTTTGTTCAAAATAGTCATAAAATATTGTAGGGTAAGATTCATGAAAATGAGGCGTTAAGAAACCATAAAAATCCATTCACTCCGTATAAGATAAAAATAACATTCCTCTCGTAATTTTGCCGGAAAAGTCAAAAAGTACCTCGTAAAAGAAAGATTACTTACATACCATGTTGTAAAAGTAAAAAAATGGGTAAAAAGGAATTTAAACATACATGAAAACATTTTTAGAAAACAGGGACATGGATGATAAATGAAACCCAATTAAATACTTACGTATAAGTAATCTCGGATAAAAATGAGATTGCAAAATTATCCCTGACCATAGGTCCGATATGCTTCGTACGTATCTGAACCTCATGTATAATGATTTAAATAATGTCATTGACTTATTACAGAATCATATTCATTGTTATGATGTCATATATGGTTCACTTATGACTTTATATTACCCGTTCTTTTGTAAGTTCCATGTTAAAGTGTATTTTGGGTAAAATCGTTTCATTTGTCGTCCGTGTTTTAACTTGTAATTATTCATATGATTACATAGATCATGATTACTTAATTACTGAATATAAAACATGATTTATTTATAATAAATATTCAGAATATATATATATATATATATATATATAATAGATCGATAAATGGAATGAAATACACCGTTCATGGAGACGGTAGGCCGTACAAACGCATGAACGCTGTTTTCCTTTCCTTATTGAATTGAATGGAATTATGTATATGTATACATATATATATATATATATATATCCATTAGCAATATTATGTCATATATTTCATTATTACTTATTATATATAGTTTATAATCATTCTTGAATTGATAACATGGAAAATGAATCTCATCGTGTCGTGGAGATGGTAATTCGTACGTACGCACGAGCGATGATATCGTTCCCATATTTATTGAATTGAATTTGAGTAAATGATCTAATATATTAGAATTAGTATGATGTTATAATAATCATATGTATTTATTCTTTACACCATTATACCCAACCAAGTAAGGTGGTGGTGGAAAAACCGATTACACCACGGCGTGGAGACGGTATTCCTTACGTACGCACGCGCTGTGATTTCATTTTCCATAGGATGGATAGTAGGTGAAATGGGGTGGCGTCATATTTATAATAACATATCAGTATATTATTGATACTTATGTTATTAATATATAATGAATCAACTAAATAAGAAGAAGTTGAAGAAGAATGAAAATTGAAAGAATCGGTAACAGTTATTACCTCTTCTTTGACACGACTCATTGAAACCTCCTCTTAGGGTAATAAAATTGGTCGTTGAAGAAGACCAGGACCTCTAGTATGTTTCTAGGGAAGTTGAGAAGGGAAATGGGTAGGGTTCGGATGAGATTAAAGGCTCAAAATTGTGTGAGGAGAAGAGGGAGGAGGTTCGCTTTTATAAGGGAGGAGAGGGGCCCCTTTGGAAATATAAGAAATATTAGTTTATATTAAATCACAACCCCACATAAAAACTTCCAAAATGACTCATATCCTATGATTAGATGGGATAGGGTATTAATCACATCAAACAATAAAATTTAGACATGTTAGGAATCTATTTTAACCATTATCAACTTGACTTATCCTTATTTCTAAATTTAATTTTATTTGTGGTAATAATCTTCATATTTTAAATTTTTATAAATAATTACATATGTGTTTTGAATTTTCCATAATTTGACACTTTATGAAATTTTAGACCATATAAATATAAATTTATAATTTTTAAATATTTTTGTTATTTTTAAACAATTTTATAATATGATATTTTTATAAAATAACAATAGTGTCAATTTTCACAATATTCATTTATTTGAATTTAAATAAAATATATACAGAAGATATGTTCAAAATAAAAGCTTTAATAGATTCATCAAATGTAATATGTATCTATAAAATTAGTTTAGCACATTAAATAGTTCATATAATATTTATTTTAATATTTTTAAAACCATTTATTTGATATTTCTCTTAAAAAAATAATTTCAACATAACTATTATTTAACCTTTAATGATAATTTATTAATGACTAAAAATTATAAATAAATTCATATAATGTAGATAATTTTATTATATTTCTGGATAATATTCATGTTCATTGTTTCATTATGTTTATCACTAAATTAAAATTATTAAACTTTTAAGATTTAAGAATGTGACATGTTGTCACTTTCTTTGGTTTTAATAATAATTAAATTATTTTCATTGAAAAAAGCCCATTAAATTAATGTAATCAAACCCTTAGGTGATAAGGTTAGACATTTAGTCATCAAATATGATTTTGACAAGTGTTTGGGTAATTTTATAATCTTATTTTTACCCTTAATTACCCGATTTACCTTTAACTGTAGAAAATAAAAAATTACCGTAGTTACTATTCATAATATCAAAAAAAATAAAAGTATCCTATTAAAATAATTTGGACCCAGTGAATC